>JAVKLA010000052.1:19655395-19672636 GCA_034782735.1 Sagittarius serpentarius | reverse complement strand
CCACCGGGAAGCGCCGGAGTTTCCCGCCCCGCCGGCGCCCGGGCGGAGGCGGCGGCAGCGGCAGGTCCGCGGGCGGCGGCCGGGGCGTGCGGGGAAGGAGCGTTTTGTTCCCGCCAGGGCGCCCGAGCCGCGGCGTGACCGAGTTGCAGCGTTACTGCCTAACGAGGGCTCGACAGAGCTACTCCGAGTTCGGGTCAGGCAGAGAGAAGCGCAGAATTCAGGTAGGCGGAGAGCTCGGCCCTGGAAGGAAACCCAGCCTTGAGGAGACTGACTGTCGTGCGGCCCTGTACCAAGACAGCCCTTCTGGCGGGTGCCTCTGCGTTTTGGAACCATCCAGGTCTCTCGAAGCCTTTTCTTGATGGACCACCAGCAAAAACGTTACTACCTTTTGTCGCAGATCTTGGCTAGGTTACGCAACTAGCACGACTCCCAAAAATCCCGTTTAAGAGAAGCATCTTGAATGTACAGTGCTCTGGGAGATGGGGGAGTTCGACACCGGAGCTGCAAGCAGCAGGCAGTAGCGCTGGTCCGAGCTCTGCAGCCGAACGTGCGTTTGGCTTTGCTGACACCCGAGCCAAGCGTCGCAGCAGACACGAGGTGGTGCCGAGCACCTCCCAGGTGTGCGTGGGGGGGTTTCTTCCGTTTAAGCTAGGAATGGTTGTAAGCATTTACAAAAATAAAAGTCACTTTGCGTCCTGTAAATCTCGCCGTCGGGTGCTGTGCCGGCGGGGCCCGGCGAGGCAGTCCGCAGCGCAGCAAAGCACGGGCCGGCAGAGAACTGCTGGAGCGACGGTAACTGCGTCAAGAGTAATGGGGTTCGTTTAACCCCCAGTTGTTGAAAATACCAGCAGTCTTAAAAATAACATGCGTGAGCGTGGGTAATGCCTTGGATAGAGCTCTGGTTTAAGTGGCACCCACTGCTACAGGGACCTGCGCAGCCAAACTACAAACGCCTCTTAGCACACAGGGGTTAAAGGTTGTACCGGTCCGAGCTGAGAGGGCAGGAGTTCATGCAAAGTGTTGCCCTCGGCAGCGGCTGGCCATCCTGGCCAATTTGAAAGGCAACCCATCAAACCAGTTCAGCAGGGAGGGCAGCCCCGCTGGGGTGACTGGAGCTGGAGGACAGAGTAAAGACCGGCCTGGTGACGGCCGACATTGCCCCCGTGGTGAAGAAGAACTGTGGACTCTGCAGAGGCGGTTTTTCCAAAGCGTTCTGTAAAACCACGTGGATGTAGAAAAGGAAGATGTAAGCTAACGTCTGCTATAATTACACTTCGAAATCGAAAGACCAGGGCAATTTATGTCCATGGCTCTTAATGGAATTAGCCGAGAAGCCTTCTGAATCACAGTTAGCAATAAAATATCTTGGAAAACTAGAGAAATTCCCCCCAAATTGGAAAACTGTTACCGTAGTTCCATTAAGTTAAAAAAAACTAAAGGGAGTAACGGAGAGCTAACTACGACAGCTTGGTTTTACATCGGTCACACTTTTTTAGTGAGAAACTAATGTTTTTTGGAAAGAGCTTTCATAGAAAATAAACGGCCTTGTTTGTTAAAATGAGCTTATTGTCTTGCTATATCTTAAGAGATTTGTGTGGTGTAAAAGGTAACCGTAGTTGTTTTATATCCTGTGTTTGTGGCTTCTCCAGCACGCTTAAATGAAGGCTATCTGGCATTTTAAATAAAAATACTTGCTGTTCTGTGGAAGTGACAGAGTTTGCGTTAGAAGGATTAAAACTGTATTGCTGATCCCGTAACGTGTTGTTGTAAGGTACCACAGGGATCGCTGTGCTGCTGGTCACGGACTGGCGGAGCTGTAAATCATCAGGACATTTGTGTGTGGTGATTTGCATTGCTTGACTCGGTGGTTACGATTCAGGAAAATGCAGTTTAGGTCCAAGCGCAGGGTGTGCGAGGCTCTGCCTTGCTACGGTTGCCTTAGCTGAACCCGCGTCTGTAATCCCTGAGTTGCAAGTGCAGTACCGAGGCAGACGAGGATGATTTGAGCTGAAGATATCTAAAATCAAGCAGCAGCGTGGCTTTTCTGGTACAGAAAGTTTTCCTTTAAATTTTGTGTCATTTTCTGCTTCGGGAAGGCCTCCGGCAGCCCCGTGTGCCAAGCAGGGAGAGGCCGGCCAGCAGCAGCAAGGTCACCGCGCAGCTGGGGAGAGCCTCCTGCCAAGTCTGGCCAGGTCGCGGTGGGAAAGAGATTGGGACCTGATAAACAGGGGGACCCGGCCCGGGAGAGGAGGCGCACGAGGAGCGGGGTTGGTCCTCGAATGCTGACGGCTTCTGCAGAGCTGCTCTGCCGATAAAGAGAAAAGCAAAGGGAGGAGGAAGGTAGAGAAGCAGCTCTAGGATAATCCCCTTAATTGAACTTCACTGAAGCTCCCTGGAGATTGTTTAAAGAGCCTTAAAAATGCAGCTGCTGTATTGAGAAACTAGGCTGCCCTTCTGAAACGAAACTGCATAGCTCGGTCTAGTAACTTGAATTTTAAACGGCGGCTTTGCATGCAAATGGCTCCCCTCCGGTTTCTGTGATAGCTGCAGGAGACCTGACCCTCTGAATTGGCAGCGGTGTTACTAGTTACCGGTGAAGTGCTTTATCTCTGTGTTGTCGGCAGCTCTGGTGGGTGTCTTTCCAGGAGGAGTCTGGCGGGTGGTGGGCTGTGGAGTTAGAAACACCAGCATTTGCATTTCGTTTTCTAGCAGTTGTGGGTATTCGTTGCATTATTTCTGGAGGTGAAGTAGGTTTGCTTTCTGTGTGCCATCTCTCAGATTATGCTGGAATTAATTGTGATAAAGGATTGCTATTCCTCCGTTAACCTGTCGCTCAAGGATCACATGAAGAAATACTAAACTCGCTGTGTAATGCTGGTAGCCCCATCGATGTGTTTGTGCCCTTCAGGGTGAGGATCATGGTGCGTACTGCTTGAACTCTCCAGTGCCCTGGAAAGCACTGGAGGTTTCTGTGTAAACTGCTTCGGTGATCAAAATGAATCTTTTAAGATGCAAAGATTTTTTTTCAAAATAGTAGATACCTTCTTATGTATTTCTGGAATACCAAACAGTAGTGTTCCTCACCAAGGTCTGGCTGTTTTCTTTCAGCAATCAGAGAGGATGGCATGCCCGGAGGCAGAAACAAAAGCATTGGACCTGTCCAGGTGAGCATGTCTGAGCGTTTCTCCACGGTTCCCTTCAGCTTTTGCTCTCTTGGCCCCGGCCCACAGCTCCTCTCGTGGTGGTGGGCTCGGACCGCGGCAGCAGCTCGGCATGGGATGGGGCCAGGGTTCATTTGACTGAGCCTTGCTCAGCCCTGCCTGTGCCTTCTGCTGGCGTAGCAGGGTTTTGACTCTCCGCAAGTGTAGAATTACGTCATGAACTGTAGATTTGTAAATAAAGCTCGGTGCTTGCTTGTCCCCGGAGGGGACACGGCGCAGTCCCAGGGTGCCTATGTGAATTCATGGGCAGTCTCGCGGCGCTCTGTCCTTTGTGAGCCGCACAAGGACGTCCATCCCTCCGCAGCTCCCAGTAAATCTCGCAGGCTGCCTGCTGCAATTCCTTCAGTTGTTGCAACCCAGTAAATGTCTTGCTGATTGATGGTGCAGCTTGTCTGGAGATGTCTTGTAAAGCACGAGGTAATTCAGCACAACAGCTTGTACTGCACGCGTGAGAAATGATGGCCATTTCCAGCTCGCTTCTAGAAAAGAGGTCTTTTAAAAGTTTACTATTTATTTTAATAAAATAAAAATAACACTGAAAGCATTTTCTGTGGCTCTCTGTGCCTATGAGGAGACTACTCCCCCCAGTCCAAAACCAAACTGTGAGAAGCCAAGCAACCAGATGCCCTGCTTGCTCAGTAAGGTCCTCCATAGCAAACCGAGAAGGCGGCAAGAATGGGACAGTGCGGCCGTGCCTGTGGTCAGCACCAGAGAGAGCCTAGCTCAAGCAATAAAATCTCTCCGTAATGATAGAACACTTTCTGCTGTTTGCAAATGTCATAACAACATTACTTACTGATTCGTAAAGCCTGTGTGGGTCTATCGAAGAAGAACAAACATTTAATTTCTGGCCAGGTAACAATTTTTACTGCCTCTCTGAGCAATGTAGCTGTAGTAAAACAGCAGGCTTTGCTAGCCAGAGTGGGCCGTTGCTCATCTGAGATGTGTGTGATCGGTCAATGTTGGGCCATAGTTCATGCCGTCAACTCCGTTTCCTGGGGTGAGGCTATTTAGCTATTGCACTCTTCAGATTCTGTACCTGGGTAAGCTTACTGGGTTTTTCTGACACTTGCAAGACTGGAATAGACTGTCCAAGCAATGTTTGGCTCTTGAAAATGATGTTCGGCGTTCACTGCACTTTCTTGCAGCATGTTAACTCGCGGTCTTTCCATATTTTGCAACAGCCTCGCTAAGGGACATGCACAGAATTAAAAAAAAAAAAAAAAAAAAAAAAGCCCAGAAACTTTTGTGTTGCATTTTCCCCATTACTGATGCAACATTGCTCCAGGAGCATACCCAGCTCTTTCTTGAAACTTTATACTTCAGTGAACTCAGGGGTTTTTTTTTGTCCATTTAGCTTCATATATATTACTCTCTAACACTTGTTTTAAGTATTAGGTGCTTGATTACTTCTTTGGGTGCCACCTGATTCTTACCTGGAGAAAAATAGTGGACAAGGATTCCCTGTAAACATTTTCCTGGCTAATTTGATACGTGTCACCTTACCTCTCTCAATTGCGTTATCAAACCGGAGCCTACCCCACCTTCCGTTTGCCTTTACCTCTGCCACGTACTGAGTGATGTTGCCAATGAACTGGCCTCTGTTACTCCCAGGTTTTTCACCATGTGACAGTGGCTGATTTACGGCTCGTTGCTGTGTGTATTTGACATCATCTTTTCATGTGTCCATTCCTGTCTGCTGTGTTACCGTCACCTGAATTGTACTGCAGGTACTAGAGGTCACCATGATTAGCTGTAAATAGAATTTTTCATGTATGTTGTTAAATGTGAAGGAAAGGTGTGATATTTGCGGGAATGGCGAAGCATTTCTGCTGGTGCAGGGTGGTTTCAGCTCTGTGGAATGTGGCCGTATGGTCAAGGTGTTCACGTACTGAGGCTCTGCCTTATTTCTGTTCTCGACTGAAGTAACTGTAGTGGTCCTGTATTTGACAGATATCAGAGGAAGAGATTGAGAGAATTATGTCTGGGCAAGAATTTGAGGGAGAGGCAAACATGTCATGGAGCAACAACGGAGACAGTGACCATAGTTCCCCGGGAAATGGAGTTTCTGAGAGCAACCAGCCTTCGCCTGTTTCTACTCCATCTTCAAGGTGGGAATGACCCCTGGAAGAATTTTGTATTACAGTAGTCTGGACTGTCTTTCCCTGAGCGATACTTTGGGTGAATGTAGGAAGAACACACCGTGAGCGCGTCTTTGTGTAAACTGAGCGTGCTGCAGATCCTTACACCTCTAACTGTGTTTCAAGAAAGACAGCTGCTGGATTGAAAAGAACTGAACTGGGAAGTGAAACGCTCATGAGCAAGTGAAAAAGAAGGCAACGCTGAGTTAAAATTACATTTAAAATATATCTCTTAACTTGTATTGATAGTTTCTTCTGGAGATCATAGGAACTTGATTACCTTTCACTGCTCATTCTGCATAAGCTCTTTTTCTGCACTGTGCTCGGATTTTGAAAATAAATGACTCCATTTAGGTTACTAATTGACGGTATTGTATTAACGTCAGTTACTGTTAGTGCTAGCCTCCTGATGCAGCCTTTGTAAACACGGTGAGAATCTCAGACTTGCATTCCATCCGCTTTCAGTTGCATCTTAAGCTAGGAGATATTTGTGTTCACTGGCTCTGTAAATACTTCATTTACAATCCTAAATTGTGACCCTTTAAGGAAGCTGGGGTGGAAATGCTTTGTACAGTTGGGTTTCTGTTTTACTCCCTGAATGGCTGCTCAGCAGCAGTTCCCAGATCTCCGTTAAGTGGAACTAGTGCCGAGCCAGGCTCAATGTGAGGCAAGTGTGAGGTGGCTGGTCTGCGCACTCTCAGTTATTTCCAGTGTCGTGTTTAAGTACAAAGGCATTTTCCATTCTGGTTTTTTTTCCCTGCCTATTTTTATTAACATTTCTGGTGGAGCAACGTTTTAATGAATCGAGTGAAATTTTGGGGGTATATTAAAAAGCTTTTCCTTTTCCAGTAGGTCCGTGGAGCTGAATGGATTCGCTGCACTCAGGGATCAGTATATCGGGACGCCGGTGTCCACGCACTATCAGTACCTCCCGCACCTTTTTAGCTATTCTGCTCACTCAGCTCTGATGCCCCCCCAAACACGCAGCCTGGACCCCCAGTCGCACAGTCTTATCAATCAGTTAGTGTCAGCGGAGGACCTGGAGCCGCTTGGCACACCGATGCTCATTGAGGACGGGTGAGCGTGCGTGGCGTGGTGCAAGAGGCTGCCCAGGGCTCCGTGTTCCCGGCTATCCTTTCTGTCCGGCTGTCCCTGCCTGCGCGCACGGCTGCAGCTTGTGCTGCGGGGGCTGCTGGTGGCGAGGGGGGCGGCTGGGTGCACGCGTTCACGGCCCGATCGCCACAGGGAGCACATCCACTGGTAGAAGATGCAACCGTAGTGCAAGCAGCAAACCAGACCCCGTCCCGTGGGTGGCCTGTGCCCTCGCCTGGGGCTGGAGCTGGCACGCACGGACCTCGCCTGGGGTTCCAGGCTACGTGGCCAGGCTGAGCCTGTGCGGGAGCAGGTTCAATGGGTTTCAGCCCTGAGACCGCATTAACTATGCAAAGGGCCCAGTAATAAGCATGGAAATAAGCTGGAAACTTCCACACAAGTGGAAAAAAGCTGCGTAGTCTGTCCGTTGGCAAGAGCTGCAGGGCTGTCTCTGAGGCCGAGCTGCCCCGTGCCTGGCAGGCTGGGTGCTGGCTGGGTGGGTGACCCCAGGGGTCAGGGGGGGCTCCCCTTGCAGCCCCTGGCCAGGCAGGCTGGGGGCTGGCCATCACAGCTCCTGCCGCCCGGTGACACTCGCGGCACTGGCACGTTGGACACTTGAACATGAATTCCTGTGGCATTTGCCTTGCTTTTCGAGTGCCTCGTCAGATGATGTCATTCAATGTTGTTAATTGTTTTTATGCCTTCATATTAACTGTGCCTGCAGGTATAAAGTGACTCAGGCAGAGCTGTTTGCGTTGTTGTGTCGTCTGGCGGATGAATTGCTTTTCAGGCAGATTGCTTGGATCAAGAAGCTGCCGTTCTTCTGCGAACTCTCCATCAAGGACTATACCTGCCTGCTCAGTTCTACGTGGCAGGAGCTAATCCTGCTCTCCTCGCTGACTGTTTACAGCAAGCAGATCTTTGGTGACCTTGCGGACGTCACCTCCAAGTACTCTCCCTCTGACGACGAGCTGCACAGGTGAGACACTGGGCTGAGCCCGCGGGTAAGGGAGCGAGATCTAGAGATGGAGGAGCCGTCGGGAGGATGGCGGTCAGGTGTGTGTTTCTGGCCCTCTGGCCAACTAACCACCTCTTCTGGGGTGGGTCACCTCACCTGCTGCTGTTGCACTTTTCTTTTTTTTTTTAAGGGAAAAGGCTTAGAAAGTACGCCACGGTTAGTCAGCATTGAATCAAAACTTCCTTCTGCAGGGGAAGGTGCATAGTGCTGTATGGTGCTTTAGAAGTTCCTGTAGCAATGCTGTCATCCTCCAGCACAGCCCTACAAACCGCCTTTTTTAAGGGGAGAGTAAAACTAACCAGCACTTGGGTAACCCTGAGATACAGGATGGAAGGTCTTATTTAAAAACCCCTTGGGCCAGTGGAAAGGTTGTTCACAAAGCTGGTTGTCTGTATTATCAAAGTGTTCATTATTAATTGCTATTTCATTGTTTTGATTACATAAATTCAAAGATGTTGCAACTGAGCTCGTTTTGTCCATAGTACATGCTATCTGATGCTCTGAGGAACCTGCCTTTCATTTATCATTTTGGTCAGGGTGTTGTTTTTTGGTTTGGGTGTTTTGTTTTGTAGTCTTGGTGCCAGACAGATTCTCCTTTTGGTAGCAGACTCCCAATCTCACAACGTTATGGCAGAGTAAGTAGGATTTACGGAAACTGCTGCCCACCCTCCCTTTTAACGTCTGCCCCATTTGCGCTCTGCCCTTGCTAGGCTTGGCAGTTTTGCAAGAGTCACCAGGAGACCTAAGCGTCCGATGAGCAGAGGTGTAAAATACTGCCGTAGTCCTCAGCCACGGCAGTATCTTAACGGTTCCTTGAGGTTCCTTTGTGCGTCTGTTTTGGCAACGGGAGGGGCTGGCTGGCTGGCTGAGACCATGGCAGAGGCGAGTGGAGGAGCGGAGAGCTGGACCCAGGTGTCTCATTTCCTGGGGCAGGTTCCTCCGCGGCGCTGTTCTGCCCGGCCGTTCATCGTGCATCTGGTGCTGCTCCTGCGAGGAACAGTAAGGGTCACAGAAAACCACAATAACACTTGTTCTGCATTCAACCGTCCTTTTGTTCCTGCTGTCCTGGTCAGAGCCTCAAAAGAGAAGTGTTTGTTTCATTTTGGATTAGCGATAAATACGAGCGAGAGGTAAGAAAACATGACAGGAGGAATCCTTACCCTTCAGAAACCGGCAATTCAGAGCTGGTCGCCTCGAAAGTCGTTCAGAGAAGATCTGTGTACGTGGATGAAAATAGGTGTTCTTGGGAGTGGAATGTTTCTGCAGTCTCTTCTTCTGATTTAGCTTTTCAAGTATCGTTAATTGTCGTTAGTAACGTGGGAAAATGCACACCAAAAAAGCCATTTAGTGGGAAGTTGCACAAATGAGGGGGTCTCAAGTTGCTTGGCTCCCTCTCGGTTGTCTTTATGGTAGTTCAGCCATAGCTTGACTGTCTGCAGGCAGCAGTGGGATGGGTTGCGGGTGTCAGTCTCCCTGTCTGATGCACTCGTGGAAAAGCTGGTCCCTTTGGGTTTGCGAGGGGCTCTTACGGAGAGGTGTCCGACTTGTGGGTTTCCTCATAGAGCCCCTCTTTCTTTGGAGAGCTCTGGCATGATCAGTAATGATTGCAAACCGAAGTTCATTAGATCTCGCAGCCAGCTGAAGAAATCCTGCAGACCTGTGTTAATCTGGCACTTTGGGGTTAATTTCTGTTCTTGTTTAGCAAAATGACGGGAACAATGCTAATGCTTAGGTAGGTGACAAATGAAGGCATAGGGTGAGCTCCCCAGCCCCTGTGTTTTAATCACTTCTAGCAACTGGCTAAATGTTCCGTTTGCCTGCTAGATCAAATGTTTTCTTTTATTGTGCTGTTTTTCTGGAGATGAATATGAAATGAATAGATTCCTGACCTCCCCCAGCACTCCTGATAGCGCTTCCCTTCCCCCTCCTTCCCAGCTGATCCCGATAACTCCCAGCCAGAAACTTGCCTGGTGTAAACTGTGAGGAAAAGTGTGTGGAGGAGTCAGTCCTCGAGAAGAAATAGGGCTGTGAAAAACAGAACAGCTTTGTTTGAAAGGGGGAGGAAAGTATGCACGGCAAAGTAAGACAGTTCAACTGCAGGAATGAGAGAAGAGCTCTCCTGGATTTATGAAGTGATGAGTGGCTGGTAAAAATGTGCATGCTCTAAAAACAATTAAACCCAACAGACGACTGAGTGGTCTTTGTGCTCATTAACTTCTTGAGCTTTGCAATCTTGCACCTGCAAGATTTTTAATGTCAACTCGAGAGCAAGAAAACTTGTACAACTTTAGATTAGCCGACAAGGCTTTCATCACTTACAATATTGCTTTCTTGAAGAAGTGACCTGGAGTTCAGATAGCTTGTTTTCACTTCTCTGGGGTCAAACTCCACCATGCATTTTACAAATAACTTTGAAGTAAACAAACACACATGCCAAAATAAGGTATTATTCAGTGAAAAAGGTTCTATTTTTGTTCTATTCAAAGATGGCTTTCTGGCTGTGCTCTTATTCTTTGTGCTGTACAATGCCAGAGTGTAGCTGAAGCTTCCCTAAACACTTCTGTCACACTTCTGAGCATTTTTGCAATATGTGGTTTCTTTGAAACCGGGGGTATTGCTGTGAGATGTGTTCCCGAGGGGCCGTTGGCACGCGTGGGATGGTCCCGGAGCGTGCCTGCAGACACCGGCAGCCCTCCACGCCCCCCGGCTCCGCTTCTGCCTGTTGCTTACGCCATGGATTTTGCATGGTGCACACATGAGGCGTTGCTCCTGAAGAAGCAGCCCAGCACCCCCTTCAGCAGGAGGACCTCGTTCTGCACCCACAAAATCTCCATCAGGCAATTTCCCGGGAGATTTTGGGGAGATTTACATTCCCTGTGCATCAGGGTGCCCTCTCCCGCCCATCTGTGTCGCTGGCTTCCCTTGGCGAGTGTGGATGCTCAGGAGAAACGCGCGGCTTGTTTTCAGCAAATGGCACAGATTCAGCAACGCGTGCGGCTGTACGGGGTGAGCTACTCCAGGACTGGTACGGATGGTGGATCCGGATCCCAGCAGAGGATCCCTGACAGTCCACACTAGCAGCAGTGCTTTTCTGGTTGGATCTTGATATGCATTTATTACGTGGAATGAATCCTGCACATCCTGTTTGAGGGGGAAAGTTTAGAAGGAAACAGCATGCATTCCTTAGACTGCACAATTCAACCTTAGACCATAGCCTGCAGTTTTACTCCCTTTAACGTTGGTTATTTGTGGTTTCATGCATATTTGTATTTGTGAGAAGGATTCCAGCCTTCCTCTGCAGTATGTCTCATGCCAGGAGCTCTCAGCCGAGGAAAATTAACAAACCATAACGAACAGGCAGTAAATACAGCTGTGTGGAAGTACAGGATCTCTGTGAGTCACTCCTGGGAGTTTTCGGGAGGTGAGCTTCCTCACCTGTCTGTCAGATAAATGAAGTGTGCGCCACTGCTGTGCACGGGTCAGTGTAATTCCTCAGTCTTTAAATCAAGGCTATTTCCAGCGGCACTGTACAGAAACGAGAAACTGGAGGCACTTTTGCTGTTGGAAATGGACTTTGTTCTGGGAGGCAGTGTCTGCAGCAGGGTCTGGGGTCCGTGTTCCTGCAGTCCTCTACCACCGGAGCAGCCCTGCTTGGGTGCTGCTCTGTTCATTGAAATGTAAAGCCAGAGCCTGGGGATTGCACTGATTCTGTAGGCAAAGGTTAAAATTAATTTATCAGCTTTGTAGAATGGAGGGGTTTGTTTAAAACCAACAGCTTGGATACCAGGTTGGGTGTGTTTGTTGCAGAGAGCCGGCATCCCTCTGTAACGTGCTGTAAAGCAGCGCCAATCCCAGATCTCTCAGGGCGGGATGCGGGGTGCTGTGCGGCTGCTGGGGACACCTCCAGGCCCCGACGGATGCGTTGGTGCTTCTGCTGGTTGCCAGTGCGGGTTACGTTGGGTTGCTGCAAACGGTGGAAAGCACAAGTTGAAGAAAGGTGCGAGGTGGTGAGGGGCGAGAACATGTGAAACGCTGCTGGGGGCGGCTTGTCTTCTGAGCGGGGGGAAGCCCTCCAAGGATTGTTAGAGGTGCTTTTATCCTGCAAAAATACCCATCAGGAGTAAGGCGCAGTGCTGTATAAACGTGGCTGTGAGCTGCTCTCTGTCGCGGATGGGTGCAGTGCAACACCAGGCAGGGGGGGGAGTACCTGCTGACCCTTGCATCTGGCCGGACAAGGGGTGTTTTGCAGGATGTTTTCAGGTCCTACAAGACAAGTATCACTCCACATTTCTATGAAATCTCTTCTCGTCCCCCAATCTGCTTAGTTAAACCTCCCGTTAGCCCAGCAAAGTGCAAAGGCACAATCCTTATTGAAATCTGGGGACGTACAAGCGTAGAGAGGCAAAGCAGTGTGCCTGCAAGCACAGAGAAAGTTCTTGCGTATTCGTGGCTCCATCAAACCTTTTCCTCTGTCAGAGCAGGCTGGTGATGAACTGAATCACCAAGAGATGGTTTTTTGCTAAAGTATCTGTAGCAGTCAAGTTTGTAACTGAGTCATTTTCCTTCTTACTTGTACTGTAATTTGATGGTGCCAGCAGACTTCAAGCAGTTTTGGAGACAATTTTTTTTTACTTCTCTTGCAAGATGTTAAAATCTCTGAAGTTATTTTAATAAGCTTTTTGCCTTTATTGTACGGACTGTGTCCTGTATACGTTGATGTGTGATCTCTATCCTCCAGATTCAGTGAAGAGGGGATGGAGGTGATGGAACGGTTGATCTACCTCTTTCGCAAATTTAACCAGTTGAAGGTCAGCAACGAGGAGTACGCGTGTATGAAAGCCATTAACTTCCTAAATCAAGGTGAGTCGATGAAGAGAAGGTATCAGCCCCACGGGAGAAATTCTCTGAAAAGGTCTGAGCAGTCTTTGCTTCTCTGATGGGAAATGGGAGGAAGGGATCCGAGACCCACAAAGAGACTTGAGCTCTGAAACCTCTCTCTGTGTGTCTGCCATTGTGCAGACCGTACGCCGTGCAGAGTGGGATACTTGGGTACCACATGAAGAAATCCTGGAAGTGAATGAATTCATTTGCTTAGCCAATTTTTATTGCCTTTAAATATAGGCATCAGGGACAGTAAGTGTGTCATTTTACGTACGAACCAAGGGTACCGATACCAGAATAAGAACAGAGTAGAGAGGCTGGTGAAACCTTTCTGGATAAGGTTTGGGTGCATGATGAGTTACCAGCTGCTAACAAACTTTTCATCGGGCAAAGATGTGTCATCTAAAAGTATTATTGCTTTAGGCAAGTCTTTAGGCAGTTAACTAAATGAAACTTTAAGACCAGGTAATTTGCATGGCTTTTTTTTCTGAAGGAAACGTTGACTATTTGCATAACAACCTTTCAAAGATTCCCAATTAGAAAATGTATTTGTTCATTTTTCTGCTTTAAGGGGTGAATTTGTCAAACCAGTGCTCCCTTTTTTTAGAGCTTTTCTGACTCTTTAAAATATTTACCTTCAGGATATATACGTAGGTTACCTAGCTGGCTTCCTACTTTTTTAGATGCTACACCTAATGCGAACTCTTCAAAGTGAAACATGATCACAAGTGAAGTATTTAGGTGCAGGCAATGAATTCTGCCTAAGAAGGGACTGTATCCTCCTGTTGATTAACCAGTGTATTAAAGCTGGCAGTCCAGGCTGCTGCAAGACCCTGGACCTTTCAAAATCCAGGCAGAGTAATTCTTCAACGTGTGAGAAGATCCTGGTTGTTTCCTAACAACTGTAGTGGGCTGAAGTAGTTTGGAATAGATTGGTTTTGTTCCTCGGTAGTGCTTGTCCCGGTCTCCGCTCCTGTACGTTGCCTCAATCCGCTGCTTGTGGCTCCCCTTCCCTTCCCCAGCCGTTTGCTGTGGCCCCGCGTCTGTGGGGCCTCGCAGGACGTTTCTTCATGTGGTAAACGAAGAAAACGGTTGAGAGGCAAATGCTTAATGGATGGTGCTCAGCTGTAATTTTGGAAACAAATGTCCCCAAAGTCTTTCGTACCGTGAAAGATAGTTGCAGTCCGTACAAATGTGCTTCGGGCTCTCTCCTCCCCCACTCATTTCCATCAGGAGATAGTGCTGACGCTTCAGTCTGTGCCGGGCTGAGGTTCCGGCTTGCTTCCCTGGGCAGTTTCCTGACACTGGATAATACACTTCTCGAGCTGTCTCCATTGTTTTCCAAAATGTATTTTCATTAACTTCCTGTCTTCTTTTATTTTTAGTTGAAGTTTGCAATTTTTTATGTGAAATACCTGAGAATTATTTTTAAAAGTCAGCTTTTGGGCAGTAGATAAATGCCTTTTCCGTCGGATGGTCTCACAGCACTGAGCCTGCACCCGGGGCCTGCAGCTTCCGTGCTCTACCACGCTGGGTCCTTCCCAGGACCCCCAGCAGCGTGCCCATGCCGTTGATCACGCTGAACGGTGGCAGTGGGCCTTCCTGCCAGTTTGATAGCTTGGAAACGTCCATTTTTCCTTTGTGTATGTTGCCTGACATTGGCAAAGCTAGATTTAAAAATAAGAAGTTGACAAGTTTATAAAGCTCATATGACATAATTCATAAGCAGATGGGGAGAAATATGATGATACCTTGAATTATAGAGTTGAGCGCTTTCCTCAGCCAAGATGATATAGCTAAAATCAACATGTTTGTGTCTGAGGAAGTATTACACTGAATCCGCTGTGAGGACTAAACCTTGACATACAGCTGCTTTACACCAGGCAGGCGGGGATTTAAGGTTGCTAGAGCTGTTATCTCCAAGAGCATCCATTGAGCTCTGCAGATGAGCAGCTTAGGACACTAGCTGTTCCCATCCTGGTCTTTCAGGGAAGGAAATCCTGTACGCAGGCACACGTGTAAAGGCACATCTGCGATGCTGGCACGCCGGGAGGGCAGACAGGAGCTTTAGTATTTGTCCAGCTGGGCACTCGAAGCCAGTCTCTGAAGCAGGGACCTAGCTTAGAGTTTTAGCGATCAGTTTGTCTTTCCTGAAGAAATGGCAGTAAGTGCGAGTCTGCTGCTCTTCTAGGATGTTTTTGTCGTGTTTTCATTACTCTAATCATACTTGCTTTCAGACATCAGGGGTCTGACTAACGCGTCCCAACTGGAGCAGCTGAATAAGCGGTATTGGTATGTTTGCCAGGACTTCACGGAGTACAAATACCCACACCAGCCAAACCGTTTTCCGGATTTAATGATGTGTTTGCCAGAGATACGATATATTGCAGGTAACTTTTTGAGCTCTTCTCCCACTGGGATCGTGTGCAAGTTTTGAAATGTGCTTTTAAAAGAAAATTAATTTATAACAGTGAAATTCTTGCCGACTTTGGTGGAGGATGCTTGTGTGGGACCTTCCTCTATCAAAGCTTAGTATCCCCTAGCTCACCCAGCCAGACTGGCTCTTTGCAAGTTGTCCCTGTGACGCTGGCGGACGTGGCATTACGTGTCGCTCCCGAGTCCCCTGCGCCCAAGAAGACGTGTCTTGCTCTGACCTGCCACCCTTTAAGTACTTTGGTCAGGTTCTTGGTTTATTTTCTTCCTTTCAATCCCAGCTCGGAGGCATTTTGTCTCAAAAGGGTTTAATTCTGGCTTGAGTAGTTATCTCATAAGAAACAGAGAGATCCCTGAAATGCCGCTTAATTAGGAGCAGGTGATAAGCAGAGCAGCAGGCAGTTCTGCAGTGTAACCCCCAGGTTTCAGCTCATCTGGACCTCTGAAATCCGCAGGTGAATTTTCAAATGCAGTTGTGTCACTAATGAGATCTATAAGGTCTGGTGTTACTAAAACATTGTTTGTTCCTGAATGTTATGGCAAAGGGAGATACTTGCCTCCCTGTGTCAAGGCTCCGTATATGCTTCATCCTACTCCATTGTAACGAACTAGATGATAATCACAGAATAGGTCTCGTAATTTACTCATTGAGATCAACAAGGGAGTTTGAGGAGAGACGGGGTTTAGTCTTTCCCAGTTTCTATAAATACTGCTCCATTGTGGAGAAATCATTTTGATCTGACTTTGCCCATTTATTTTGCTTTCGATTCAGTAAATAATAAATCCTGTTGTGTCCAAATGAATATCAAATGTCTAATGTAGCAGTAGGATGATTAACTGTTTCTCTGAGAGGTTCAAGGTAAAACCATCTCCAGCGTTGCTGGCTTAGGTGTCTCTGAAATCTGATTCAGGAGTGGCTGCTAATTCTGGTTTTTTTTTCTTACCAGGAAAAATGGTGAATGTCCCCCTGGAGCAGCTGCCTCTCCTTTTTAAGGCCGTCCTACATTCCTGCAAGACGAGCGTGAGCAAAGAGTGAGCCCAGCTCGCCCCGGCCGGTGCCTTACGCTGCACCTCAGGCAGAGAGCTGGCTCACCCCGGGAGAGGGGCAAACGCGATCCAGGCAGGAGACGGGGCAGTGGGCGTCCCTGCCATTGTAGCAAGAATCTTTTTTGTTTGTTTTTGTTTTTTTACTCTTTTTCCTATATATTTATTTCACGACAGAGTTGAATGTATGATCTTCAACACGATGCACATGGTTCTGTATGAATGCAGCAGATGCATTCTCCAGCGGTTTACAGAATGTGAAGATGTTTAATGTTACAGTGTTTGTTAGGGTTAGTTCTTTTGTATTTGGGGGCTGGGGACCGAGATGACTAAGACTACCTCAAGGAGAAGATGCTGTTCACGCACTGCTCTTTCCATGATTTGTATCCAAAAGCGTTTGTCGTAGAGAGCAAACAGCCTCACCGCATTGACAGAGCTGTTAGTATCCCAGAGGGACGGTTTTGGAGAAGTGGGTGTTAGAGAAGTGCCAAGCTTTTTTTCTTATAATTTTTAAAAGGCAGGGAGTGGAGAAGGAAAAGTCTGTCTAGCCGGTTGGTTTCTTTTCCCCTGGCAGTTTTCAGATGCGGTTTCCCTGAATCCTGCCCCAGCGGGATCGTAGTGCTCCTGAGCTGCGAGGGGCTCGCTGCCCCCGGCCCCTCCTGGGAGCTGCAGGAATGGGCTCTGCCCCCAGCCCCAGCCTGACCAGCTGGCCTCTCGCTATCGCTGCACACCTTTCCGTTCGACCGAAATTGCGTTGCTGCAGTTCATAGCAGGCTCCTGGCGTTACACAAAGGTACTCTTGTTGCTAGAGAACTGCAAGTAATTTCTCGTCACTTCCTTAACATCCATTTTAGGTTCACAAAAGCAGGAAAAGCCCACTTAGAGAAGAGGCAGGATTGCCTCTGTTAGTGTATTCCTCCAGGGTGGTCTCTGACTACTGAGGGGGCTTCTGCATTGCAGCAATCCCAAGCAGCCCGTTTCTGGGGACAGTTAACGTACCCTGTGGTTAAATGTGACCTGTGTAACGGGGATGGGGGACTCCAGTGTCCTCTGGCATGGCTTTCTCTGCTGGACTCGGGGAATGCATGATCCATAGTCATATTCTGCCAGGACCGTTCTGCTGCTTGTGGAATCCCTTCTTACCAGGAGAAATGGTATTAATGCCGTACTTGGTAAACTGTTCTGTCCCGGGTGTTGCAAGGCTTGGATTTTCCATCTTGCAGCCTCCACACCACGCCACTGCATAGAGAACTGGTTTAATCATAGAATCGTAGGATGGTTTGGGTTGGGAGGGACCTTGAAGACCATCTCGTTCCCACCCCCCTTGCCGTGGCCAGGGACACCTTCCACCAGACCCCGTTGCCCGAAGCCCCGTCCGACCTGGCCTCGGACACTTCCAGGGACGGGGCGT
>JAVKLA010000052.1:19640312-19655163 GCA_034782735.1 Sagittarius serpentarius | reverse complement strand
CCCCCTCAGCCCCCTGCCCCCAGAGGAGAGGTGCTCCCGCCCCCCGTCGTCTTCGCGGCCCTCCTCGGGACCCGCTCCGGCGGGTCCATGTCCTTCTTATGTTGGGGGCCCCAGAGCTGTTAATGACAACTGGTTAGCTGTTTGAGTAATTGCCAAGTGCTGGTGTTTATCTAGACTTGGGTATTCTCATGAGTAAACTCATGGCTTCCAGCTCGTGGTGGTGGTGGTGGGGAGGTTGGGTGAGATGCTCTTGTTCTCATCTCCTTCATTAAGAATTAACGTTTGAAGACTCAGTCACTCTCCTGGGCAGCTGTGTTGCCCTGGCTAGGTTTCCTTCCCTGTGTCCTTAGGTATGAATCTGGTTGCTTGTGTAGCAAGAGGGTTCATTAACAGATGTTTGAATGCTGTTTTAAACATATTTTGGGAAACAACTTGTGTTCCTTCAGGGTGGGAGGGACCAGTTGCTACCTTTTTGTCTTGTCCTGGTGACAGCTGTGTGGCGCAAAGCGAGTACCGCTCAGAGGTGCGGGAGCTGCCGTGAGGTGAATGTGATGGTGAACAGGAGAAAAACCTCATTCGCCGCAGTCGTCTTTCCTCCCCCTTCACCCAGCGGCTGCTCCCTCAGCTGCAGCCCAAGAGACGCTGCGACCCGCTGGCCTGGCCCATCGCTGGGTTAGTCAGCAGCCGTGCCGTGTCCCGGGCGCTGACCGCTGCGGGCCGACCTCTCCTCGGAGACCCGCTGCTGCCTGACCGCGGACCCACGGCGGCGTCGCCTTCTTTGCAGTCCCGCTTGGGCATCTCCAGCTTGACGGTTTCCCTGGTGTAAAAGTCCACTAGCTGCTCATTTTTCATTATTTAAATAGGACGTTACGGGTAACAGCTGCTGGGCCCAGCAGCAGTTCAGCTTGATAGAACTTCACAATCCAAAGGTGGTTCCGTAAATCTCATTTACTTTCTGACTGTAAAAGGAGACAAGCGCGTATTTCTCAGGAAAGCCTTCTGCGTACAGCCTATACCTCAAGTGTAAATGGGAAGATTTTAGTATATCTGTTTGTAAGTTAGAAAGTATTTCTCAGCTTTTAAGTTTAATTTCCAAATAGCTTGATATGATCTTTTTATTACGGGTTATCTTCTGGCTTGCTGTTTTATACACTCAAGGAATTGTTAAAATTGCATAGGAGTAATTTTATTCTACAGTTACTGAATTATTATAATCTGTTGATGAATAAGAGTTTGTTTTAATTAGTGTACATAAAAGCGGTCATCTTATTGCCAAATACCCGACAAAAATAATCTGTTAGATATTCTGTGTTTATCCAAAATAGACTCCCAAGACTAATGCTGTACCACCACCACCAAAAAACCTAAATTCATTTATGATGATGAATGGACAAGACTGTTCTACTTTCTGTTGTATAAAGCAAATTTTACAAAGGTTGATTGGCAGCAGTATCCGTTAACAAATAACCCGTGTGTTGTAGGGAGTCAAAAACCCTTACTAAAGTGACAAGTAAGGAAGAAGCTAATACACCGAACCAGAATCTGGCTCACTGGACAGTCGTTCTTAATACCTTCTGCACCAAGTCCTCTAATGACTTGTATTTTTTAAACAGGGTAAAGTGAATGTGTTGCATTGCAAACTCAGGTATTATGAGAAGGTAGGAATGTAGCTAGAGACGTAGAGACGTTAGGTCAGTGACTAGATGTATTTGTGAATTTGGTTTGAAGGACACCCTGGAAAGGTTGGAATTTTTGTTCCATTCTTCACGTAACATTCGGTTTACAGGGACTCATATTTTATTTGTGCTTAATGCTAGTAGGGGGAAGTTCATTATCTTTGGTATCTATCTGCTCTTGCTTATCTGACCTTCTGTCATAGAGGAATCAATCAACAATAATAGTCTTTGGTAGAATTTTCTGCCATGACAAGTCAATTTTTATCCCCGATTTGAAAGATAAATTGGCTGACTGACCCCCTCCTCTCCTTCATAGCATTTGTGCAGATGGAAAGCCGAAGAGTTACTTTTAATCTGAACAGAGATTTGGGACATAAATTTGAAGTCCTCAGGCTCACATACTCAGAGGGACTCCGCCGAGGTGTCCTAGTTGCTGGTTTACAGCCTGAAGCTCGTCAGGCGGTACAGAGAACAGAGCAGAAACTGCTGCTGCCGGCTGATGGGGCTGAGTCACAGCTCGCGTGGTAAGACCCCAGGACCCGAACAAAAGCTTTCTGAAAGCAGCTGGGTTTTCTTCCGCTGCCTGCCTTTGGGCCAGGCTTCTGTCCCGTGAGGCGGGCCTTGACCCCACTGTGGGCGTCCTTGTCCTCGACATGCCCGGCCCCTCGAGAGGGCTGGGGGATGGAGGGACGACCAGGATGCTCAGAGATGCCGGGTACCTCGAAACTGATGGGCTCCGGGCACGGCAAAACTGATGGAGCAGGAGCTAACTCTCCAGCCGTTTTGCATACGCACTAGCTACTTTCTAATTGTTAATAATGCCCGTGGCGTTCGTCTTTCTCATCCCGTGCCTGCTAGCCCGCAGTGCTGCGCAGAGGCACTGCTTGCTTTGGGTCACTGGGGTGCAGCTCTGGATTTTTCTGTAATTCTTAAATCCTGAGCTTTTGCCGTTTCCCGTCACGCAAAGACCAAAGGGGGAACACGGCATTTTCAGGGTGACCAGTGCAAAGTGGTCAGCCGGCTTGCCAGCTGCCGGGCAACCCGTGCCGGCGAGCTGCTGCCCCAGTAGCACCCATTTTCTTCGTGCTGTGGTGTTGCTGCGAGCGAGCCTACGAGAGCGAGCAGTGCCAGCAGAGCGAGCAGGGCTCCCGGGCGCTGCGGCGTTCCGGCAGGACTGCGCTCGCTCGCCGGGGGAGGCCTGGGTGGCCGTGCCCCCGCCCCGCGGTTGCCCGCGCAAAGGCTTGGGCTCACGCCGCGTGCCGCTCGCTGCCCGTCCCTCGCTCTGCTACGCGCAGCAGAATCTGCCCTTGCTCTTCAGGCTTCTGCACAGAACTGCAGCCGCCTTGGGTTAAGGAGATTCAGTCTTGTCCTTCAAACCAACCTTTTTTTAAAAAACTTGAATTTCTTTTATCTTTACTACATTTTTAAAAATGAAAAAAAAAAAAATTCTCCTGTGAATGTGCTATTTACCGTTCATTCTTTCTTCTTTCTTGGTTTTGATTTGAAGCTATGAAGCTTGGTGTCTGTGAAAATGTTGTTATTTCTCAGGATAATAAGCGGCAATCATCCCTGCCACATAAAAGGCAGGAGAAAGGGGGAAACTTGGGGAACTAGTTTAAGTATGAAGCTAATTTTTAAGTTGTAGATGATGTGTAAATCAAGGGTAATACATAGGATGTCAGTATCAAGCTGTGGCGTTTCTCTGGGTTCGCAGTGTGTTGTTTGCAACACACAGAAGCTCAGGGATAAGTATTTAAAATGTGGCCCAGAGAAACCCTAGTTTTGATGTTGCAACAGTTGCTTCTTTCATGGCTTGTCTGGAGGAGCCGTTGAAAGCTGGATAAAGCCCCCATATGGAGGTTTTGGGGGAAAAACTTTTGGTTTGGCTTGCGGGAAGTTCGCCTGCTGAAGGCGTCGATGTGGTCTAATGGGAAGAGGCTCCCGAAGGTGCCCGTTGCCCTTGGGGCTGTTGCAGGGCGGTGGCGAGGCGAGCTGCGGCTCGCTCTGCCCTCGCACGAGCTGGCAGCCGGGCGTCCGCTCTGCCGAGGGGCTGGCGGGGAGAGCAGGGCCGAGCCCAGGGCAGCACGGGTGGCCGAGGGGCTTTGGGAGAGCGGAGGGGCAGGAGGGTCTGGTCGGGGCTGTGGGGAGGACCCGCCAGCCCCGCAGCTGCCCTGCCTCCTCCCTGGCTGCAGCCCCTCTGCCCTGCGGCACCCAGCCCTCCTCGCCGGCACGGTTGGACGGGGAGACGGTGAAGTGTAAAATACCGTCGTTTTAGGGAACTTCGCAGCCCTCGCTGAAGGCACACCAGCTCCTAGGGCTGGGAGAGGTTTGTCTGTATTTCCGCATTACCTCATCCTTCTGCCTTCGGTGTTAAAGGCGTTTGAGTGCTCGTAGCAAAGGGGAAAACGGCAATTTCTCACTGTGCCCCTGGCAGCCAGTCCCGGTGTTCTGTACTCAGTTTGTTGCTTGTGAATTAGAGCATCTTAATTTCCAGTCAGTACAGCTTTCTCATCATGGGTCGGTAAGGTTGTAGGTTCAGTCAGACTGCTTGAGAAGGGCGCTGACATGTGAAACTAGTCCGGTTACAGCTGCCAGGAGTACCCAAAAGGCCCGGTCCAGGCCGATGCAGCCGCAGGCAGTGCCAGCAGCGAGCAAGAGTCAGCAAAAGTTTGCAGGGCTGAAACCCACCTTCCCAGCAGTCTCACTGGCCAGGATCTGCAAATCTGAGTTTAAAGCAGCCCAGCAAAAAACTGGTGAGACCAATCCAGGCAATATCTTCCCCTTGGGAAAAAAAAAAAAAAAAAAAAAATAGAGCTCCTGCGCAGCTGACCTCTAACAAGTCTATGAAAGAAGCAACATGGTTCAGTGGAAGAAATGCCCCCAAGGGCAAAAAGAAACAGAAATTGAAACCAGATGACGATCAACCTTAACAAAGCCTTTTGTGATTCATTGTTTTCTTTCAATTTATAAAATGTCTTGTAATAGTTGATAACATTATTGACTCAATTTCCATAACAAAACTACCTCGTGTGACATCCTGTTTATCATCTCAAAGGGATTGTGTGAAAAACAAAATACTGCCAGTGTTTGTTGCCAGCGAAGAACAGGGGGTGTGATGGCTGGAGTTTTGTTTCCTTTCCCGTGGGTTGTGGCTTGGTTCCTGTTGCTGCCGCAGCATTTCGACCTGCGGGTGATGGTTTTGGCTTTGCACCCCACCTGGACGCCTGACCCCCCGGGACGGTGTTGGGCCGTGCACACCGTGCTCTCACCCAGCGCCGATGTGCCGTGGCAGTGACCACTGTTGGCTACTGCTGCATCGAGCCGCTCTTCACAGCGTGGGCAGTGTCCTGCGGCTGCGGCCACGTGTCCCCGCGCAGCGAGGCAGAGGTCTGCGGTGCTGCAGGGGAGGGCTGAGCGCCGGCGTCCCTCCCGGTGGAGCGCAGCCCCTGCCTGCAGCCACGGGCCAGGACGTGGCTCTTGCCAGTTTGGCTTTTGTTGGTGCCCATCAAGCCACGGGCCTGGTTCCAGCTCTGTCCTGGTGCAGATGCGATCCAGAGGCTGCATTTGTAGCTTGGGACCCCGCAGAGCCCTTGCGCGTACGTCCTGGGCGTACGTGTGCTGGGCAGCTGGAGGAGGAAGCGGGTCCAGCTTGCTGCCGTGTGCTTGTGTCTGCCCATTGCTGGTTTGCGGGATGTTTCCAAGACGGGTTGGTCCCAGCCTTTGGGTCCTTCCGCTGATGTTCCAGGTGGTGGTTTCTCCCACTAAAACACGTCATTTTTCCCACGATCCCTTGCGTAAATCAGGGAAGCAGGATGTTGCCTCGGCATGACACACGGTGAACGTTGGCACGCTCAGAGCCGGGGCTGGGGCAGGAGAGCGTGTCCGGCCGCTGCCGCCCTTGCCCCGCAGCGCCCGAGGAGGAGCGGGCACCGTGCTGCGCCTCTCGGGAACTGCCTCTCCGTCACTACGCTACGACCAAATGAATGTTTCTGCCGGCACGACTCGGGCGCGCCGTGGCACAGCCGGTCCCCCTTGCACGGCGGGACCGGCGCGGGTCCGTGTCAGCCCGACCTGCCCCTGCTCCGCTGCTCTGCTCTGTGACTTGACTACCTGTGGAAATGTGACCAATAAGTGTTGAACGCATGTTTAGCGAGTGTTAGCTGTATGAACTAATAAATGTGAATTGTTCTGCACTGGTGGTGTCTGCTGTTCGCTTACACCTTCCCCCTTCAGCAGCAGCTCTCCCTCGGGCGGGGGGAGGCATCCTCAGGGTGACAGAGCCCAGCGCCGGCCTGGGTGGCAGCCGCGGCGCTGCCCTGCCTGCCGCCGTCCTGCGGTGGAGCAGCCGGGGCTGGAATCGATCGTGGGTCTGCGGAAGGCCTTGGTGCCCTCGGTGCAGCTGGCGCCTCGGGCAGGGGCACGAGCCCAACCCTGGGCGGCCGGCAGCGTGGACTGGCAGCCGCCTCTGCGAAGAGCAGGGTTGGCTGGGGAGAGCCTGCGTGGCAGGAGCGGAGGGGGGGGTCCTGCGCCTCGGGGAGGGAGGACAGGAGCGAGGGCAATGCGAGAGCGAAGGTTTGCGTGGTCTTCCGGGCCCTGCCACGCAACAGGCGCGCGGTGGTCCCCTTCCCCTGCCCAGGTCCCAGAGGAGAAGGCAGGAGGACGGGTTTTCTCCTTTTGGTCATTGCACGATCGCAGCCCGAGGTGCCCACCATGGCACTCACGGCACGGCCACGCCACCGCGGTCACCCGGGGGGTTCCCATCCGTGGGATGGCCAGGATACGCGGCGGTTGGAGTGGGCTGCCCTTGCCGCAGGGTGCAGCAGGAGGAGGGTTTGCACCGGCAGCGAGAGGAGACCCATGTGGCAACGGCTGCCGCAGGCAGGAGGAATAATCCAAACAAGCAAACGCACCAGAAATCCTTGACCAGCGTGCTTCGGAGAGGAACTGCAGAAACCATTCAGCGGTATCTCGTGTCACTGAGGTGGGTGCGTGTTAAAAGACTAAGCAGCACTTTTCGTATTTACGTTTCCGTGTGTATTAGAGAGCGCACGTTAAGGCCCACTCAGGGAGACGCTGCGCTGCCACAAAGGGGGCTCCAAGTGAGCAGCCGGCCCCTGCGCTCCGCTGCTCCCTCCCGCGGGGCTGCCGGCGCTTTCTGCATTGCTAACCTCGTAAAAATGGAAATTCTTCCTTTTTAATGTTTAGGAGCTCTTGTGCTTAAGAGCATTTAGGATTTTTTTTTTTCCCCTCACTTATTTTAATAATGGGAGGTTCTGTGGCAGAGGAATAGCAGTTGTCTCTGCCTTCTGGCACACGGGGGTGCAGCCCTCCCCGTATTTCTCCTGAGCTGAAGGATTTTGTCACTGACGGAACTCCTGGGTTTGAACACGGAGCTGCCGGACTGTAATAAGCAGTTTTTGTGTAGGGCAGAGCCTGTCCCCAGCCACAGGGCAGAGGGGTGCAGGCGGAGAGCCTGCTTTCCTTCGCTGGCCCGTGTCGGGGTGTTTTCTTTCCATCGCTTGCCCCCTTGCTGTGACCCCTCGCTGCCAGGGGAGCTGACCTGCGGCTCCGCCATCCCTTTCGGGAGGCTGAGGAGTGGCACTGGCAGGCCCCTGCCCTCACCCCCTCGGCGGGCGCGTCTCCCCCAGGGCAAGGCTGGTTCCTTCGGCAGGGCGGGCGGATGAAGTCCTCAGCCCTCCCCAGCCACGCTTACAGGAGAGACTCGGTGGCTCTGGGTCCTGCATGGAGCAGGTGGATCCAGGAACGTCGCCCGCGAGGGCAGGGCTGTCCTCCTGCAGCGGGCGTCTGTGCTTAGAGAGTTCCCTGGTGTCTGTTCTCCAGAAACAACAGAAATCTGCTTGTTCAGGCCTAAGAAGGGGCTTTGGTCTGGGGAGCAGGGGGTGGTCAGAAGAGCTGTCCCAAAACTCGGGCCAAGCCAGGGACCTGGCGGAGCAGCGCTCTGCCCTGACCTGGGCCCGTGACAGTCGCTTGCAGCCAGGTGAAGTGGCCGTTCCCCCAAGCTGGAGTGTTGTGCCTCACAGCAGACGCAATAAAGGTGTCGGAGCATAAATCAGCACTGAGCACGTTCAGCCTCACCTGAGGTCTAGTCCCAAGCTTGCAGCAGGACAGCTCGCTTTTGGGGAGGATCCTTGTTCTAGCCCTGTGTCACGGCCTCACGCCGTCCTGCAGCGCCTGCACGTCCCCTTCCCAAGGGGGTCGCGGGAGCGGGGGGGAGAAGGAGGAGAAGACCTAGCTCAGGAGAGGGAATCGCTCCAGCAGCCCACCTGTAGGTGTTTCTGCAGAAGATCCTCCTTTCCCACCAGGAAGGCTTTGCTCCTTTTCCCTGTGTGGCAGGAACCAGCCACAGGGAAGCCAGACGTGCTCGACGTGGAGGGCTCAGGGGCTGCAGCAGTGCCCGGGCTGCTGGGGCGAGGCGGAGGGAGAGTGGCCAGCCGGCTCCGCACCACCCCGGGCGCTGCTCCCTGCTGATGCTGGCCCCAGACCTGCTCCATCTCCCCCAGCACCTCCGTGGACCTCATGGCTGCCTCTGCCCCTGCCCCTGCCAGGCTGCTCGCCACAGGGTGGCCGCCTCCCCCCCAGTTCGTGGGGTCCCCGCTCCCCTCCCTGCCGCAGCACCACACCTACCCCCTTCCCGCTCCTTGTAGAGGGTTTGTCGTGTCCTCGCGTCAATCCCGGCAGGAGCCATGCCGCTCCACTCCTCTGCCGAGTGCTCTCATGCCTTCTGCCCTCTCTATTGTGTTGGTTTGTCTTATTTACAGGGGTTCTCCTCCGCCGCGGTGCAGCTCGAGCGGCTTTGACACTGCACCGCCCTGGATTTATTCCCCGTAAGGGGGCCCTGAAGGTCAGCAGTGGCGGGGCTCCCTGGGAGACGGCAGGGGATGCTCCGCACACGTGGGGCGGTGGGTTTGTCCTCACCTTCAAACCAAGCAAGAGGAGCCGCTGGAGCTGCGCGGAGGCGGTGGGGCGGCCTCTCCCCTTGCCCTGCGCTGGCACAAAGGGCTGCCTGGAAAGCAAGGCTGGAGTGGGAAAAGTACCAGCACATTTTAATTTTCAGCTCAACCTCTACTGACCACTGTATTTTGATTAGAGCTCTGCTTCCTTTTCATCTCGGTGCTCCGGCTGGTGACAACTGCCACAGCCTCGTGCGCGCAGTGCAATAGTTTATCACCGAAGGCCAGCCGCTCTATGAATTCAGAGCCAGCGCTGAACAAATCACGCTGTCACTAACGTCAAACTTGTTAACCTGATCTTTGGTGGATCACTAGTGTCAACATTGCATGGGACATACATTATCGGGCCCAAGGACTTTGGGAGATGCGTTTGTCAGGCTGCTCTGTCACAGTCCCACTCTTGACCTTCGGAAAGTAACTTTCAAGGATAAGCTGCTTTCCTCTTAAAAAGAGTTGCTGTTCCCAGGAGTGTCACCCCACGGCCGCTGGCTGGGACAGGGCTGCGAGGTGAGGCTGGGTCACCACGCCTGCAGTGGTGGTGTCGGCCCAGCCATGGGTGTAGGCTCTGTGGGACGGTCCTGCGGGGCATCTTCTGGGGCTGGGGAAGGCTTTCCATTGATGTCCATCACTGGCCACGTCTATTCCCTGAGCTGCTCCCCATCTTGTCATCAACTGCTCTCACACCTCTCCTCGTCTCTTGCCCTGTCACTGTCTCTCTGGAGTTCAAACCTGAAAACCAGTCCATTGCGTGTAGTGGACTGGCGGGTCGCTGTTTACTGGACCGTCACAAGCCTCTCGCTTCTTTGTTTGCCAAGTGCAGGTGCAAGAATTGCTTTCGGCGTTTCTGACAGGGTCGATCACCGCCGCAGAGGTCGGACGAAGGATGGCCCACCACTGCCGGGACGGTAACAGCGTGCTCAAGAGGCGTGTGCTCCCGGTAAGCTCCTGCCCAGGCTCCTGGGGGCAGCTGGGTTTCACGGTACCTTTGCTGGGGCTGGTGGCCTCCGCTCCCTGCAGCCCCCCACGAGCCGGAGGGGAGTGGTGCCGCAGGGGCGCGGGACGGCCTGGGCACCCGGCACGGGGCTGCGTGCTGGCGGGGCCGGCGGGATAGGACAGCGCCGGGGCAGACGTGGCTCGTGGCTGGGGGGACCCCGAGGTGGGCGCAGGATTCAAGCTCCACGTTGCTGTCCCCGTGGGCTGACCCCACTAATCAGCTGTGAAAGAGAGAGAGAAAGCTGGAGAGAAATCTTTCTCTCTGCTAACCTCATCACAATAAAGATTCCTATAAAGAGCTCTTATCCTTGAAGAAAATGAGGCACATAAGCAGGAATAGTAAACAAAAGGCTGTCATTTTGACCCAGGAGTGCTTCATGTTGTTGGCAACTGCCAAGAGGAAACATAAAGAGAGGCTGCATCCAAGTCCCAATTATGCAGAACTATGTGACTGATATGTCAATGAGTCCCCCCGGGAGGAGACCACCAGCGCTTCCCGGCGCTGCCTGCGCACCATCTGCACACGCCGCCATGAGCCGGGCCCGCCCGCGCCCCTGAGCGAAGGCGTGCGTGGCATCGGAAGAATGCGGGGGACAAGGTAATGTCATCGGGAACGTTATCGCCAAAGTCCTCGCTGCGTGCGCATTATCGGCGCGGGCCCCGGAGTCAGGGACTGTGGGCAGCCGGCGGTGCAGGCAGCGAGATCTGGCAAACAGTAGTGCTGACCACACCTGCTGCAGGCACGCTCCGGGAACGTGGCGCAGGCAGGAGGGCTGCCCCGCCGCCGATAAGCTGAGTGGATGGAGATAAAATCCAAGAAGGAGATATGCTTTGCTGAGCATCAAGGCTACGCACCAGCAAGGAGCCAAAGCACGGCTGCGGCCCGTGGTGGGTGGTGGGGCTCCATGGGCTCCGGCTGCGCCGCGGCCGTGCTGGCCCCACGACCCAGCCGGGAGGATATGGGGCAGGGCAGTCGCTGGAGCAAAAGCCGGGGCTTTGGTGACAGACGTACCAGCGCGTGGGCCCATCAGGAGCACGAAGCAGAGGCTGTGCCGGTCCCTTGGCTGTGACAATGCTCCAGCAGGGCAGCAACTTCGGCGCCCAGCCCCGGCCCCAAACCGCAGCCGTCCCCTCCCCTGCACATCCCTGGGGACGCGTGCAGCCGGAAGCCCAGGGCCACCCCGTCCCTCCCTCCTGGGTGCTGTGGCCACCGACACGTCACCCCAGTCTGTACCTCCTGCCTGTCCCCAGGGACCCCTGGGGCTGCACCCAGCCTTCGGCGTGAGCTCCGTGTGTGCTGGGCTGCTCCTGCCCGCGCGGGCGTGTGCTGCCAGAGGTACCCAGCGTCTCCTTGGGCACCGCTGGTCCCATGTCCCAGCACGAACCCCGCATGGGGCAGGGAAGGAGGGCGGGAGAGCACGGGCAAGAGGTCGGTGCTGCCGCTGCAAAGGGCACCGGTGTCCGAGCTGGCACCCATGCTGCACATGAGCCTGGGCATCCCTGGTGCCGGGTCCCCAAGCACCCGCCCTGCCAGGAGCCGGCTCTGCCCGGCGCCTGCGTGGTCACCCCGGAGTGGCCTTCCCAAATCCGCCCTCCTGACGCCACCGGCTGGGACCTGCCGGGCTGCACCGCGGCCCGTGCACTGGCCCTGACCCGGGGCTGCGCGCCCGCTGCAGAAGCCGGGCCGCAGCCTTGTCAAGGGCCCGCGCAAAGGAAAGTGCCCAAGGCCAGCGGGGATGTATTTACCCCTGAAAGCACCTTGCTGCAAAAATAGCACACGGCCGGCATGAGGCCGGGGCTTCCCGGGGGAACAATGCCCGGCGGGAGGAAGCGGCCGCGGCCGCCCCGCAGCTCCGTCCCCGCCTCGCGCGGTGCTGAGCCGCGAGCCGCTGCATGCCGGCCCGGCAGGGACCTTGAACCTGCCACAGATTTATTTTCTCTGACATTGGCATCGCATCGGAACATCTGGCATGCGGCTGATAATTGCTGGGGATCGGGGCGGAAGCCGCTCCGGGCCTGGCTCTTCTTCCAGAGCTCTGTTTTCATTAGTTTTTCTCCTCTCTTCAGCTGCAGAGCGAGGAAAAAACAAGCAGGGCTGCGCAGCTCGACGCTCCCTCTCCTCTCCCCACGGCTGCAGCGCCTCAGGGGCTCCCTCCTCCCCCCGCCCCGACTTGGCGTGGGTACGCCGCGGGGCCCGTCGCTGTCGTGCTGCGTCGGGGCTGCGTCGGTGCCAAGGGGGACGAGCCTTTCCCCGACCCCTGAGCCTGGGATCGCAGGTCCTGCCGTCCCACGCTGGGTGCCCACGCTGGGGCAGAGCTGCGGCACAGCCCTCGCTGCGCCGGCACCGGGCTCAGGGCTGTGGCAGCCAGCCCGTCCTCGGGGCTGTCGTCGCTGTGGGACGAGGCAAAGAGTGGGACCCTGTGCGCAAACACACAGGGAGACACGGCGGTGATGGACGGCCGGAGCGCGGGGCCGGCGGCGGGAGAAAATCCCCGCTCTGGCAGGACGGGCGGTCTCGCGCGTGGCCCCTCGCCCCGGCACCCCGCCTTGCTGCCCTCGTGTTTTCACAGGGCGGATGGAAACCCAGGCCCTGCAGCCGGCACGGTGGCCGTGGGCCAGGACCATGCCTGGTGCTGGAGCGTGGGGAAACACACACGGCAAACACACCTCCGCTGCCGGGGGCTCGGCTGCCCACCACGTCCCCGGCCCAGGGGCACTGGCTTTCCTCGAGTGCCGTTTCGGACACTCAGGCACTGCGAGCTCGCAGGGACCCCAGGCATGGGGCCCCACATGTGGAGGAGCCTCCTCCCACCCTCCCCTGCAGAGGAGACCCCTCGGGGCCAGGGAGGCCCCGGCTGCAGGTCCCGGCACTGGGCGGGTGCAGTGGGCTCACACTCCCCCGGGAGGCATCCTGCCCCGCGCCCACGGCCCCCTCCCTCCCGCCCCGGGCCGTAAATCAGCGTGGCCGTGGGTGCTGGCGCGCTCGCCGCCACCCACCGGTGCCCCCCGCCTCCCCGCGGGGTCTCTCTCCCATGGCGCGTTATCTGCCGCGGGGGTCCCACTTATCTCCCCTGTCACTTTCTAATGCTAGTTTATGGGCAGCGTTTTGTAGCTTAATTATGATGTTTTTCAGCGCGGTCACGTGGCCACAGAAGCCAATAAGGCACCGAAGTGGGTCCATCCCAGCTGAGCCTGGCCCCCATGGGGAGGAGATTGGCCGGTGTCCTGCCCGGGGCGGCGTGCGCGCAGCCAGATCCCCGACACCTTCCCGGCGGACACAGGTCCCATAAATCCCCCAGCCCGCCGCGGACGGGGCAGCGGTGCCCAGCACCCCACAGAGGCTCCTTGGGTCGCAGCTCCCGGCCGGCGGCGCGAGGGAGGCCGTCCTGCCACCCCAGCCCCACGCGCAGCAGGGCGCGCAGCCGCCTCACAGTGAGTATGTGTCCGTGGGGAGAACCGCGGTCCCGCCCGTCTCTTGGCTACTGCCGCCATTTCCCGGCACAGTGGCGGCCGAGGCCAGAGCTGGGGACACGGCAGGGCTTGGCGAGGAAGCAGGAGCCACGCATGGGCCTCCGCTTCCCGTCCCGTTCCCCATCAGCAGGCGTGGGGATGGAGACTCTGCAACACCGCGGGCAGCAGAGCGAGGCCTCGCTGTAGCCTTGGCCTCTCGGCCGTGCTGCTGCCCAGAAATGACAGATGAGGCTGCCGAGGGGCTCTGAGAGCCCAGCCCATGGCGGCAGGGGGTCCCCAGTCACCCCAGCGCTGTGCGTTACCCGTGGGAGCGCAGGCAGCTCCCTACACCCTGGAGCGGGCGTGGGAGGCGGCCGGGACCCCTCGGCACCCGGGGCTGGCTGAGCCCGCGACCCTTCCCCGTCCCGTGCCGGCAGGCACCGCAACCCTCGGCTCCGAGTTGCTTTTGTTCCTTGCGGTGTTTGCTCGGCTCTTCTCCCGGCCCGCGGCCCCTCCTGGGCTCCTCTTCCCGGATGGCAGGTCCCGCTCCATGACTGCCCGGCAGCTCCCCCGGGAACTCACGGCGAGCGTGGGGGCCACGGCCAAGGGGCTCTGCCGGCGGTGGGAGCGCTCCTTCCCGGCCAAACGGCGGCTGACCCGCACTGCGGGCTGCTCTGCTGCTATTCTTAGCCTGGGCTCGATTCCTGGTTGCTCTGGAGCGATGCTCCGCTGAGCCCGTTTCCTGTTTGCCGCTCTCCCTGCCAGTGCCGCTTCCTACCCACCGCACCCGCGCGCGGCAGCGGGAGCGTAGGGTGAGCCGGGCGGGATGACCTGCGTGGGATGAGTTGTGTGCGATGAGCCACGCAGGACAAGCCGTGGGGCACCAGCCGTGCGGGATGAGCCGTGCGGGGCCAGCAGCCGCGGCTCCCCTTCGCACGGCGCTGCGGGCAGCACAGCCCCCAGCCGTGTGCGAGCCCCAGGTGCCCACAGCCTCGGGGCCCCTGCACCGTTGCCCTTCCTGCAGCTCCCTCGGCATCAAAACGCCTCGAATCGGAGCTCCCCCCCGCAGAGGCCGTGCAGGCAGCAGGCTCCTGCCCGCGCTGGGGCAGACGGCGACTCTGCACCAGCCACGAAGGGTCTCCTGACCGAGCGGGTCAGCCCTGACGGGACGGGTTGAGCTCCAGCGCCTGGCTCAGATCTGGAGCCTCGAGCTCCCCGTGGCCAAGTGCCTGAGCCGTGGAGCGTGGCCAGCCGGCCTGGGAGCACCCCAATAAACAGGACGTGCCGGCAGCGTGGGTGCTGCTGTGCCGGTCTGCTGCCGTCGTGGAACGTTTCATTCAGAATCCCTAAATGCGAAGCAACGAACTAAATACTGGCGGTGAGCAACCGCTGTCTGACAGGCAGACCAGGACGCCGTTGGCAGCGGCTGCTCCACGCGGGGCGGCTGGCGCTAGCTCCGAACCACCACCTCGTGAGCAGCGGCCCCAGCGGAGGTGTCGGGGCGGCTGCACACCCCAGTGCCCCCCACGCAGCTTTCCCCGGGGCTCTGCGAGCCCCTCCCCGCAGCCGGCAGGCTGGCAGGACCGCCCGGCGCAGGGTAACAGGGGTGGTTCTGGCAGCACCCGGGGGTCCGGGGGGGCTGTGCACTGAGCAGGGCCGGCTGCGGGGTGTTCCTCTTGCTCAGACACGTTTAATTGTGCTCCAGGCCCCCCCCCCCCCCAGGACGCCGGGGTCCCCCGCGGGGCCGGCTGCGCACAGGCC
>JAVKLA010000052.1:19585756-19638700 GCA_034782735.1 Sagittarius serpentarius | reverse complement strand
GCTTCGATTCCGTTTTTCCCTCCCAAGTTAAAAAAAAATTCGTTTTTTCGCGTCGCCTCCGGCTTTTCCTTTTTTTGTTTTTGTTTTGGTTCCCCGCGGGTTTTGGCTGCCGCGGCTTCAACTTTCCAGGATTTTCTTTGCTGGCAGAAGGGTTGGGAAATAGCGTAGAAATTATTGTTTTCCTTAAGCACATAATTCCAGAAGCCGAGACTTAAGGAAAACGTTAAAAATGATGGGGCTCGCAATAAAACTGCCGCAGACCCACCGCGAATTGTATTTTTCCTCTCGGTGACATTTAGTATAACAGATTTCTCGTCTCGGTCTGGGGGAGTGCGATTGCAGCCCCCCCCCAGCAGCCACCTCACTCATGTCAGAGAAGTCGATCCCGATTGAGATATCAGAGTCGGGCCCCAACCTCCCCAAGTCGCGTGTTGCGGTTCCTGCAACGCTTAGCACGGGCCAACAAAATACGTTTGGGGGCACGGATGGCTGGCAAGCGACTGCAAAGCAAAAGCAGGCGCAGAAAGGAGCTCTCCCCACCGGAGTCAGCCGCCCCCCCCACCTCTTCTCCCCTAAAATCGTTTTACATTTCGCAGCAGATGAAAGCGGCCAGATGCACCGGCCGGGCTGAGACCCCTCGCCCCGCTGAGCTCGCCGCACAGGGCTGCGCCCGCCCAGGAGCTGAGGGCAGAGTGCGGGTTAATCAGAAAGTACTGCGCGTACTTGCACAGCGGCCGCTCGCTCCCCGGAGCGGGATGAGAGCCTGCGAGCAGAGGCACAGGAGTACGGCACAACATCCAGCTGCAGAATCAGCCCCTGCAAACTCCCGGCGTGGGCCGGCTTCCAGCCCCGTCTCCAAACACATCCCAGTTTCACTCTCCGCCCTGGACTGGAGTTACTGGTGCCCTAAATCGATCCGTGCATGCTCTGGCAGTTTTGACGGGTGCTGCAGGAGAATTTGGGTGCTGGGCAAGGGCGGGGGGCTCCGGGGCCAGGCAGCCAGGGCCCGCACTTGGGGTGGCCGGGGCGGGGGGGGACAGGCACGGTCTCAGTTTACCCCTTTTCAGCAGTTTTTGTCTTGCTCACCGTGGAGCTCCTTGGGTCCCGTGGCCCGGGAGGGCAGCAGCCGGAGTGTCAGAAGGCTGCTCCTCCCAAGCAGCCTTTTTAAATTTATTTTCTTGCTGTTAGCTCCTTAGCAAAGCCCTGCCGCTGGGCGGGGGGGGGCGGGGGGGGCAATCCCCCTGCAGAGGTGATATTCCCGTGGGACCACCTCTTTTGTGGTAAAAACCAGAGCCTCAGTTCCTAGTATTTTTAGGCAGGGAATCTGAGGTGACGCTTTGAGGGTGGGCTTCCAGCTCCACAGGACAAAAGCAAGCCTGAGATGACTGATTTTGGGGACAGTGTTAACACGGGGACACCCCCCTCCCCCCAAAGTGCCTGAAGGGATGCTGCAGCGAAGCCTGGCCGGGGAGAGCAGCGGAGCCCTGGCCCAAGCCTGCCCACACCCCTGGGCACCCACTGGGCGCCCCGCCAGGCACCCCCCCGGGCACCCCCCGGCCCTGCCCGGGCAGGGAGAGGCGGGCGAGGGGAGGCAGAGCTCGGCCGGCGGCTCGCACCAGCCAGGGCTCTGTGTGGGGGCGAGGGCAGGCGAGGTGGAGGGAGCGGGAAGGGGGGTGCGCTGGGGGCCCGCTCCTGCCGCCGTGCCGGGTAGCTGCACCCCGGGTGTCGGGGGGATGCAGGTGCTTCCTGGGGGGGCTCCGCTCAGCCCCCTTGCCCCAGAGGTCGGGGCGCATCGATCGCTTCCCAGCAGCCAGCTGGGACACAGCAAATGGCAAGTTCTTCCCGCTCCCAAGTCAGGCACAAGCGGCAGGAAAAGCGGAGCAGGAGGGAATTAAAAGGCCTCTTCTCCCTTTGTGTTCTTGCTGGGAGAGGGAAGCGGGGGTACTAGCGGTCGACTGCGGAGGGTTTGTGAGATCGGGCCGTGAGCACCTCTCGCTGTTGGGGGGGGGGTCGCAGGCAGCACCAGTGGGGTCCCTGCCTGTGCACCCTTGCCCAGGGTCACGAGGCTCTGCTTGGGATGCGATCCTGGGCATTGCCGGGCCCGGCAGCGGTGCAGACAGCAGTGGTGGAGACAAAGTACTTTGAGCAGGTGGGAGTTTTGGGCTGTCGGTGGGCTCTGGCCTCGCCGGGGTGTGTGGCTGGGGACGCCAGACCTGCCGGTGGCCAGCTCGGGCTGCGTGACGTGACGGGGTCTGCCCACGGGGGATCCCGGCGGGGGTACGCACGCGTGCTGACTGCTGCCATCTGCCTTGTACCCCTGAAGTCGGGAACTGCCCTGGGGCAGCCGTCTGTTGCCCAGGGGCTTGTGGGCAGGCTTTCAGGAGCTGGGTGGGGGGCCACAGCACCCCTCACCTCAAAGGATGCCTCTGGCTGCCCTGCTCCCAGCGAGATGCTGTTTTCATGAATAAAGAATGAGGGAGGAAGCACGGGGCAGCTCCCCTGGGAGCACATTCCTGCTCGCCCTGGAAATGCTGCTGCTGCTCCCGGCCGACGCTCCCGCGTTTCCATCCTGCCTGGGGAGAGTTTGGGAGCTGCCCTGGCTCGCCGGGGGGGGGGCTGGCCACGCTTCCCCAGGACAAGCAGGCGAAAGAGGCTGAGGTAACAACAGCTGAGACACAAAAGCAAGGCCTGCCTGCTGTCAGCAGGGACGAAAACTAGCGGAGGGTTTTTTTTTTCCCTTTGATGCTAAGTCCGCGGGCTGTGCTCGCTGGCGCGCTCCCCTCCATCCCTCCGCGCCGCCGTCCAGCTTCCAGCGAGCTGAGGCTCTTCCAAGGGTGGGCCGGGGCAGCAGCCCCCTGGGAGCGCAGCGGGGCGGTGCGGAGGGACGAGCTCCTGCTGCAGAGAAGCACCTGCTCCCTCACGCACTGACACATTCTTGGGTTTCTTTTGGGGTTCGAAGGCATCATCTGCTTTGCTACAGCCGGGAGATTGCGACGGGGCCGTCAGCGCGCCTCTGCCAGCGGGACGCTGCGGCAGAGCCCCTCGGCCGGAGCTGGTAGCCGGCAGGGGTGGGCAGCCTCCCGCCCGAGAGCGGGCACAGCCCTGCCACGGGGTGCCGTGTGCCTGGCGGGACCTGCCAGCTGCGCTGCCCATGAAAGGGGCAGAGCTTTGCAGAAAAGAAGCGTGTGCAGCCTGGGTGCGGGCGAACCAGGGTCCCGAGGGGACTGGGGGCTCCCAGGCTCTGCAGAAACAAGGAAATCCCAGGGCTGGTCCAGAGTCAGGGGTTGTAAAAATGAAAGCGGGTGTCGAGCCCCCGCATGAGCTGTCCCCTCAGCCTGCGAGGGGTGCAAGCTGCTTTATCCCCCAGCCCGTTAAAGCCAAATGTCTCTTCCTTTCCTGCAACTCCCAGAGGCTCTGAGGGCGACACCAGCAAGGCGAGAGCCGGGGCCAGGCACCCGAACCGGCCATGTCACGTCCACGGTGTGCATGGCTGGGCTGGGGGGGGCACGGCCTGCCAGCAGCTTTCTGGGAAGGCCTCCCCAGTGGCCCCCAGCCCCATTTGGCCATCAAATCCTGCCCCCCCCGCCCATAATTTTCTCTGTGCCACGTGGAAGCACTGCTCTTCCTCCGCGCAGGTTCACTGCAGCCTCTGCCCTCTCTCTGCCCCCCCAGCTGTGCGTGCAGACAGGATGCGCGGAGGGAGGAACAAGTTTGGACCCATGTACAAGCGGGACCGTGCCTTAAAGCAGCAGAAGAAAGCTCTGATCCGCGCCAATGGCTTCAAGCTGGAGACTGTGCCTCAGATCATGTCCCCGGTGCAGAACGACTACAGCCTGTCCTCCACCATCCACAGCATCCATGCCATGTCCAAGACCTTGCCGCCCAATCCTGCCGCCCTGACGCCCATCGACTACGAGCGCAGCCCCTACGGGACACCCTCCCTGGGAATGACTGTGCCTAGCCACGTGCCGCTCGCTGGCTACCACTACCCCTCCTTCCCCAACCGCACCATCAAGTCTGAGTACCCGGACCACTACACAAACGTGCACGAGTCCATGCCTGCCTACGTGTACCCAGAGACCTACCCCAGCAGCTCCCCCCCTGACATCCCCGAGGTCATCTTGAAGCTGCTACAGCTGGAGCCCGACGAGGCCCAGGTGAAGGCACGGATACTGGCCTGCCTGCAGCAAGAGCAAGGCAAAGGCCGGCATGAGAAGCTCAGCACCTTCGGCCTCATGTGCAAGATGGCCGACCAGACCCTCTTCTCCATCGTGGAGTGGGCACGGAGCTGCATTTTCTTCAAGGAGCTGGAGGTAGGAGCATGGGTGGGGGGGAGGGATGCTGCACTGGGTGGGTAATGGGAGGCAGGTAGGATTGGGGCTGAAATGCCGCGAGGGCGGGATGCCGCCATGGGCAGGATTGGGGCTGAAGGGCCGTGAGGACAGGGCAACGCCCGTGAGCACGAGCCCGGGGCCACCAGTGCCGCAGATCCGCTGGTGCATCGCCGTCCTGCTCCTGGCTCCCCGCGCGGCAGGGCTGGAGGCACCGGGGCCCGGCTGCAACGCCGGAGCGATTCCCGCTGTCGCCGCGGGGCTAATGATTTCAGATTCATCACGGTGGGGGCAGGTGTGGAAGCAATCGCTGGCAGAGTGACTGTGGTGTCAAGCTCAAGATATAATTGAAAAATGTAACGTTGAGGAATTACAGTTGAGACAATTCTCTCCTCCGCCTTTAGGAGGAAAATCGATGCTGTCGGGTGGGCGCCTGTTAGCACCAGGGAGCCGGGGCAGGGCTGGCCGGGGCAGGGCACCCTGCCAAGCCTCCTCCGGAGCCGCTTCTGCTGCTGGCTGCCTGCAAGCGTGCCCGGCTGGGGGACGTGGAGCTGACCCCCATCCTGCTGGGCCATCCCCTCTGGCAAATCCTCCCGAATACTTACAGGGGCCAAGGGGTGGATTAGCAGGGGTGAGGCAGTCTCTGCCATCCTGCAAACCTTGCCAAGTTTTCAGGCGTTTCCCATTCATGTCCTGGGATGACCTAAAGCGGGAGAGAAAATTTTGCAATGTGGCCAAAACCCAGAGAGCCAGATCGTGGGGTGGCTGGGAGAGCTGGATGCCTTCCCGCGCTTCCCGCATGAGGCTGTGCTACTGGCTCTGGCCAAAATCACCTTCCTCCCGCGGTGCCGTGGGGACGGTGCCCCGGGACAGGGCCAGGCTCTTCCCCGTGCCCACCCCGCAGGGTGCCATGGGGCCGAGCGTGGCAGAGCCTCGTGGCTCAAAATAGCCCCCGGCTGCCAGAACAGTGTCAGGAAACGGCATTGTGGGGGTGGGTCGGGCTCGTTTCAATCATATCAGCGTTCAGCCTGGATTTTGGGAACAGGGTGGTTGTTGTTTTGCAGGAGATATTGTAAACAGTGTAAATTCAACTCCCGGCTGCATTGCCGCGTAGCCTTGTAACTCCATTGTCAGCCTGATTGCACCACCAAAATAGGCTGTTTCCGTGTGAATCCGCGTCGGCAGGCGCTCCTCCTCCCGTGGGGCTGGGGGGGGGGACAGGAGCACCAGAGGCCTCCCCTGGGCAGGGCCACCGGCGTCCCACTAGGACACAGGGCGCAGTGCCCAGGGATGGGAGCTCAGCTGGGCATCCCCGTCCGTCGCTGCCACCCCGGGGGCTCACGCCTTTTGCTTTCATCCACGCGGTGAGCGTGGGGCAGATTCCCGGCGTCTCGCAGGGCCAGCGACTGCGCGCCGCCGCGTCCCACCCCGATTCCAGAGGCTGCCCTGAGAAAGCGTGGTTGTCGCTGGCCTTGGCTCCCTCCCGTGCGCTGGCTCGGCAGCACGCAGCGTAACCGGGGAGGTCCAAACCGCTGGCACGGGGCTGTGGTGCCCAGGCCCCTCTGTGCCTGTCCCCGCCCCGGGACAGTACTGGGGCTGCCTGCTGCCCACCCGGCACGGTGCGTCCTCCCTGGCGCAGGGCGGTGGCTTTCCCTTGGGTGCGTGGAGAGCAGCCGTTGGGACGCAGGAGCAGGTCTGCAGCTCCTGAAACCCCACTCCTGCGCCTGCCCGGCACATAAAAGCAAACGGCTGCTGGGGCGGTAAATGAACTCCTGCTAGTGCAGAGTTTATGGCTTTACCCTAAAGCCTGCTAGCGCGGAGTGAAATCCTGCTCTCAGAGATCGATGGCCGTCATGCAAGCGGTCCCCGCTGGGTGCTCCGGGCTCCTCGGAGCAGGGGATGCCAGCAGCCCCCTCCATCCCCTGGGAACATCTGTGTGAAGGCAATGGAGTCCGACCCCAGCTGGGGAAGGGCTGTTGGCCGAGGCCGCTGCAGGGCTCCAGGCTGGAAGGGCGTCGGGCTGGGACATTGCTCCGGGGCATCACGCCAGGCTGATGCCAAGCAGGGAGGGGGTGCAGGTGGGTGAGGAGGGGGTGCGGGAAGATGCACCCATGCACGGCGTCCCCTTCTGAACACTCCCAGCACCCACGTGCTCCTGCCGCAGGGCTGCTTTGCAGACGGGCTGGCTTCTCCTGCGGGCCTCGCAGGGAGCCTGCAGGGGAGGGGGCAAACCCTCGGGGGCACAGGGACCCACTGGCTCACGCCCGGCCAGGACGAGCCTTTGCTCCCTGCCCAGGGACAGTGGGAGCAGGTCCCCCCTGGAGCGGGCAGTCTTGTTCCCATCCCCATACTAGCAGCCTGGCGAGGGGCAGCAGCGGACGGGGCGCTTTGCCGTCTCCTCCCGGCGGGGTGGCCGGGGTGCAGGGCGTTGGGGAGAGCCCCCCCGGCTCTGTCACTGCGCCCAGGGAAGGAGGGGGGAGATGGGCTAATGGCCTCTTGACATCGGCTCACACGCCACGTCCGCCCACAGGCGCGGGGCAGTCAGATTGAAAACAGATTTAACTTCCCAGATATATCGTTTCATTTAAGGGCCAGTAATTCTGTCAGTCTGCCACTGACAAACGAGGGTCCCCATGCCAATCCGCTGGGGAGACTGATGTCGCGGCGTTCATCTCGTGTCACCAGGCAGAGAATTACGGACTGCGCTGGCCTTCGGAGGCAAGACTAATAATGCCGCGCGGCAGAGGGGGATTTGGGGGCCCGCTTGTTTATCGAGGGCCGGCCAGGCAGCCGCGGCGCGAGGCCGCGCGGGCGGAGGTGGAAGAGGTCAGCGCTGACGCCCATAAATACGAACTTTAACTGAGTCTAGATGAGATGTGTCAGGACTGAGGGAAGATTTGCAGCATCTCTTCAGGAAGAAAAATATGGGCCGGGGGTGAAATATATTTTGTTGGGTTGTGAGTCTCAGGCAACTTTGTCCTTTCAGATGTAATTTTTTTATATATATATATGGAGAGAGACAGACAGAGAGATGTGCATACACACGCATGCTTGCACACTCACATTGTGTCTGGTTTCGGTTTGGTTTATATACACGTATCTTGCACAGCCTGGTTTATATCGGTGTTACTGCCATACGCACATATAAATATTGTGCACACAGGGGTGCAGTGACCTTTAGATTGGGATGAGCAGCCAGGAATGTTAAACAAATTGCCACGGTTTCAGCCCGAAGGCCGGGCTGGGCTGGGCGTGCGGCGGGTCCTTGCCGCCGGCGGAGGGGCACGGCGCGGCCGTGGGGAGGCGGGCTGATGCCGATCCCCTCCTCGGCCCCTCCTCGCCATGGGGCCCGGGCAAACCACCCACCCATCCGTGGACAAGCACCAGTGGCGGGGGGGGGACACGACGCTGAGGGCAGCACCGTTCCCACGGAGCAAGGGGTTCCTGCGGGTCGCTGGGTCTGTCTGCTGGGCTGCTCTCCCTTGCTTCTCTTCAGAGACCTCGGAGCCACGCCGAAGCCTGTTTGTAGTCAGTTGCTTCTCTGCCTTTAGCATGCATGGGTCATCTTGACCCCATCTCCTGGCCAACAGCCAGAGTGGTTTTGGCAGATTTAAAATCTCCTTCTGGTCATGGATGCTGCAGCAATGTTTCGCATCCTATGCACTGGGGGAAATGTGATGGCTTTCCCTGCCTGCTAGCATCCCGGCTGGCACAGCCCTGCCCTCGCTCCCGGGGCGCACACGCAGAGCCACGCCACCCACGCAGCCTTGCAGCTGGCTGCCTGCGAGCCCCAGCAAAAAGCGGTAGCCTGGGCCACAGTTCTCTGCCAGCAGGGAGACGAGAACCTGGCCCTGCCCCACGGGTCTTTGTGGTTTTTTGCTTTAAGATGCCCATCGCGGTGGTATCTGGGCAGGGGGATGGGGACCCGCATTGGCCATTAACACCTTAGACTTGTGTGGGGTTTCGATTACAGGCGTCTGGCGGATGGTAATCCACTTTCGCGCTTCTCGGTAGCCAAGGTGATGGGTCCTGCTCGCACCCAGTAATTGCCCAGGCTGTGGCTCGGGGCGCTGGTGTGTGCTCTGCACTTGCGTGGGAGCGGCGGGGGCAAATCCTGCACCAGTGATCTGGGAGGAGGCCCGGAGAGCATCCCTGGGGTGAAGACAGGTCAAGGGCATCCGAGCGCTCCTCGTGCCCGTGGCATGCTGAAGCTGGCTCAGGAGAGGCTGGGGATCGATGTCCTGGGACCCGCTCGGGGCTCCTGAGCAGAGTGGGATTGCTGGTGGGTCACTTTGCTTCATAACGCTGCAGAGATGTTCGAGGGCGGACGGCGGTGCCTGAGGGGGGGCACGCCCTGGTCCAGCCGTGCAGGGAGCAGCAAGCGCAAGCAGGGCTGTGCCGTCCCCACGGGGCGGGGTTGACTTCGGGATGCTGAGGCACTGGGGTGGCCTGGGCACTTTTTGGGGAGCCCAAACACTCCCAGGGGCTTCCTCGCCTCATGCCTATGAACCCACAGGGAGGGTTGCCGAAGGTTTAAAACCGCGTCCGCACGCAGGGCCTGCAGCCGGGCAGCACCCTCCGTGCCTCCGCACGCCCTGCCTCCCCTCCGGCCGTTGGTCCCAGCCCGTTTGCTGCAGGGAAATGCATTTTTCTGTGGGTCGCAGGCCTTCAGCGTCAAGGCGCTTTTGGCAGCCGGGCGGCAGGGGAGCGCTCTCCTTGTGCGGGGAGCGTTTCGCTGCCGCGTTTTGTGAATGGGTTAAATGCTTGCTTTAAAAAAAAAATAAAAATCGCCTCTTAAAGACAGCTTGCATCAGGTCCTTGATAAAGCACTCTGTTGAAAAGCCTTGACATTAAAAGAGGAAGATCCTTTGCTTAACTTTTAAAGGCGAGAGTGCGTGCGTGCCGCCTCGCCGGGAGGATTGATTGACTCTGAGTGGCCGTCCATTAGCAGCCCTCTCCTCCCGGGAGGCCAGGCTGGCGCTGGGCACAGGGGAGGTGATCTCCAGCCAGGCCCCCCCTTGCAGCAGAGCCGCGCTGCCAGAGCGGGGCCGCGGGGGGATGCCCACTGCTGCCCCAGCCCGGGGCACAGGGACGCCCAGCTTGGCACTGGGGTGCAGGCAGGGCTGGGGTCCCTGGCGATGTCCCCGAGCCCTGCCTGGCCCTCAGAGCACCCAGCCCACCCTGTCACGCTCCCAACCACGTCCCCCCCATGCCATGGCCACGTGGCCCCAGTGCACTGCGATGCTGCCAGGAAAGGCTGTGGCACGCCGGAGCGTGCCGGCAGGGGAACAGCCATGCAGCAGCCACGCAGGGCGAAATGAGTTGCTGATGGGATGCAGGGAGGTGCTCGGACGAGGGAGCTGGACCCACCTGCAGAGTTTGGGAGAAGCTGATTAGTAATTTTTAAAGGAAGAAAAGTAGATCTCAAAACTGTTGAAATGCTTTCTTTTGGAAAAGCTGAATTTTTTAAAACCATTTTCAGGGCAAAACCTTCAGTCTGTCCCTTCTGGAGCTCGTCCTGCTCAGGAATGAGGCACAGGAAGGAGCTTCCAAAACAATGCTGCGACTCAGCCGGCGCGGAGGCGCGCAGCACTGGCTGGGAGCGAGCGGCTGGGCTGGCAGCATGCTGCCGTGCCAGGAGCCCGGCTCCCTGCAAGGGCTGGCCACGTTTACAGCCAGCCATTCACCTTGGGGCAGAGGTCATCACAAATGCAGAAAATCTCCATTTTGTTTTGACGCAGAACAAGCTTTTCCCCAGTTCTTTGTTCAGCAGCTGAACAGAAACCTCACGGTCTGTACTGCTGGGCTGCGTACTGTGGCTCCTTCGCCAGCTTGGGCGATGTAGTGGCAAGCCTGGCCTTGGCAGCCCCATTGCACCTCGCTGCAGGCGGATGTTGTGCCGTCGGGCAGGAGTGGGTGCCGCAGCCCCGGTCGCCGTCGCTGCCTTCTGCGCCGCATCTCCCTCCCCACGCTGCTGCGCGTTCAGCTCTGGCCACCCAGCGCACTTGAGAAACAAATCCCGGCAGCTCGCGGGGGGTGCCGGGCTCTGAGACCATAAAGCTCTTTCTCATCTGACTTCTATTCCTTTTGCAATCTTCCAGCACTGGTTTATTGCAGCCTCTTCAGCAAAACGAGGGTATTATCCAGTCCTGTGATACTGCATCTGTCTTCCTTCTATTAAAGGCAGCGAGCACAATGGCACTGCAGAGCTCTCCGGCTGGCGCTGAATGTGCTCTGCAGGGCAGTATCACTGGTAACCCCCAGCCCTTTCCCGACCACAGCCTTGCAGGAGAGGGGGGCTCTGGGCAGGGCGGGGGTTCAGCTCCTTGCAGAAAGGAGCTGGGGTCCCACGGAGAGCAGTGCTGAGGGGACGAAGCCGGTGACCCACGGTGGTCCTTGGCGGGGCGGTGGGGAAGGCAGCTGAGCAGCGTGCCTCCTGCCCACTCCCGCGCCGGGAGGGCAGCGTGGCCCACGTCCCGCCACGGCCCCGGGCAGGCCTCTTCGTTTTGGCAAACACAGGCATTGGCTCCGGCAGCTCGTCCTGCCCGTCACTGGCGCTGCCTGCAGCCCGCCCGCTTTGGGGGCCCTTGCAGTTTGTGTCCTGGGTTGGGCTTCTTACCAGAGGCAATTGCAGGTATTTCTTTGAAAGTGTAGCTGTGGACACCTATACCTCTGCCTGCACCTACACACCAGCACACGTGCAAATGTCCACGTGGTCATGCGTGTGTTGGTGCGTGGGCAGGGGCCGACCTGGCAGCTGCAGGGTGCAGCGATGCCCCGTAGCCGGCGGCTCCCCCATGGCTGGGCTGTGCTGCAGCAGCCCTGTGCCCCCCCCACCCCCACCCCAAACCTGCCATCCTGGGCAGGGAGGCGAGGATGGATACTGTCTTCTTTCATTTTAAAGTATCCAGAGGGGCTGCCCGGAGACACAGGGCCTTTGTGCAGCAGCCACGCGCTCCCTCCCACCCGGGGATGCCGCCAGAAGTCATTTTGTTGAAGATTTGTGTGTGGTTTGGGGCGGTTGTGCCTGGTGGGGGAAAACCCGTGCTGATAAGAGCCAGCAAGTGCCACCGAAACACGCTGAGCTGCTTCAAAGCCGGCTCTGCGCAGCCGCCCATCCCGTCTCCTTTCCTCCAGCCTGGGGTCCCCCTTGTTGGGGGTGCAGGTCCAGCTCACCCTGCCCGCCCCAGGGGACCCCGCTGCTGGGCTGGCCTCCCACGGGGTATCTGCCGGGCACGGGGTCGGTGCTGTGCCAGCGCAGCGCCAGGCGTGCGTGGGGCGTGAGCCTGCAGGTATAACCGGCCGCAGGGCGCTGGTGGTTGCAGTCCTCGCCATAGACGCTAACCGGTGCTGTGGGCATCAGTCTTGCCATCTTCTCCTCCCACCCAACATGGAGGGCGGGCGGGAGGTGATGCATGGGATACCAGCAGCAAGATGAAGTGGGGCGCAACGTCCAGCCCAGTTACACGCCGGCAGGGGCGGGCATGGGAACCAGGGGCTAGACCAGGGCTGCATCAGATTAACGGATTAACGTTTCGTTAATCCGATGCAGCATCTCCTTGCTAGGAGCTTATTCACAGTCAGACCTCAATTTCCATGTATAAACGTGTGTGTAAGACTTTGGGAAATGCTCTGCAGGCATGGGGGTGAGGAGGTTTCAGGTTCTTAAACAAGGCTTTTGCCAGGCTGCGAGGGTCAGGGACAAAGTCCTGGAGGACAAAGTCCCATCCCAACTGGAGGAGCCGGATTCCCGAGGGAGGCAGGTGATGCCCCCTGCACGCCCTGAGACGGGCTACTAAGCAAACGTGTCCACAAAGCAGACCTGGGGCTGGGCAAGTCTCCGTAGACCAGGTCCCCTGGGTGCCTTGGGGGAGGCAGAGGTTTGTCACGTCTCCAACGCATCATGTTGATGCCGTATCCGTGCCAAGGTACTGCTCATCCTGGTGGCAGAAGGCCTCACCCACTCTCTGCTTCATGTAACGGCACCAATGACTGGACTCGCTGCTCTACTTCCGAGCGCTTGAGCACAGAAAATAGGCTGGATTTTTTTTGACATTGATGCCAGTCTGCTAGAAAACCCCTTTCTGTTGTGCTCAGGGTGAGACACAGATGGGTGCGAGTCCTGCCCAGGTCCAGTGCTCATGTGGCAACGTGCCGTAGTGGCTGATAGCGTGAGTTTGAGCTGTCGCTGCTGCAGGGCTGGAGCGTAGAGCTGACTCTCAAACGCAGAGCTGGAGGGCCAGCGGGGTGGTGCAGGGACTGGGGCAGCCTGGCCCCCTCCTGCCAGACGGGAACAAGCTTGTGCAGACACAGCCCGGGCTGCCCCCACGGCCGTGCGCGGCCGACCGTGCCCCGGCGCGATGGGTGTCAGCGGCGCTGCTCTGCCTGTATTTCAGGTGGGCGACCAGATGAAGCTGCTGCAGAACTGCTGGAGCGAGCTGCTGGTGTTCGACCACGTCTACCGGCAGCTGCAGCACGGCAAGGAGCACAGCGTGCTGCTCGTCACCGGCCAGGAGGTGAGCGCCGGCCCACAGAGACTGCGGCGGCTGCTGCAGAGGGGGCGGAGGGGGCTGGGTGGTGGGGCTGGAGCGGGGGCACCCGGTGACTTTTGTCTTACTTCTGGCTGAGGGCGGCCAACTCGGCTCGGGGCGGACGGGTGGTTCTTGCTGCGCTGTGGGACAGCTTCTGCAGAAGGTCCCATCCCCTCCCCTCCCATCCCCTCCCATCCCCTCCCATCCCCTCCCATCCCCTCCCCTCCCATCCCCTCCCATCCCCTCCCATCCCCTCCCATCCCGTTGCATTCTGTCCTGTCCTGTCCCATCCCATCCTGCCCCATCCTGCCATCCATCTCCTGGTTCTGGAGAAAAATGTTTCTCATGGAAGGGTCAACAGCCACAATTGTACTTGTAGAGGTGGGACGTGAGAAGGGGCCCCTTCCCTCCCCAGGGGTGCTTTTTGGAGACGCGGGTGCCTGCGATGCCAGTACCCTGCAAAGGACCCCTCTGTTTTAAGCAGTGCAGGAGAAACAGGGTTCCCGTTTCACCTGTCAGCCTTTGCTTTGATGTTCCTAATTCTCAGTCAGTGCTCTGGGCTGGTGCCCAGCTCCTGCCCTGCACGGGGTCCCTTGCAGCTGGTTTAGGGGGGGCTGGGGCCACCACGGCTGACGCCATCCCCGTCCCCACAGGTGGACATGTCGACCATCGCAGCCCAGGCTGGCTCCATCCTGAACACGCTGGTGCTGCGGGCTCAGGAGCTCGTCCTGCACTTGCACTCGCTCCAGGTGGACCGGCAGGAGTTCGTCTGCCTCAAGTTCCTCATCCTCTTCAGCCTCGGTGAGCGCTGTCGCGGGGGGCACCGGGACGAGGGGTGGCCGCGCTTGGGTGTCATGGCGGCGCTGCCGCGGGGTCTGGAGGGAGCATGCGCGGCTCAGGGTCAGGCCGTGCCAGCTGCAGCGCTGACGGGCAACGAAGGGGCTTTTAATGAGGAGCCAGGAGCGAGGGCTGAGACCTGCCGGCTCCCCTGCCTCGCTGCAGGGGTCTGAAACGTCTCCTGCTGCAGGCCCAGGCTCTGCCCCCGGCCGCGGGGGACGTTGCCGCCCCGCTGGCCGAGCGGAGCCTGTTTTGGTCGCTCGCCCGTCGCACCAGGCAGGGAAACAACCGGCTGATATGGCCGCGGCAAAACAGGCGTGTTGACAGAGGCGGCAGCCGGGGACGGCCCTATCTCCCGGGATTTGCGTCAGAGGGCCCGTGCCACCGCAGTGGGCAGGGGCCGTGCGTGGCTCCTGATTAGGCTCAGCCCTGGAGCCTGCGGTCAGGCCGAGGCGGCGGGTTCACACGGTTCCGCCTCACCTAGACAAAATACGTGGGAGTGCAGGCATGGCTGCCAGAGCCCGTAGCGTCTCTCGGGCTGCACAGCGACTCTGCCCCGCTCCTGCCCGACTCCTGCCCCAATCCTGCCCTGCCCCTGCCCCGCTCCCACCCTGGCCACGCTGCCGCCCCTGCGGGGAGCATCTCCCCGTCCACCACAGCCAGGGATGAGCCTCTTTTCCCTGCAGGCATCGCCCCAAGGCAGGGATGTCCATCCAAATCCCACCGGCGGGATCTCAGCCCTCGGTGGGGTGGTGCGGTGGTGCGGCGGCGGGTGGTGCTGAGCACCACGGGGACCCCAGGGTGCCCAGCTGCCTTCATTACTGGTGCTGACACCTTCCCCTTGGCCTTGCCCCGGCGGGAGAGCTCACCTCCCGGTGCGAGGGTGGTGGTGGGGCCCCGCGAGGGGCTCAGCTGGCTGCCACGCTCTGGCTCACACCTCTGCCACCGCGGCTGCTTCACTTCCCACACCGCCGCCGCCGCCGCTGCTGATTGCACGCACCCCGACGGGCAGGAACTGGCATTTCCCCAGGGAAACTTGTGCTTGGGTTCCTGCAGCGGCTGGGTGCTGGTGCTGAGTCGGGACAGTGAGCCCAGCTTGGGGCAGTCCTGTCTCTGTCCCCGTCCTCGTCCCCGTCCCCGTCCCCACCCCAACCCATCCCTGACTCTGTCCCTGTCCCAGCGCCTTGGTCTGTGCTTGCACTTCTGCATCCATGGGGTCCCATCTGGGGGGGGGGCTTCTGCCGGTGGCTGTGCGCCTCATTGCCAAGCAGAGCCGCGCTCTGCGCCGTATGGACGCTGCGGTGTGTTTTGGCAGTTTGTGCTTGCGGGAGAGTTTGCATCACTGTGTGTCACCGTCGCTGAGGAGCCAGCCTGCTCCAGGAGCAGCACCGCCACTGGGTTAATGGTTTAAGTGGGAGCACTGACATGCTGCACGCAGTGGGAATCCACTCCCCCATCCCAGCGGCCGGGGTCAGGGCCGGTATGGTCTGAAGGAGCCACCGGTTTGACTCGGGTTTACTGTGGATGTGTCCTGTTAGCAGGCAAGTCCGGCAGCCGTGGGCGCCGGGGGGGACGGGGCAGGGTGGGTGTCTCGGGCTGTGGGAGCCGCGCTGCCGTCTCGTCCTGCACCTGCAGCATCTCCTCCCACAGCTTGCTTTTCCTCTAGAGCTGTTTTGAAATCCAGAGAAATTAGATACGATAATTTGCTGTTCAAGCAGTGATAAGGTGTGGCACAAACAGTGCCTGGGCTGGGAAATAAAGGAGCCGGTGGGCCTCGTGCCCTGAGCCGGGACCTTCCCTGGCCGCTGCCCCACGGGCTCAGCACCAGAAGGGCCGGTAGCCCCTGCGCTGCCCCGCGTACCCCCGCTGCCCCCCGCCACAGCACGGTGCGGCGCAGCGGGCAGGAGCAGCGTCCTCCCAGAGCAGCCCCGGCTGCTGTGCCGATCGCAGCTGCGGTTCTGCTTCCCTGGAGCAGCAGTTTCAGGGAGGGTGTGGATTCAAATAGCTGTGTTTTCCCATACGTCGTTCTGCCCCAAATCCAACTTTTTCTCTCCATGTTGCGGAGCTCACTTGGAGTAATTTGCCCTTCGCAGGCTCAGCTGTAGAGGATGGGATTGTGTATTATGTGCAGGATGTAATTGCCTTTAACAAGAGAATTTCCACATTTACCACTCTGCCACAGCACAGTCAAAGCCAAGCCCTGCTCACAAGAGCTGCCATTTGAGTTCTAAATAGATTTCTCTCCTGAGCAGGTAAAGAGATTTAATTAAAATTAGGGCTTCTCAAAATAGCAATATTTATGAGGACGGCACAGGTTAGCTTTGTTCTACAGAAGGGCTTAATAGAGCCTTAATGGATTGACCTATCATTCGATTTCATGACTTACATTCATGAAGCAGCTACTCTTGGGGAGGGGAGGAAGAGAGGCTTTTATAGCCCACATTCCCTTAAGCGTTTGCAATTTATCAGCAGCTTCTCCCAAACAAAAGGAGCTGTGAATAGGAAGAACACTTGAGGGCATAGAAATAATCCCAGGCATATCTGTATGTGTGATGGGAGGCTTTGTCACAGGACAGTCTTTGCAACTGCTGCAGTGTCTCTAAATGAAGTGAGTCAATGTTATTTGGACAACATTCTTTATTCCTTGCAGGAATGAAAAGATTATTCAAATATTCAATTAAACAGTGAATAGGGTCTTTCAGAGAACCAGGTGAGTTCATCGAGCAGAACTAGCTATTGTTGAGCCAACTCAGGGGATAGATTTGACATTTATCAATATAACTTCTTTTTTTTAATGACATGCACAATAACCTTATGCAGATAAAGAGATTTCATAACAACAACCCGGGTAGAAGGGAGACGGCCACAATAGGAGCAAATGTGCCGCAGGCGTGAAAAGGGAAGGGTGATCTGATAAAGTGCAGCTTGGCACAACCTGCGGAGCTTTGTGCCTGTGCCACACAGTGCCCAGCCCAGCTGCAGCCTGGCCGTGGGCACGGCCGGAGGCTGTGTCTCCCTGGGGACCCCACAGGGCGGGGGGGGGGGGGCGCCGGGCGCCCCCCCCCCCCCCCCCCCCCCCCCCCCCCCCCCCGGCTGCGCCTCCACTCCCTGGGCTCTGCCCGAGCACGGGCTGGGGGCTCCCAGCTCTGCTGGGCTGGAGCAGCCCTGGGTGCCATGGCCCCCCAAGGGAGCCCTGCAGGGCCAGGTAGTGTGGGGGGGGCCATGGACACCCCCACCCAGTGGCACAGGGGTCCCATCTGCTCCCTCCTGCTCAGGCACCTCCATCACCAGCACTGCGCTTTGCCCTCCCAAAAGCTGCTCAGCCCTCCGGGTACAGCCGTGTTCGGCTCCCCGCTTTTGGGGGATGAAAACCAGAAACAAACACCAAAATCCCAGCTGCCTTGGCCAGAACCCATGCCTAGATTTCCCTGTTCCCAGCCCGCGGGCAGGATGCCAACACAGACCTGAATTTGGCCATGCATCAACAGCTGCTGGACGTGGGCAGCGGAGCCGGCAGCGCTGTTACCGAGCGCAGTGCTGCCGGGCGCCTCCGTGCCGTACGGTAAATCTGCTAAATCCGCCTGCCCCAAATGGGCTCGGAGCTGGGGTTTGCAGCAAGGGCTCCCGCGGGCGGGCGCTGAGATACCATCGCTGTGTGTGGCTGTAGCCGGCTGACGGGGCAGTGCACTCCAGCGTTTCCCTAAAGCCACTGAAATCCGCGTGGGGCCGGTTTAACAACGCGTTGCACAGATTAAAAAAAATCAGTGCTTCCTTCACGGAGCTCTCATGGCAACCCGAGCACTGAGGCAGCATCCTTGGAGGGCAGACCCCAGCTCAGGCTGCCCCAAAAGGGCTGGAGAAACCCCGACCCACCAGCCGGGGTTGTCCCTGCGGTCGCCCGCCTGCTGTGGCTGCGGTCATCGCGGAGCGGTTACAGACTGGTCGTTCCCAGGGCCAGTCTCTGCCCTGGGGCGGTGCATGCCCCAGCTCCTGCAGTGCTGCCATCAGGGCCGCTGTGGCCTCTTGGCTGCCAGACCCTGCCTGCACCTTGGTGCTGCTGCCTGCTGCGCTGCTTCCCGCCCTGCAGGCAGCAGAGCTGGCAGCAGGATTACGAGGGAGCTGCTGCAACCCTGGCGAGGCGCGGAGGATTAGGGTTTCCAGGCTGGTGAGCCCAGTTGCCACATTGGAAAGACCAGGTTTATCAGGGAATTAATTCAGCCGCTGCCTCGACCTTCGGGAATTAAAGGGGGCTGATGGCAACGGCTCCCTCTGTGTCGGCGCAGCCCGTAACATGTTTTGGCTTTGCAGGTTCCTGGGGGAAAAGGGCAGGGGGGGCATCAGCCCTCCTGCTGCCAGGGGGTTTGAGTGTCTGTCTTCAGCAGCGGGGGAGACCCGGGAGGCAGGGCAGGGATGGGGAGCCCGATGCCGGGCAGGGACGGGGCATGGGACCCCTCCAGCACTACGTTTTTGTGCCTGAGGGGCATTGACACAGGAGCGTGGGTCCCTCCCGGCGCACCCAGCGCAGCACGGCACGGATGGGGCAGACACGTGGGTTTGGCCCCGTTTCACCATCATCCTCCTCCCTTGCAGATGTGAAGTACCTGGACAACCACACGCTGGCTAAGGACGCTCAGGAGAAGGCCAACGCGGCGCTGCTGGAGTACACCGTCTGCCACTACCCCCACTCCACGGACAAGTTTCGCCAGCTGCTGCTGCGGCTGGCAGAGGTCCGGGCGCTGAGCATGCAGGCGGAGGAGTACCTCTACCACAAGCACCTGAGCGGGGAGGTGCCCTGCAACAACCTCCTCATCGAGATGCTGCACGCCAAGCGGACTTGAGCGCGGCCGCCCGCACGGACCCGGCGGAGCCCCGGTGCTGCCAGCAGCACGGCAGGGGCAGGACGCGCGCCCGGGGCTGGCGGGACGCTGCCGCCTCTCCACCCCACCTTTCTCAGTGATGCTATTTAACCTGTACTATTGCAAATGGTTTATTTTAATACATAGTAAGGACAGCTGATGGCTGTGGGGCCGTGGGCTCGGCTGCTGGACTGCCCCATCGGCAGCGCTGTCACCCGGCTCCTCTGCACAGCCGGTGCCTGACCTGTTGCCTGCCCGACCCGGTTCTGCGGCACAAAGGAAGGGCAAAGCCTGTCCTGGCTTTTCTCCTATTTATGCTCCTCTCCTGCTGTCCCTACCAGCCGTTTCTCCACCGCTGCCACCCCGCCCCAACCCTGCCCCATGTCTCAGGGCCCCTCGTGCACAGGGCAGGGGAGAGGCGAGGTGAACCCCCCCCGTACTGTGGTTTCACGGTGGATGGGGTGTCCCCAGGCACCGGTACAGAGGCAGAGGATTTCCACAGAACGCCGGGGCTGGGGCTGGAGATATCGGCCCCATGCAGCCGTGCCAGGACCCCAAGGTGCACGTGCTGCGGTCACCGCTCCTGGGTCCCCTCAGCGTTGCTGCCTGCTCTGCATCCCAAGCGAGGGCAGGCATGGACGGCCGGGCAGTGCTGAGCCCTCGGCCGAGATTCGTTTTCTCAGCGCTTGCTGCGGCTGGAGGCAGCAGCCGTGGCTTTGCAGCTCTGGGCAGCCACAGCGCCCGGCGCCACAGGTGTGCGTGGTCAGCACGCCGCCTCTGGGATGGCAAAGCTTTGCGGCAGAGGCTCCGAGAGATTCGGTACCGGGAGCAGGGGACCCTCCTCTGGACGCTTTGGGCCCGTGGCCCTCCTGCTGCGCCCTCGGTGCCAGCGCAACATCCCTGCGGCTGGAAAGCTTTGCGGGTCACAGTGCCCAGGCGGCATCGGCACCACAAACCGAGCTGGTTCCTGAAGCGCGAGGACGGGGCGGCCCCAGGACAGTGTCCCTGGGCAGCGCAGGTCCTGCCTCGCTCCGGCTGTCAGCCGTGTCCAGGCAGCGCCTGGAGAACAGCCGAGGGGCAGGATGGGGCCAGGGACGGACCTGTCCCCTTCCCGCCCACAGGTGACGGTGGCAGAGGAGCCGGGCAGGAGGGAGGTGCAGGGTCCGGCCCCTGCACCGCGGGTGCCGGGGCGGCAGCAGGTCCAGGCTGCAAACAGCCCAGAGCTGTTGCCGCACCAGCACGTGCCCGGGGGCTTGGGGGGGCTTTGCAGCCCCGTCCTCCATTTACCTGCCCAAGTGCGTGGGTAAAGAGTAATAAGAATTGTCCTGCGCTTCGGGCCAGGCAGGCTGAGCCCCCGGACCCTCTGTTGTGCTCTGCTGTGTCCCCACGGCCAGCAAATGCTGTGCCGAAGCCACCAGCAAAGAGCTATCAGTTCCTCTCCCGTCGCGGGACAGGGGCTCACAGACATGACTGGGCAGCACTGGGGCGGGGGGGTGGGGGCTGCAGCCCCCCGAGCTGGGCTGTGCTGGACTCTCACTGCTGCTTTCTCTCGGTCTCAGCCATGCTCTCCTCTCCGGCCGCCCTGCCGCCGGGCAGGCCAGCACAGCCCCCCCGCCACGGCCAGACCCCCGGCCCCGCTGGGGCTCCCCAGCACGGCTGGGGTTGGGTCAGGTTTGGTTTCCACAGTGGTGTGTTGCTCCTCGTTTCGAGGGGGCTGTCGTCCGCTGCGGCTCTGCGCAGAGCCGGGGCCTTGAGTTGCTGCAGACGCTGAGCCCGGCGCGGCGCGGTTTGTGGAAGCTTGTTAGATGCGGAAGAGCATGTTTGTCTCTGCTTTTCAACGTTTGTGCATTTTCCTCCTGAAGTCTGTGGTTTGGTTTCACCTTCTTCTTTTTGTGAACTTAAAGAATGGGAGAAAATGGTTTTGGGAGGTAAAAGATGTTTTATTTTCAGAAAATGAAAAGTGTCCTTAAGTGTGTCTCTCTCTCTCTGTCTCTCACATCCTTTTCTCCCTCTCATCCCTCCCCTTCCCCACTCCCCACCCTTCCTTCCCAGGCGGGAGGTTACCAACTTCCTTGTCAGGAGCAAACCACTGTAATAAATTTTGCAGTTCATTTAAAAAGGCAGACTTTGTCTTTTTTGACTGTCCTTCTACCCCTCCTTGTTGGTGCCAGCCCCTCCTCCTGGCTCCCCATGGGCAGGAGGGCTGTCCTGCCTGGCGTCGCGGCGGGAGAGCGGTGCTTGGCCCCAGCAAGCACCGGGTGCCCACGGGCGTCTCTCCTGGAGCGCTGCCTGCGTTCGGCGGGACCAGGACGCTACTGCTGCGGGAGCGGGGTTGCTGCTGTGGTGTGATTCGAGGCATCGGTGACTCACGATCTGGTTCAAAGTGCTGCTGGGAATTGCCATAGCGACTCCGAGTGTGTTTTGCAAGTGAGCTCACGTATGACAGCGTTTACGGGCAATTAGCTTAAACTCGGGATTTTTCACGTAGCCCTTGGTGGTCACTGTGGCCGAGAGCCCCCGGCGCCCCACGCACTGCGGCAGGGAGCAAACCCGCAGCAAAGCACAGCGCTCGGCAATAGGTTTGATGACCTGTCTGTAAGCACTTTGGTGCTGGGAAGTGCCCCACGCCCTGGCTCTCCCGACCCCGGCGCCCGGAGCCGCGGCTTGCCTGACTCTGAACCTGAGCGATGGTCCGCACCCACATCCCGCTCTCCTGACCAGCACAGGGCTGCTCCAGGGCTGCAGTTCCCACCAGCACGTAAACACACGCCGGCCAGCACAGGCTGTGCTGAGACCAGGGAACGCAGCGCAACGCAGGAGATGGCACATGGGAGCGCGCAGTGCCCCGGTCCCCTGCACCGTGGCCAAACCGCCCTCCACCGCATTCAGCCGCGTAAAGCCACGGCACGCTGCCGCACCTGAACACGCACGCGTTCCCGTGAATACACCGCAACAAGGAGAGGAGGTTGCCTTTAAAATCAGCATTTACTGTCACCATAATCGGCAAAAGAACCAACACATTTTGTGTGCTACAAACGCTAGGGAGGTAACAGGAGAACCAGTCGGATGCAAAGAACAGAGGGAGAGAAAACATAACCCCAGCTGGCGAGCGGCCACGCCAGCCGGGTGGGAGCCCAGGGAGGAGCAGGGAGAGGATTTTTGTCCTAAACAGCAGAAGATGCTATTGAAGTCAGCTGCTTTAGGAAAGACTTGAAGCCAGCTGCTGTCTTCCTTAGTGCATGTGCTTCCTATGCAGCCCGTCCCCAGCCCTGCCCCGGCAGAGCGCCGCGCCGGGCCGGCAGCAGGGCCGGGGAAGGCAGCCGTCCTCGCCGGCACGGGAGCGTGGGCGCACCGTCTGGGCACGGCTGCCACAGGCAAAGCTGGGCTCGCTCCCGTGCCACCTGCTCCGGGTCCCCCAAGCTAAACAACCTCTACGGGCAGCAACAACAACCACACACGACCGCACGCTGCCGGCGGTGCTGCGGGGCGGCTGCCCTGGCAGAGGCTGCGTGAGCCGCGGGGACCCCCAGGCCGGCACGCAGGCTGGGCAGGAGTCACGGCGAGTACCTGCCTGTTGGTTGCCGGCCCCCGGCAAGGAGCAGGGCAGTCTTCAGCAGCAGATGAAGCCTCGTGAGACCCCACGCTGCGCCAGTCCTGCCTTGGTTTTGTCCGCACATGCTGCTAGGAAGAAGCACAGGGCTAACAGCTCTGCCTGGGCTGGGACAGCCCTCCGCACGGAAGCCAGCTCCTCCGACCTGCTGTCCTCCCGGCTGTGGGAAGAGCCTCGGTGTTGTGGGTCTGTCACCCAGAAACTTCTCAGAAACCTAAAGCGAAAGAGAGATGGTCTCAGCTGCGTCGGCACGGAGGGGAGGGCAGGGGTCCCTGCCAGGGCAGTGGGTGCACTGGTGCGGTCCCACGGCACACTGGGAGAACTCACAGCCCAAACCTGCCGTAGGACAGAGCAGTGGGTGGAGGCAGCCGCTGGTCTGGCACGGCCAGCCCTGCCTGTCGCTGCTGCAGCTCTGCCATCCCATGGACCGCCCCCCCCCCACTCCTTTAGGGGTCTCTGAAATACGGTCCTTACGGCAGGGAGCCAAAGCAGCCTCCGTGCATGGGGCTGCAGCTGTAAGGAGAAACCTCTTCTTCCCCTGCTCAGTAATTAGCCCACCGCGCACAGCGCCAAGCTCCGAGAGCGCTGAAGAATGAGGTTTAAATGGGATTTAATGAAAATACCAGCGCTAGTGTGGCAGAGAGCACCGATGTCGCACGGGCTGCACCCCCTTCCATCAGGGCATAAGGCACCCTCTGCCCGTCGGGAAGGACGGTGGCACAGACGGCAGCGGCGATCCTGCTGCCGGGTGGCCCGGCAGAGTCAGCACAGAGGGGTCTGCATTTCTCCAAGTGCCCATGACACTCAGGTGCTTTACTGGCACAAAGTAAGCTTTGCTGGCTTTGAATCCCAAAGATGCATAATTTCCTTATTATTTTAAGACCAATCTTATTTAACTTGGTATGGCGAGAGTTGCAGAATTACTCAATATCGATCAGAGAAAGGCTGGGCCATGGAGACAAGATCCATGTTGCTATGTGCGGCTTAGCAACATATAAATGTATTCAAACAGAATAATGAAATTATCGTGGGGAAACAAAGCAGCCATCACTTGAAGAGATGGAGGATGTGGAGGCCTCTTGGAGCTCTTGTTTGCCAAGACAAGGAAGACGGTACTTATTGTTTGTGCAAATATGTGAACCCCCCCCGGCCATCCCCTGCTTACATAAAGAGTGTAATGAATCCGGGCAGTGCGCTCGCTGCAACGCGCAGCTTTGTGCAGCTGGGCTGGAGCTCATTACTGCGGAAATGTGCGGCCTCTCTCAGTGAATTGAGTCCTTGTGAGGGGAGCCCTAATATTGGGGGTGGGGAGGCCGGGAGGGAGCCCATGCCTGCCTCCTGGCCACAGCCACACTGCAAAACGCCTCATTGCTGTGGTTCTGAAACTGGTCTGGTATTTACCTGGATTTTATCCGCACTCATCCTCACACGTGTTAACGCACCGCTGGGAGCCCATCCCACCTCCCCCCGCCGCCCCACCGGCTGCCTCTTGCACTTGAAGCCAGCGCGATGCCCGCAGCTCTCTCAAGAGCGTGGCTGAGGCGCTGGAGCAGAGAAGAGGTGGATCCCATCCCAGACCCAGCACGGCTTTCCTGGGAGATTGTGAGCAAGTCATTTAAGCCCCGAGTCTCCCACTGGTGCCCAGGGTCCAGCGCTCCTCCTGCCCACCAGCTCTCCCCACGGGACTGGGGGGCCGGCGGGCTCCTCCTGGGTCTCTGCAGGAGCTCCTGCAAGCCTGCTGCTGGTACATCACAATTTTCATTAGAGCCGGCTGGAAATTTTCACTACCTGGGGCAAAATACGTCTCTTTTCATTAAACTATTTGGGAGAAAACAAATAGAAGAGGGGAAGCAGTGTCCGTGTTGAAATGATTAGTCTCCTGTTCATCCTCAAGCACGCAGGTTTATGGTTTGCTTCCCCTGGCCGCTGTTACCCCAAGAGCTACGCAGCGTTTTGCTCTCTTGAGCAAGCTGTGAAGACGGGAGCCTGTGCGACACTGAGCTGCCCCGGGGTCTCCCAGGCATTACTACAGCTGGGCATTACTGCCTTTTATTATTTTTTTTGATGGCTGGAAGCACTTGTCTTTGAGCCCGGCGCCTCGGAGCAGCGCAGCGTAGCCGGCCCCAGCGCTGTGCCGCACGCCGGCTTGCACGTACACAAGTGTGCAGAGGAGTGCTCTTCTGGTTCAAGGAGATCTTCTTGTTCACCCCGGGGTTAAAGGACTGCCCAGGCAAGGGCTCCCTCGCCCCGGGGCGCGCAAGGAGCCGCTCTCGGTGCTAGCAGAGGGGCTGGCCGTGCACCCACCACGGCTGCTTCCACAGCCGTTGCGCATCAGCCGGCGCACGAGGGGGCAGGCACCGAGCCCAGCCCGGTGTCCCCACCGTCCTCTGGGCAGACCCAGGCTTTTAAAAATATACTGAGGGTTTGCCTGAGAAAACAAACCCAAAATAAACCACCTGCCTGTTTGCACAGCTGGAGTTTAATTACACATGTGGCTAGACTGAAATATGCAGGAGCAGGTGAGGGTGAGAGTGTGGGGGGACAGAGCACAAATGCAGGTGCCGGGTGTAGGTCTGGCTGTCTCTGAGACCCCGCACCTACACCTGAAATGCTGCAGCACATTTACTCCCGGATGCCACCGTTTCTGCCTTGCTCATGTGTCCACTGCGGGGAGGAAAGCTGCAATGCTTCTGGGTGGCATCGTCTCGAAAATAGCCTAAGCATGCCCTGCTTAGACACTTAATGTGGAGCAAAATCAGAAGCCTGCTAATACACTGCTTCCTTTGACAAAAGAAAATGTAACAATGCAGGAAAAATAACATCGATCCATCCCCAGTGTTTCTTCACGGCACTGTCTGCTTGAGTGACCCCCGTCCAGACACTGCACTGAGAGTGCGGTAGGGGTTGGTAAAAAAAATCCGTACCCGGAGGAGCTGGTGACTTGCCGAAAGCCAGGCAGGGAAGTCAGGGAGAGAGCAGGGGGCTGCGGCTGGCCGGCCGGCCTTTCCCCAGCACTGCAGTCGAGCAGAGGTCTGGGGCTTAGGAGGGATTTCTGGTTTTAATTCTACCCACCTCCATGGTGACATTGGCCTTTCTACAACCTGAAACAGAAGAAGCTAAATGGCTGCTTTTAAGCTCATAAATCCAGCCCCGTCTGAGCACCCCACCTCCCCTGGCTTCCCTTCTTTGGGAGCAAGGCACTTCTAACACCCGCCAGTGCTTTCTGCAGCAGCTGCTGGTTGAAAATACCCCGTGGCAGCAAAAAGCTGTTGCCACCCCTGAAAGCTGCCCAGATCTTGCCAAGCCGCAAGGCGTGCCGGTCCCTGCTGCGCCCCGAGGACCGGCCATGCTGGGGTGCGCAGCCGGAGAGCTCAGCGTCGGGTATCTGCGGGTACCCACTGTCCCTCCGCCGCCTGCCAAGGCCTGGGACCTGCAGCTCCGCGGTCACGGAGGGGCCCAGGGAGCCGGCGTGCAACAACCTGCCGGCGCCGGGCGGCAGCAAGAAAGGTGCAGAGACACAGGAGGAACCAGGCACAGACACAGCTGCCGTCTCAGGGCACCCTGGGCTGAACTCAGCAGGGTGCTCAAGTTCTCCCCCTTCTTCCTCATCTGTTCAGGGGGACACGGATCTCCCAGCAGCCTTGCCAGGACTGCACCCACCAGGGCCACGTGGAAATAAAACCCTTCCTGAAGCCTGAGGAAAAATCACCTGCCCTCTGGGCAGCGCTCCACCACGCAACCACAGAAACCAGTATCAGCAGTAACAAAAATTAAAGAAAATGATGTAGGCAAGTGTTACCTGAGGATTTGAACGCTGTCAGCTCTACAGCCTGAAAGAGGGGAGAACACTTGTTAGCAGAAGGTACGGGTCCGATTGCTTCGCTGCTGACAAGCCCCCGCCACGTTCCTTGGGGCCAGGCAGGGCTCCCCCAGCACCCAGCTGCCGCACCGCGCTCTCCCTCCCACTGAGCCACCGCACAGGCTGGGAACTGGAGCCTTCATCCCGGTCCCCGAGGGACGGGCACCTTGCAGAGCGGCCCTGGACACGGCTGCGCCTCTCGGCAGCGCCCGGGCGGCGAGCTGCCGCCCTGCCCCGCACGCCCTCTCCGGGGACCCCTCCAGCCCCGGGGTGACCCGCCAGGCTGGACACCGTGCCGGAGAGCACAGGAAAATCCAGGAAAAGAGGAGAGAGAACTTTCTCCCCCTCTGCTGAGGTGGAAAGAGCATGCACAAGCCTGCACCCTGTGCTTAAGTGATGGTTAATGCTCTGCGAGGTGTGAAATTCCTGCTCCCAGCCCAACGGCAATAAATATCACCAAACAACATTTAAAAAAGCTGAAACACAAAGAACATCTCGTCTGTGTTTGTATCTTCACTCGCTCAGTGTTTTGTCATTTTAAGTGTTTTCAAACGTTTTTAAGTAGCATCTTCTCTTCATCCAAACTATTGTGCAGCTGCCAGTGACATTCTTAATTCAGCGCTCCTCCAGCGAGTGCCGTGACTCATTTAGCCAGGGAGCAGGAAAAACAGCACTGACTTACGTAACCGACGAGCGCAGAAAGCAGCACCTATCCAGGAGAGGGTACCACCACCTGGGGCCCAGCTGCACCGACCGCCTCCGCGGTGAAGATGGGGCTCGGACGGAAACTCCCCCGGCCGGCTCAGCACCGCGGGGCTCACGCCGGCGCCGAGGGAGCGCCGAGAGCCACGCTGCCGCAGCACGGGTCCGCAGGGGCCGTGGGGCCATGCCCCCTCTCCCCAGGCAGGCACCCGCATCAGCCTCGCCTTTGCTGCACCCACATGAGAGGGAAAGGAAACAAGCATATTGAAACGCAGCGTCTAAGCTGCAAAGATACAGCAAAGTCCTCGCTGACCCTCACGTGGAGGGAAGCGCTATCTGTCTTTGCCTGCTAGGAAATGCCACGGCCTTGGCATTTAGGAGATCTGCTGCCTCCTAATGCTCCCTGCCTTAGGAAACTCAGGCCCCTGGGCTAATCCCTTTGGCCCACGTCTCGTATCTGGTGCCAGGAGCTTAGCCCTGGTCCCGGTTTCCACAGCCAGCACCTGGCTGGCTGAGAAAAGCATCACCTGCGAATGAATCCCAGTTGGCATTCAGCACGAGGGGAGGAACGGCATTAACCACAATATAAATCATGAGAGATGAAAATATGGATTTTATTGAGTGGCTTCAAAATGATATGCCAGCTATAGAAGTATTATCTATTGGATAAATAAGAGCTGTCTATGTGACACAGGTTTTCAAAGGATAAATATTAGAGAGGGGGAGAGAGATCCTTCAGTGAGAGACTCATATGAAAGTAGTGTTGGATTTTATTCTGAGGAAATTACAGCACTTGTATGTCAAGAGCACAAGGACTGATGATCATTTCAATAGTGGGAGATGAAAGTGGTATCAGAGTAGTAAAATTTAAATTGTTCCCTACTTTGGGCCGTGCCTCGCTGAGCTTTACATCAGGCTCACTCCTGCAGGCAGCACAACCCAGCCAGCCCTCGCTGGACGGATGCGATGCGGCTCGCCCACCGCAGGGACAGCAAGCCCCTGCTGCCTGATTTTAACTTGCTGTCCCTGGGGGGAGTCTCCTGCCTCGATCCGGACCAAGCTCCGCTTGGTGCTTTACTGGCTCAAATTCACTGACTCCTGCTGTTCCCGTACGCTCCTGCTACAATCACCCTCCCGGCTCGGCAGCGGGGCTGGTTCCCCATCGGCTCGGGGAGAGCTCTCACCTTGGAAATGGGCCGTTCCGGGGCCTCCTCCTCTCCTGCCCCCAGAACACGCACTCTCCCCTGTCGCTCTCTGCTGCCTGCCCCTGCCCAGGCCAGCCCCAGCTCAGGCAATCGCCCCCTGCGCCAAGCCCTGCCGGCACAGCCCAGCCACGGCAGGTCCCTGGCCAGGAGCTCCTGCCCGCCGGCCCACCCGGCTCTCCATCTCACGCTCCTACAGAAGACAGCAAACACGCAGTCGCACCCGGCTTGACTACCAGGACTGGCCACGATGGGCATGAAAACACGCATCTCAAATGATTTAAATGACTTAAATCAATACGCTGCTAAAAACGAGTATGTATTTTAATAAACCAGGGTCTTCAGGATGCGTATCAAAACCTCCTCGGTTTTGACAGGCAGGCCGTGTGTCTGGATTGGTGCTCAGAAGGAGAGCAGGCATGCTGAGCTAACACGCTGCCTGGTCCCTCACCAACACTCAGCAACTTCTGTAACGCCCTGGGACAGGAGGGATCGGCGCAGGGCCTGCGCACAGGGTGGGTGAGTCAGGCAGCTTCTGGGACCTGCTCAACATAAACCACCGAATTTGTGCCTGAGCTGGTAACGCTACCAGGTGTCCTGAGCCCCAGACCCTTGCTGGAACTATCAGACACCATTCCTACGTAACTACTATGCTCTGTGTATGGATGAAGGTGGAAGAGTAACAGAAGACATTACATACCGGTCTCTCGGGGGACATAATTGATGAAATCCCCATGGGAATTTTGGCTCCAAAATTTCCTAGGTGGTGAAAGAGCACAATGAGTTTGGAGACTAGAGAGAGAGCAGAAATATTCATGCTTTACCAAGACCTCAGTGCTTTGTGTCCTCTTAAGTATCTCCCGCTGAAGCAAAGGGACCAAACAGGTTACCTGCATAACTGCACCCCCAAACTGGTTGGAGCATGCAACACCTTTTTTCCCCGAAGCTAAAAAACCCTATTTCCTACTGCCACCTTTGCCACCCCTTCTCCAGAAAATTTGTTTTAAGACACAAACCTGGATTCTTGCCTCAAGAGAATGCAATGCTGCATAACACAGTGAGGACCCCCCCCTCCACGCCCAGGCAGCCTGCAGGGATGAACCTGACCCCTCTGAGATCCGCATGCACACAGTCCCTGCCTTCCCTGGGAATCCTTCGTCCCGTGCTGCATGTGCAGCACCAGACCCCAAGTGCTCACATAGGCACAGCGTACAAATGAGTTCCCGCAGTGCCAAGTGAACATGCACTAAAATTCAAGCCTTGGGAATAACATTTTACTGTGGTCTCATCACACAGCCTGGGCCGACAGCAACGACAACTCTCTTTACCTTTGTTGGTGATGTTCTTCACCGGAGGGTCTTTCTGCACAGGGCTTGACAAGGCACTCTCAGCTGCAGAAGGACTCAGTTTCCCTGTCTCCCAGGAGGTTGTGTTTCTTGGACTTGGTAAGTAGTTGATGGGATGAGAGCAGTTCTGTAATGACAGGGAAGAGATACAGGACAGTGAAAACTGCAGCACGAGTCTTTGCTAGATCCAGGTCCGACTTCAAAGATCGATTTCATCTGCACTGTGGCCCCTGGGACTTGGGCTCCCATCCCAACCTCATACAGCAGGCTGCTGCCTAATCAGGGTAGATTATCTTTGGGTCTGCGCTGTCCAACAGGACTGCAAAGAAGGGAGACAAAAAATTAAAAAAATAAGACTCCTTTCCAACATCATCTCCTCAAAACAGACCAAACGTACATCTAGGGCCCTCCTCTGGTGGGTGCATGATGAACGAAGGGGGCAGCGGGGCCTCCTTGCAACTTACTGTGAACGAGAGCGCTTTCTTCTTGTCCTTCATCCTCTGGATGGCATTCCTCACCTGGAGCAGAGCAAGGACATTAGAGAGGGCCACAGCAGCTCTAGCAGAGCGCGAGATCCTCCAGCAAGTCATGGAGAAAAAGCAACCGCTGTTCCAGAAGCACAGTCGGACCTATGCTGCCTGTTGCACCTACTGCTACCCCAGCTACCCCCTTGGCTGCTAACAGACAGTTGCTGTGACGAGTGACTGAGCCCCAGCCAGGGGCATCTCTTACCTCGCTGTTATAGATTGCATAGACCAGGAATATGTACAGGCCCTGAAAAGGAGAGAGCACAGGGTCAGAGGTGTACAGCTGGCTGGTGCCACTGCGCCTGGGAGGAACGAGTCTGATGAGCACTAGAGTGGGTGAGGACTGGGCTAAGGGGAAGAGGCACAGACGGTGGGCACGGCACAGCCAGGGACAGCTGGGCAGGAAGGACCTTCCTTAGAAATCACACTTGAAACCAGGCTCTTCACAGAGAGTCCAAAGGAGAGACGATCCCTGCCCCAGTCCCTTCTCCTCCTCCTCCTCCTCCTCCTCTCCATCCATTTCATTTGGGCGGAGCGGGCGTCTCTCACTGGGCACTTGACTTCCCAAGCCCGAAGCTCTCTCGCACTCCTATTCACTGGTGCATGCAAAATCCCCCAGGGAACACCCCCTTCAGATCTCGGGAGCGGAAACCACCAGGAGTTAACTGCTAGCGGAACCGAGATCTGGGAAGCAGACCTCATTTCCCGCTGAGCACCGACCCCAGGGGGGCTTTCGCCAGCCTCCTGCAGACCAACTGCACCGTGATGCCAGGGACAGTTCTTCTGTCCCATGCAGTGACACACCACAGCGTTAACAGGACGGACTCTCTGCCCCATACCCAGTGGGGTATGGACCCAGAGGCTTTGGTCAGCCCAACCTGGACAATCCGTGCCAGCCGGCGCGCTGGGGCTCCGGCAGCACAGTCTCAGCCACCCTCTCCCTACTCGCCGAACCGGCGCTGTTGTGTGCACACACGGCGGATCAGCGAGCAACGACCCGTGCTGCCACGACCAAACGCTTGGCCACAGCTACACGCCTGGGGCCAGCGCGGGATGTGCTCAGGGGAAATGCCCAGAGCAGGGCTGGAGCGAGGATTGCCTGGAGGCCACAGCCTGGGGCTAATTACAGCTCCAGACCAACGATTTTGGCCTCAAGGCAGCCCTATCTGGCCCACCAGATTTATGTTATATCTGTGGGGTGTTTGTTATCGCAGCTAGATAAATCAGCTGCAGCAGGGAAAGTAATCCGTCTTGTCTTCAATGAGCCTTGCTCTTCATCTGCAAGCTCTTGGCAGGCGTAATGGTAGCCGCACCCTGGCGCCGTGCCATGACCTGTCCTTCAGCCAGCAATGCTGGTCACTCCCCCAGACCAGATTTCTGGTCAGGCTGCCAAGGCAGGTCTTCCTTGAAATAATCATTCTGGATGAGCATGGGGAGGGGGGGAGCGGTGAGGTCGGCTGGGAGGAGAGCAAGGAAGGAGAGGAGGCCCAGCTGCAGCGGTGGGCGGAAGCGGAGCCGCAGCTCCGGAGGAGCCCGCTCCTGCCCGCGCTCCCGCCTGCGCGCCATCTTCTCCCGGCAGGGCCCGCAGTGCGCCGGCCCCCGCGGCTCCCTGCTCGCAGCGGGGCAGGCGCTGGGTGGCCACAGGCAAAAGCACAGCACATGCCGGCACCCACAGTGCAGGACGGATGCTCGTGCCTGGCGTCTGTCTGTCCAGCGACCACGTCCTGCTGCGGTCCGCACGCCCCAGCTGGGAGCAACGCCATCTCCTGCTCCCCTCGGGTGAGTGGCTCTGTATGTCCCTGCCCTGAGCCAGCCTCAGGACCATCCTTCCAGCTCTACAAGTTCAAATGAAGCCAGCAGGTTTTACCCACACTGTTTCTCAACAGCAGGCACCTCTGCCCAGCACTGGGTGCTTGGCAGGGTGTTGGTGCTGCTACCTCCGAAATCGTGGGCTGGAGGGAAGGCGATGCCGCCTGCTCACCAACCTGCGGGGCAGCCGCCGCTGCCGCCTCCGGCGCAGCGCTGCTCCCTGTTGCTTTTCAGTCGCTCGGCTGAATTCCTGCGCTGCCTGGCTGGAGAAGGAGTTGTCATGTTTGGTGCCGACGCACAGAGTAACCTTGAAGACAGGCTTCGGTTTCCGCAGATAAACAGAAAGCAGTCGAACAAACAAACAACCACAGCAGCAAAACTTTCCTGCACAAGACTCGCACATGAAGAAGCACGCTACCTTAAAGGAAATTCCGAGGCAATCCGTAAGACAGTCAGCAAAGGGACTGAAATGGGACGGCTTTGTCCCTGCTTTCTCTCAACTCCACAGCTTCCCACCAGCCTTTCTCTTCTGGGGTAATCTGCAAATTGACCTGAACTTGGTAATGAAGGGACAGAGGCAAACAAGCACAGCGTATTCACGGGCAAACCCTCGACTGTTTGTCCACACATCAGCCATGGCTCCTACTGAGCTTTAGGAGAAAGAAGAAAAACAGAAGGAGCAATAACTTAGAAAGTAAGGGAAGAAAACAAAACCTGATCCAGCAAACACCTCAGCTCCTGTATCACCCAAGGTGGACATTATCACGGTTTGTGAGAGAGAGTCTCGGGAGATGTATCATCCAGAGGACGCATTTATTCATTTCAGGAGTTATTCCTTGCCTCTCAAAAAACCCGTATGCCCAGCATCCATGTTATGACAGCCAGCATCCCACAGCCCCTCTGCTGGCATCAGTGATGAATCAAAGGCTGAGTGAGCCATGGAGGATGTAGGCTGGGCACTGACATTGCCAGGCCACAGTCGAGGTGTATCAGCAGTCACTGAACCAGGGAACTTGTCGTGGGGTTTCCCTTGCCGGTGCCAGGCTGCAGAGGAAAGAGCAGCCCTGAGCGCTACTGGAAAGCGGCTCTCCTGAAGGCTATCCAAGCCCGAGATCCTCAGCAGGACCCCTCTGGTGTGATACACGTACTCATGTTTTTACAGCACGAACACTGAAGCAAGGCAGAGGAAGACTGCCAGGATGGTGCTGGGACACTTGTGCTCTGATCTGCCTTTCTGCTGATGGTTATGGAGTTCAACCAAGCTGGGAAACGTTTTTTTCTGTGAATGAAAAGATGCTGGTGCTGTTCTCGGCTCGGCTCACCTCATCTCTTCCCAGCACTGAGCCTGGAGTTCTCTTCTGCTCAATAACCTAAGCGTGGCGTGAGGAGGCAAGGAGAACTGATGCTATATACAGGCCTCCTGCCACCCTTCTGGTATCCTTAATAGCAGAGATGCGGAGAGGCGGCCCTGGTCTGGCCTTGGAACATCCCCATCTGAGAGCCGACGGATGTGCGTGAGCAGCACCCGGGCGCTGGACCAGCGCCAGCCACAGGCAAAGCATTCCTGGAGCAACCACCCATCTTGTGCACGTGGTGATAACGCCTGCGTTTCACCCTTGGAGAGCTGGGCCAATGCTGCACTGAAACCGGCCAAGTATGCCAGAGGGAAGCGCTGCGAACTCTGCTGCTCCGTAAGTGAAAGCTACAGCAGGAGCCAATTTCTGTTGAATCCAGAGAAAAAAGGGAGGCGGGGGTGGAGAACGCTTTGGATCCCAATGGTCTGGAGGGCTGTACCCAGTTGCTCTCTTGACTTGGATCCCCTGGAGTGGGATTCGTCCTCGAGCGCTGGGTAAGGGACTCGTCAAAATACATCTGCGAATGTCCAGCGCAAAGGGACAGGACAGACTGGGCGCGTACCCGTACCCCCAGGCGCTAGCGGTGCTGGCACGGCCTTCGCCCCAGGGGCTGGGCTGGCTCCCTGCGGGCCCAGAGCTCCGCCGCTGCCTTGGCACCGCTCTCTCCCGGCCAAGTCAGGCCCGGTGAGGCTCGGCGCTTCTCTAGCTCCATCTACAGCTGCTTTCTCCGGAGGTTTGGAAAGCTCCTGCCAAGGGGGGGGCTGATGCTTTGAATCACAGGTGGCAAGCACATGTTCTGGGACTTTTTGTCACCATGTGTCCCTGAGTGTCAGATATCCTGAGGTCCTGGGAACTGTTCTACCTCAGTGCAAAACTGAGCACTCCTGGCTGCTGTGACTAATACAATTTGCTTTGCTCTCTTAACCACGTACAGGCTGGTTCAGGTTTTAAACCCCTTTGATGAAACCAGTAAACTTAGAAGCAAATATTAAGTATTGCTTTACACACCAGGGTTACTTTCTGCCCCGTAGAGATCCCTATTAATACTAACATATTAACAACATGACTCTGAAGTATGGTAGCGTTCAGGAGTCACAGCCGTGGCCCTGGAAGACACCAAGACAAGCAAACAGTCCTTAAAAATGTAGCCAGATGCTTCCTGAAGAAGAACGAAGAGGCTGAAGGAGATGACATGACTCACCCAAGGTCTTGGAAGTCAGAGCTAGAAACAGCGCGCACACTGCCAGCCTCCCCGTGCGAGGCTCTGATCACCAGCTTGCATCGCAATCTGTTCCACCTAACACTCCTGCGTCCCATCAGATTCCAGTGCACCTGTCACCGGGCACTGGGAGCATCCCTGGGGAGCAGCTGCAGGGCTGCAGACAACACAGATTTTAGGGGTAAATATTTTCAGTCCTTGGTCCTTAATTCTTCTTCTCTCGTCTCCCTGCAATAAAGCTGACTTCCAGGCAAAGGGATGGTGGTTCTGCCTGTACAGTTCTTAGGACAGAACCTCTAAGTACGTATGAACAGGAACCAGATGAAAAACACTCATCCTGGAACACACACCATCTAAGCAACACACACCATCTAAGCAGCAGTCAAGCACACTATGGCTGGAAGCGACCTTTGAGACGCTCTCTGTGAAGAGCCCTATTCTGACAGTGATGCTGGCACACACAGCCCATCCCTGCCCTGTAGGAATGAGGCTCAAGTAGCAGCTGGGATGCCTGCCTCATTAAACTGGACAGTTAGCATTTGAATTACCCATTAAATGACCAAATCAAAACCGTAATAAAGTTCCCTACAAGCATGTCGGTTTGGGAACCACGCTAAGGTCAGAAAATCTAACATGAGAAACCAGATCTGAACTGGAAAGCTGTGGCACCAGTAAGACACTTCAGAGACTGGTGCTGAAGGGCCATTAGACGAACAAGGTCCCCAGGGCCGTATTTCGTATCTTGGGAGCATGAACTTAGTTTCCTCAGACAAAACAGCACAGCGGCTTGGGAAAGCTGGGCTGGGCTTCAGAGCTGACACATGTCCCTGGCTGTTAGGACAGGTAGAGTACACTGAAGCACAAGAAACTGCAGGTACCTGCTTGGCCGTGATGCGGGGATCCACCTGGTACAGGACTCACCTGGAAGGAGTTCAGCACGATGAAGACATAGGCCCAAATGATGCTGAGGTGGACAAGGACCCCGCACACCCAGGTCAGCCCCAGCACGGGCATCAGCACCAGGACGGGCTTGGCTGTGGCCCTGTCAGGACGAAGAGCTCAGAGTTACCTGGGCACATTTCAAAGCTGACGCGCCGTGCGCTGGCAGCCACCTCCCAGCCACCGGCTTCTCCACGGGGGTCTCTGTCGTGCCCCACGTCCCTGAGCCCAGGGTGTCCAGGCAAAGCCCCCAGCCTGCCAAACGCTCTTCCTGGCTCTGCAAACCCTGGCCAGGGTCTCACCGTGATCTGCCTGCGGCACCTGCGCTAGGTTACAGAGCACACGAGGGGATCTGCCCTGGGAAGAGCTCCACCAGTTTAGGAGCACCCTGGCCCATATCTTGCAGTTTATAAGAAACTTTCCTTGCCTCCGTGCTGGAGACACCTCTCCTCCCCCAGCAAGTGTCTTTCAGACAATGTGTCTACCAAGAGGCACTCAAGATGGTAGCTGTGGAACAAATTCCTTTGCAAACAAAATCAGTTAAGAGGAGAAAAACCAAACATTTCACCTCCCAGCCCCCTGGGTGCCAGCCCTGCTCTTTATTTATCACCGAGAGTTAGCAAGAAGGGAGCTCTTTGACGTCATTAGCCGTGAGAAAACAGCTATTTTCCCCCCATTTGCTGCTACAAGGAGGGCTTCTGTATTTGTTTTATTAGCATATGGATGTCACCCTGCCCTCCAGCAATGCCCTATCTTCATGCTTCTGTAAGTTTGGGAAAATTTATTTATGATACAGGGGAACAATGCGTGTCTAGCAGGGGTATCTGGCGCCAGCTAACAACAATAAAGATTCGCAGAGGATGATAAAGTAATGACTCAAGCAGCAGTTTTTTAGAGGTCTCTCTATATTGCCTGATTACAGAAGGCCACACCGCCTCTCCTTCCCCATGTATGTAATCCCCTCCAGTGCTACTTTCAATCCACCAAGTCCCAAAGTCATATAGAAAATGACTTTTATAACGGCAAATAGCTAAAACCCCTGCACTCTACAGCTGGCATCCCGCTGAGGGGCACACACAAGTGCTAAGGATGGGACAGGTGTGCGACGAATGCAGTTACGAGCCCTTCAAACCGCAGTGTTCTGCGAAGTGCAGAGGAGCTGCTTCTGCGGCTCAGAGCTCTACAAAATTCCATGGAAACTGGGTGCCCGGTTTGGTCCCTGTGTTCCTTGAAACACCCCAAGCTGCCACCTCACTTCCCTATGGTGACATTTTACAGGACACCTGCATGGCGGGCTGATGTTAGCTCGGCAGTGGGTTCGGCAGTGTGACCCACGTTCCCACGCACGCTATGACCACTGCAGACGATGGGGGTGGGCTCACACTAGCCATTCCCAGACCCAAATTCCTGCTCCTGGTGATGCCAACAGGCCCAGGGTAGCTTTGATTTCAGCAGGCAGCGCCAAGGGTCTCCCGTCCCAAAGTGCTGAGAGTCAGGAGTGCGAGTGCAGATGTGGGAGGCCAGCACCGGGTTCCCCAGGCTGAAAGTGCTGGCTGGGCTTCGCAGTGGCTTAGACGTTGGAGCAGACAGGCTGCCTTTGGGTGATGCACAGTTACCCTGGAGGAGAAAATCCTTTCTGCCCTGACCCCCCTAACTCATGGTCTTTCACTTCACCAAGGTCAAGACTCTCAACTTAACAGTAATTCCACCGTTTCATACCCAGAGCAGCCACGGATGGGAAAACCAGCCACTTCCCTGCTCACCATATCTGTATTCCAATCTGCTTCTCCAGGCTGCTGTTGGGCGTCAGCATCTTTGATCTCCTGCGAGCACTGGACACAGTCACCATCACCACCCGGAACAGCACGAAGGTGTTCACCTGTCAGAGAAGAGCCATTGGACCCAGTAACTTTCTGTAATCTCAGTTCCATGGGGGCGAGACTTTTCTGCTGGGAACTCAATAACTAAGTGTCGGAACTTGGGGAGAAACATACCACTCCTGAGAAAGCAGTGAGTAAAATACTTCATAGAGCTATCCACACAAGTATGAAATCTATAAAACTTATCTCAAAACTTCTCCTACAGAATGTCTTCCCTGTTAAGTGTTTACTTTAGACCCCTTAACATCGCACCTTTTTGTGCTACTGTTGTCTAACGATACTGATACTACTTCAAGGACATACCTGTTCCCATATTAAAATCAGACCTTTAGTTAAGGCTATGTCACAGTCAACCTACACATTTATCTGCATTCCTAATTTAACAGCCAATACAAGAACTGGTCAGCAAAATTTTCTTAAAGCACTTTTTTCTATATAAAAGCTGCTTTGGTTAAAGAGATTTATCTGTGTTGTGAAAGTATATATAAAACATAACAAAAATTATCCTCTAAAAGCAGCAGTCATGACGAGCACTGCGAGCAAGCACCTTAGCTAGAGAAGTGCTGACTCCCCTGACTCTCCAATGCTTTCCTAAAACGGGACACGAAGCAGGTTTTGGTACTTACTGCCAGGATGAAGAGAACAGGCCCAACAAAGGCCCAGATGACATTGGTCTGAATGTTCAGCCAGCAATGGTTGTCTGCCACATACTTGTTAAAGGAAGTCGCAAGGGTCACGCCCACGACAACGACTGGAAGGCCTGCAGAAAAGAACCACTGATGAAACCCCAGGAAAAGCAGAGATGACCCATGCAGGTCGGCTGTGCTCTAGACAATTGCTTCAAAAACCCCCATGCCCAGACACGCTCCAGCGAGAGCCAGCTTAGCCTCTGAAACCCCTCGAGCAACATCAATTTACTGCAGCTGAAATCTGCCCCGGCTCCGCAAGACCAGATTTATACGCTGTCAGCATCGCTCTCCTAGGTATAAAGCATTCCAAGTCCTGAGTCCTGATCAAAGCAATTTACTCCTCAGATTGCTTTTTTAACAAAATGGACAATCAAAGACATAAAACAATCCAAAATACTTGAACCAGCTGCCCAGTGTCCAACTAGGTGTGTGCGTTTTGCAAGGAGCACTGACCTAAAGAGGCTTCTCTTCGATAGGAAACTCAGCTTATTCAAATGAATTCTATGACCCTAAAGGGCTCACTCAGAATAAAGGGTGCTTAGTCAGGAACATATTTATATTTTAATTACTATCAGACAGTAGTAGTGCTCTCCAAGAACAAGAACTTACCATAAAATTCCTCCTCCATTTTTTTGTATAGAACTCTTGGATTTAGAAAAATAACAGAAATGCTTCTAAACTTGCATTCTAGGACTGGCAATTTGACACATAAAAGGTAAGAAAGCCTCTGCAGAGCAGTGGCACCCAGCTCACGTACTGAATCAAACCAAACACTTGGGAAGCTCTCCTATTTGAAACTTTTGCTAGACAAAAAATTGACACATTTTTCTGAGCGCCCAACGCAGAGGAGTCTGTAGATACCCCAGCCTGTCACGTAGTAGAACTTCATTCTCCTGTCTTCACTCATGTTGACTGCTACCACTTTGCTCCACAGGAGAAGTCCCTCTACCAGCATCCATGAAAAGGCTGCCATGAAGAAGAGATGAAGGAAGGCAGTGACCATGAAACACACCACCTGGAGAGAAGAGAAATCGCACGCCGTTGCAGGAGGAGGAGTCCTCTGGGAGCTTCCGAGTGCGTGTGAACAGGACGAAGAGAGCAACCTGCAAATTATGCTGCAGAATGTGCAGAAATGTATTTAAACACCCACAAGCACCAGGAAGAGTTCTTAAAATTGCAACACATGAATAGTCCAACTGCTGCAGCTCACGCTCATTTCATCTGCGTGACCATCTCAAACCACAGAAGAGGGAACCGATAGCATCTTTTCCTGCAGTTCTTGGACTTTCCTTGCAGGTCTCTCATCTCAGAGCTGCTTGATCCAGCCCCAGGATGTGAAAGAGGACACAGAAAGGGACAGAACTGTACGTTGCTGTTTTATAACTAAAATTTCCTGAAGGATTTTTTTGTCAGAAACAAACTCTCAAAAAAAGAGGTGAATTTTCCTGACAGACTGCACAATGCATACCTCCAAACACAGAGACACAATTCTTTCCTAGATGCAAGTTACGGGTAATTAATGAAACATTAACAACAGGGGTTACACTTCTGTTCTGTTTGCCCTGACAGTAAGGCTTGAGCAGGCCTGGTCCTGCTGGCTGAACAGGACACTTTCTGGTGAGCCTACCTGGTTGGTCTTGGCCAATTCACTGAACATGAGCAGAGCTTCTGCTGCAGCTAATGCAAAGATCAGGTTCTTGTGCACGGTTGTTCGTTCACTCTTGGGGACACTGAGGAAGGAGAGAGGAAGCCCTCAGCTGCAGCCGAATGGAAAGGCGCACATGTTCTCACCAGTCCTTGCTGGGCTGTGCAGACCTGCCTGGGTGACCTGCCATCTCTCTGCTACTCACTGCAAAGACGACAGCCCAAGGAGGCAGGGGCCCGCCCCGGTGCACAAGCACTTGGTGCTGGGGATGCGCTCAGGTACGGCTGCTCAGACCTTGGCCCGTGCTCCAGGGAACAGGCAGCGAGGAGGAGGTGGAGGGAGCCACTGCCGTGCTCACAAGGCAGATCTCTGTGCTTGCCGAGCGACACAGAAGGGTTGGCAATTGAAGAAACAGTCTTTGCTCCATTTATTTTATAAAACTTAACTCTAGCAGAGCAGCTTTTATGGTAAACATTGTTAGTCATTGATAAAAATCTTTCCATGGACGCTCAGGTGTGTGCACAGCTCATACAAGCATCTCCATAGAAGCAACCAGCACGGCACCCCTCCCTCGCCAACGACAACCGCTCCCTTCCCTCCCCGCTGCTACCGACCACCAGTGCAGCTCCCCGGCCCCTCCCCGCACACCTGCATCACCCCACACTGACAAAGGATACCTCGTTTGTATACTTGTTCTGAAGCAAAACAGCAAACAAAAAAATACAGAGAAGGCTACAAGTGTCTGGACTTTTCTTACCCAACCGCCAAGAATAAAATGAAGGTAACTGTCAAGGCACAGAAGGAAACTCCACACCCGATAAAAGTCAAGGTCTGCAGTGTGAGCTCCTCCTTGCTGGTCCTCTGCTCCCATCATGAAACAACAGAAGACACAAAACCCTCACAAATTAACCACAGACTGCTCACAGTTCTGGCACCCCCCCACAGAGTGGCAGAGAAAGGCTCCTCGCTTACCTGCATCTCGTACACCTGCAGCAGGACAGCAAAATTCGTGCTGTGGTTGCAAAAACAGGCAGTGGAGTCCGGGAGAGATGTCACCATAGAGCAGCCAGCTGTGGACCACATCCCACCAGCATCTGGGCTAACAAGCAGCAAAAAAACAGAGAAAACACATGGAAATTACCGCCCACGTCAACAGAAAGCCCAGGCATTAAGGGCATTTCATTCTCCCAGAAGAAGCAGAGTTGAAAGGAGGAAGAAGAGGATATCAGAGACAGGTCTTCATATGGACTTCCCTTTGGCTCATCCTGTGTCTCAACAGATTTGCCTTATCCATCAGGCAGGCACAAAATACATCTAGTATCAATGTGTGCATTAAAAAGCACAGTTCAGCCATCACTGCTTTAAACAGAACGCAGTAACTGCACAGCGCAGGGAAGAGCTCCTTCTACAGCACATTCACTGGGAGCATCGCTGGACCGGGCACGTCGAGTCCTCTCCAGCAGCTTGGCCTGCCATGTTCGGTTCCGCCGGACTCTTGGTCTGCAGGACAAGCGAGCCTGCCTCCAGCCAGCCAGCTGCTCTCCGCTGCCCGGGCAGCCGGCAAAGCTCCAGATCTGAATTCCCTGTGCAGGGACCAAGGCTGCGGTGGGTCAGCGCTGTCCCCACTGCCAGCACTGCCCCTCTGAGCCTGCCCCAGTACCAAGGCAAGATCAAATTCAGAGCAGGGCTAGTGGAACTGTTTGTGCAGTAACCAGCTGCTTCCAAAAACACCCTCTTCCCACCCTCCCCAGACTGATCCATGCCTGTTACAAGACTGGGACACTAAGGAGAATGACTTAATTACCAATCCATAATATATCATAGTCGCAGTGCTCTCACTGCAGTGACATTCAGCAAAACCATGTCTCAATGCCAAGCAGTATTTATGAGGCCGGGAGTCCTGCATGTCTGTTGGGCTATATATCTTGGACGAACCCTTCTTTGTTGCAGGCAACAATCATAATTAACTAGGGCTTTCCATTTTAGTCGTATACACTTCATTAAAGGTCACTTGCTCGTGAGTGACTTTCCCAAAGGAAATCTTCCCAGGAGAGCGCGCTGCTCCAGCAGGTAGAGGATGCCAGCATGCAAAGCAGGAAAAGAATTACAGAGCCCTACTCTTACCATTACATTTATACTGTGTTTGGTTTTCCAGTGGAAATAAAAGCTCATAAATCTAGGGACTCGAACTGAAACAAGGCACCTGAGGCTGAAGTTCCAGAAGGCACAGATGGGCCCCACCAGCTTATTGGGCAGGTCCTGCAGGCAGAGAGGGAGAAGAAGAGATCACACAGCCATGCACGTACTGTACGCAGACTGATGCAGCTCACTCACTAGGCTGCAACAAGGTCTGTAAGCACAGGACAAACACCTCCCCAGGGAAAAAGGAGTCAAGGTGAGAGACCTGGGCATGGGGCACCCCCACGTCCAAGAGCTGTGGAGGCCTTGAGCCAAGGCTGGGCACAGCCTGCCGGGTCCGGCTGTGCGATGCTGCTGGCAGGGGAGGCGGCCGGGAAGCACAGCCCCTCCTCAGGGTACCTGGACATGGTGCTGCAGGCGGTAGCGCACAGACGTGCTAATCTCCTGGTAGTCGCTGAGCAGAGCGGATGAGATCACAGCAGTGCCCACCGTGGTGCTGAGGTACCTGTCAGGGAAAGCATGCTGCTCACGGGCACAGGAACCACAAGACGTGCTCAGAAAACAGGACCTCACGTTGTACAAGACAGTCGGAGAGATCCGGAGCCACTTCTGGAGTGCTTCAGCGCCACCGGCAAAGGGCCTGGGCACAGGGCAGAAGGTACCCCAGATGACCTGGCAAACAGAAACCGCCACCACTCCTCCCGTAACTGCAGGAGGTGACCCTACAGGCGAGGCACTGGAGCATCCTAAGTGGTTGCCAGCTGAGCGGCACAATGGCTGAGCCAAAGGTCCAGGGAAGGAGCAGTGCGTGCGGCGGGATGTGCGGGCTGCCATCCCCACCTAGTGTTCGGAGAGCTCCCCGGAGAGCAGCAGGGCTCTGCCTCCCGCCCCTCTCTGCGAGCCACCATCTGCAGAGGCACCCCGGCTCCAGCACCTTCTGCCCCAGCCGGAGGGGACCCTGCCGCAGCCCCGCAGGCTCCGTCCCCCCCCCCACCCCAGCAGAGCAGATAACCTCAGGGGAACCAGAGGCACGCACAAGGGACGCCGCGGTGCATCGCCCCGCCGCAGAGCTCAGGCCGAGGTGTGCCAAGGGCCTCTGCCTCCACAAAGCACCGACTCCGGAGCCCCTTTCCATTGTCCGATCTCCACATGCACGTTGGAGAAAGCAGGGACAAGGACAAACGGGATGGGATGGAGCAGGGTGGAGGTGACCGCAAAAGAGAGGTGCTGCGAGTCTCAGTGCAGACTTGGAAATGAATTCTCCTGCGGTGCTAAGAGGGCAGCCCTGGGGTGCGGGGTGGTTTCTGTTTCACTCACTTCTGTCCTCCGTCAGAGGCAGCCACGTCCTGGAAGACGGCACTGCTGGCAGTGCCGGACAGGCAGCGCTGCAGGGAGCCGTAGCCGAACCACATGTTCTTCACCGTGACTCTGCGGAGACCTGGAGGGACAGAGCATTGCGGGACGGGGGCAAGCACACAGGGCTGCTCTGAGCAAGCCCATGCTTCAGCACCGCTGCCCTAAACTGGGGGCGTGACACTGGGGGTCCAGGCCACCCACAGCTCCAAGCTGTGCCTGTAGCGAGGCTGTAAATAATCCCTCCCCCATGGTCCACCTCCCTTTCACCAAGGGCATCTCCTCCCCACATTTCTCCAGACTGCATGAGTGCAGGGTAAAGACTTCGTGCCACTAAAGAAGGTGCTGCAGAAGTGCCAAGAGGAGAGCCAGGGAAGCACAGGTGTCATAACCTACCTCTGGCTTTCAGTCTTTGCATTTCTTCTGTGGGAACTTCAATGAGGTCATGCCTGCCTTTCTCAGGGCTCTGGACCAGGTATGCCTCGCTGCTCAGCTCCTGCCTGCTCAGCTCCAGCTTCCTGACCTCCATCCCTGTGGAGGGGTAAAATCAGGTACTGAACCAGGATTCAGCCTTCCTCCAGAGCTACTGCTACAGCAAAGTACCACAAGGATATTATAAGCCCAGCCAAGACCCACAGCAGCAGCAGACGGGTCCCCTTCAGCACAACCATCTGCGTCTGGGCTCAGTCTGTCTTCTGCGCCCAAATATTTCTTACAATCCTCTCACAATCCACAGTGTGAGAGATTCCCCCACACTGTGACACTTCTGCACAGAAGAAAGAGGGAGAAGGCTGTAGGGTTAGCAAGAGATGAGCCAGAGGGGGAGAGGTGCCAGGAGTGGACTTGAAGTGGGAACCAGACGGGATCACTAAGCTGCGTCCCGGTGAGATGCCCTCCCCCAGCTCTGCCAGTGCCACTCACCAACATTCCCATGCTGGATCGTGATCTTTGTCCTCCCTGCGGTCAGCAGTGGGGCTAAGTGTGACACCATTCTGTCGCAGAGCTCAACAACAGCCATGGGCCCTCTGATAACCTGCAAACACGGACAGAGCAATGGAAATCAGGACCTGCACTGCCAGCTCACACTTCCCACAGCTCACACGAGTTTTCTTAAATGCTTGGTCCTTGGCAGAAAAAGAGAAGTTGGGACTCAAAGCTTTTGCTTTGCTTTTCTTTGATTTCTTCACTAAAGGATGTTCCCAGTCCCTTCAGCAAGGAGACGAGACTGGCAATGAGGGAAACTTGCTGGTCTTTATACAAACCCATTAAACCAGCATGGAAATACATAACTAAATCAGCTTCTGGAAAGAAGGCAGATTTTTAGACCTGACGCCTGATTTTTGCAAAGCTGTAGAACAGCTGCTTCCCCTCTCCCTGGAAAAGGTTTCACCCAGAAATAGACTCCACTGCTGGAAGGGTGGCAGGTGACTGGCCCCATTACTCGAGGTCCTACGTGTGTGGGGCAGCACAAATGCCACCCTTGCAGTACACAAACTCAAACCCTTTCTCCTTCAGCAGATCTATCTGCTGCACCACCGACACTGGCCCAGAGCTGGTTTTATGCCGAGAAGCTGTAATTGTGGCCATGGAGACCTAAGTAACTCCAAGTGATGAGGTAAACTCCGAACTATTCAGCATCCTTTCGACTCTGGAGGTCCCTGGCTTGGTTCCTGGCACGCTGGCCAGGCCAGACACTGTCACACATTTCCCAGAGACATGTGGAGAGTGCAGACCATACAACAGACACAAAAGACCCACGTGAGAAGGGAAGAAGCTAATGGAGAAAATCGTAACGGGGGTGGGATGATGGAAACCCCTCACGCAAAGCCCGACGGTGTTTTGAACAGTGTGGGGGCTGACGACAGACAGCTCCTTGGCAGCCCACCCAGGGAAAATAGAACAAACCACAAAGTGAAGGGCATTGCCCTGCCAGAGAGAGCAGGATGTGGGAGCAAGGAATCTACAAAGTACTGGGAATCTGCAAACTGTGTGTAATCCTGTAAATCCAGGCTGACAAAGTGCAGAAGCTTGAAGCGAGCTGAGACAATCACTGGAGGGGTTTGCAAGGAAAGCACCACTTGACTGCACTTGTTTGCAGAAGAACTTGCTTGCACCTCCAACAAATGAGGCAACAGTAAGGCAGCTGGCCCTTATCTGAGCTGGCAAAGAGGCTCCGGGCCCATGCTTGCCGCATTTTCACAAGCTCCAGAATACAGCCAGAACGGCTACATGTGACCATGCAAGGACAGGTCCTCCGCCCGTGGTCATACAGCAGGCCAAGGAGCTGCACACACAACAAGATGAGCAGATGTGGCACACTGCTGGTGACACCGTTACCTGGCTGACTGATGACCACGTTTCAATATTCCGCTCTTCCAAGATTAACTCAGTCACTTCCACATAATGCTGCCCCAACTGCTCCAACATCTCCAGCTCCTCTCTCTCCTGGACTTCCACATCAGAAACTTGCTTTAGTAACTGAAGTACTGCAAGGAGGTCAGACGAATCCAGCATGGGCGTCTCTCCTTCCCTCAGAACAGTTGCCAAGACATCAAGAGCACCAAGAGCAACAGAGAGGTTCATGTCTTGGATGTCACTTGCGAAGAAGTTCTCAGGAATCTGCCACGGAAAAGATGTTTTAGTTCAGTGCAGAGCCCTGCATGCCCTCGCTAGTGTGAGGACACCTGCCTGGCCAGCCAGGCGTATCTTAGGGGAAGGAGATCTGCCTTGACATTTTGAACTCTCTTGTCCAGCCTCCCAACCTCAGTGAGACGAGTCAACCTGAAGCAACACTTTGCTCGTTTGATCACAGCACGAGTTACGGCTGTATTGGTCACACACTCCAAGGGCAGCTCAGAAAAGGCCACAGGCATAACTGCTGGCAAAGCGACCTCAAACACCAGTAGGTGCCAACAAGTCCACCCCAACAGCTCCTGCCTGCTCCCGGTGTCGGCTGCCACTGCTGGGGCTGCAGGACTCACCACAGTCCTCTCTGCAAGCGTGTTCACACGGCCAACAAGCGAATGGCTGGATTCCAGCTGAGCTTTTTTCAGTTGCCAGTATGCATCTGAGAACAAAACAAAAGCATAACCACTGCTGTGGTGTCTAGCAGCGCGGTTAACGCATGCCATGCTCAAAGCCTGGGGAATGGTCCTCAGACGGTGGGCAAGTTTGTAGGACAGTCAGGACCAGGAGACTTCACAGCTATGTTTTATTTCTAGTACAAGATCGCATCTGGAGAGACAGTCTAACACTTCCTTTCTGCCTCCTCCCCATGTCCCTCTGGCCAACGAGCCTGGAGATGCCCGGACTGGAAGGCACCCTACAGCATCGCATCCAGAAGCCATGTAACGTGTACAACCACTGCTTAACTGGAGAATAGCCAAATAACCTTTCAGAGTGCATGTGACTGAAGCAAAGTCACAGCCACAGCAGGTTTTGCTCATGATCGCTTCAGAGCGGACACGAGGCCTTCCCATCATTGGCCATCATCCTAGCTAGGACCTCCAGGAGTGAATGCCATGGAAGTAACGAATGAATAAATAAATAACAGATGCTGTACCCTTTCTGTAGCGACAGATAAAAGGCAAAGACTGCAAACAAGATGTGTAACTGAATCCACTGCTGCCAACTTCAAAAACTCGGCATTCCTCAACAGGCCCTGTGGAAACACACACAAACAGAAGGCTCAGGTCCCCCAGAGGCATGCCATCCCCAGCAGGTATCATTTTTCCTGCAAGCAATCCACAAACCCCGTGGAAGACAAAAGCTGTGGACTGCTGCTGGAGCAGCCCCAGAGCCAGAGCAGAGCAGGGACTGGGCTCAGAAACTGCTCCTGACCTGCCCGGTAAATCCTCTCCAGAAGGAACTTGGAGGAGGCGGCAGTGCCAGGTCCTGAGCTCACGATTTATCGGTAATGTCATGCCAGTCTGGCTGAGAGACTGAATCCCTCCTCCCGGCAGAGTGTCGAAGCACCGCGTGTGCAAATCCACAGAAAGAGCATCACTGGCAAATAAGCCGTTTCTCCCAGTACAAGAGAAAGCCTGTAATCAGCCCAGGACATATGAAGAGCTGTCTTTGCTGGGGCCGCTGCAGGGGTCTTCAATGACCAAGCGTTTAGTGATGACTGTGCCTTTAAGTACGATTTGTGAACTGCCCAGCCCAGCCCTGAATGTGCTCCTGCTCTCCCTCCCGAAGGAGAAGCATCATTCCACAAACTGCACCAAATTCCCTCTCTAAGGATGGGGCTGGCTTCGTGGACTATCCCTGCCTGCTGACGCCCCACTGCAGAAGGGAGCTGGAGCAGGGAGGGCAATGAGACTTACCGGGGCAGAGAAACTGCGCGGTCACTTCCTGAACGGCGCTTTCAACCTCCAGAGCGTTTGAGCTCCACCCAAACACAAGGTCTTGCTCCACCGCCCAGCACGACCGAACTTTCTCAATCTGTTCCGCACCGAGGACTTTCTGCCAGATGTGCAAGTCAGTGATGTTCCCACTGAAGGACTCCTTCTCCCTGAAGGTGCCCCCCAGGGAATCTTGATCCTGCCCAATTATGAAAGTCCCCTGGCCATAGATGGCCTGGGGGGCAGACGGCCCCACAGCACACAAACCGCTGGCAGAGGCTCTCCTTTTACCGTCGGCATAGATGGCCCAGGTCCCGTTTTCCTGCTGCCAGGTCACGCAGAAGTGATGCCACTGTCCATCAGCACGGAACACGGGCAGGTATGGGGAATGGTGCCCGTGGACTATGAGAGCAAATCGCACAAAGCCTTCCTCGTCGACAAAGCCACGGAGCTGGAACTCGTTAATAAAAGCTGGCACAGCATAGGAGAAGATGGTAGCAATCTCCTGGGTCCTGGTGTCCCACTGGAGGTGGGCGCAGGCCGTGACAGCAGGCAGCGCTGGGAAGTCAGACAGCACCTTCACGTATTTTGTGTCTGTTTTGTCTCCGAATACCAGGACTGGTACAGTGTGGTCCCCTAGAAGGAGAAATTTCAGCCAGCATAAAGGAAGAAGCATGGGCCAAAGCCTGCTCATCTTCCACTGGGATGAAACCACCCTTTTCATTTGCCTCCAACCCAAGCTAAGAACTCACGGACCCGGCAGGCAAGGATATCCTGTAAGCATGCAGCAAGGCTTCTGCTTCCCCTGTGCCTGGAGGGGATCAGGAAGGCAGGCAAGCCGAGGTTGCATCGTTTCAGCAAGTGTAATCTCCAGAAACTTAGTTTTCTAGCAAACAGGATCGCAAACAGTGAATATGGAAGGAACAGCATGTTCCCAAGCATCCCATGCTATAGCAACCAAGAGCATAGTCAAATAAGACCTTTGAGGCATCGGCCATGCGGTGCCTTGCTGCTGGGGAACGCCCATCCTCCTGGTCCCGTCTCTAGTATCTTTGCTCTGCAGGACCCGCAGGTCACAAACGGCACGGCTGAGCAAAGCCAGACCTGCTTTCCCAGGAGGTGGTACAGGAGGACAGAGCAGAGGAGCCCCTTTGCAACTCCCTTCTGTTGCAATGCGTTAGAAAACCTTGACAGTGACCAGCTGATGTGCTGGGATCACTGTTGTTCGTGCTGCCAGTTCCAGCTTGTGACTAGAGGGCCTAGGTGTTACCACGGTGACAATAAAAAACAAGTGGCAACTTTTCCAGTCACATTAATTTCTCGGAATGAAAAAGATCCAGCAATGAACATGTCTCCAAATAGTCCAAACCCACTTATACTCACGTCTCCATTTTGGTTTGTGCCGGACTCCATCCCTTTCATTTAGCCAGAGAGAACCTCTGATGTGGTGGGACTGCAGCAGTTTGCTCAAGGAAGCTTGCTCACTGTCTTGGGGTTCGAAGAGCAACTGAGCAAAGCGCTGTTCGCAGTATTTCTCTGCGTGCCACCAGTCCGAAGCAGTGGCCACATATTCGTACATGTGTCTGGAGGTCTCAATCGCGACAGGAGCAAAACCTGGAGAAAGATACGCGCAATGTGGAGAAACAGAAAGCCTCTCCGACCCACTTTCGTGCCACATACACTACAGGGTCAATCTCCTGCAGCATCCCCAAGCATTTGCAAATACTGCCTGGTGCACCCGGGAGGAGCTGAAGGCAGGAGCTCATTTCCACATCCAGCCCTCGGGATGTTCAGTGGGCACAGTGTGACAGAAAAGTCCAGACTACATTGGACCTACAATGAGGGACGTCTCTGAGTCCACTCACAAACTGAATCGCTGGGCTAGGGCTGGAGCTGGGCACGCTTCCGTGGGACACGCAAAACCATGCCGAGCTCAGTCCAAAGACAAAGCTCGCTGTGGTACGCCTGGGGATTGCCCTCAGGGTAGCTTGTTCAAGGCAGTTACGCACAAGCAAATTTTCTCATTTTATCCCCATTTCCCAGCTCCTACCAGCTTGTGCATTTGCAGGTGCAATTTGCAAGCACAAAATAATCTGTTTTGTTTGCAGTTACAGCAGCACAAAGACTAGCAGCTGAGCAGCACTTAACTGATTTTAGACAGTAATTTCATAGTTAGCCAAGCAAATACTCAGATATGCAAATATAATTTCAGGAACAAAACAGCGTATCAGAAAGTTTCTTTACCTTTGTTTCTGCCACTGGACACCTTTTTATGCGTTGTTTCTCTGTGCTGCATATTGCTTGTAAAAATATACAGCAGTGCTGATAAAAACACTAACCTTTAGAAGTCTGATTCTTGGCAAGGGCTGCAAAGGCAAAGAGACTCCTGGACAGACTACCGACCTGTTGGAGAGGACGTTTTGTAACATTCATATAAAGCATTAACATTGTCTCAAATACTCAAATTATAAAAATTACTGTAAAACTCACCAGAAAGCTGAAAAACCAAGAATCAGGTCTCAAGTCTCTCCTAAACATGCTGACCAGCTGGAAAGCTTTCACCTTTTGCTAGAATAAACAAAATATTACGAGAGATGCATTGCAGAGACAGAAGCATTCTGCAGAAATCTAGCTCCCAGACGAGGCTGAGAGCTTTTCCTCAGAAAGTCTTGGATCAGCAAAGAGAAAACGACTCTCTCTGAAATACTCGTCTGGGGTAGTAGCCTACCAAAATAATTCTCAGTTCTTCTTAAAGAACTCAAGGTCGCAGATTAACATTTGTTTCCAGGATACAGAATAATTAATCATAAAACATATACAGATTTGCAATATTAATAGACAGTCAAGTTAGCAGAGCCTTTTTATCTGCATTAACTAAATAGAAAAGCCATCATAAATTGCATCGTTAAACAGTGTTGCATCGCTGGCAGCTATTCTCATTTCTTTTAAAGCCCGCTGGAGCACAGCACCGGAACAGATGCCGCAGACCAGTAAACCCAGCCTCCGTGAGCAGTGCCGGAGCGCACAGCCCAGCACCACGGGGCCGTGCCGGAGAGCTGCCCACCACCGGGCCTCTGCCGGTGGGCAAGCCTGAGTGTGCGGCTGCAGAAAGTCCAGTGAAGTCGTAGAGAAGGGCAGGTAAAGATACAAACATGGAAACTGGCACTGTGGCCTCCAACGCGACCAAGCCTTGAGGCTCTCCCGGCACTGACCCTGCCGGCGGGGAGTAACCGCCTTGCTCTCGCTGGGACGCCCCCGCGGGCGCAGCAACGCGCGCTCCCGGGCACGCTGCTGCGACGGGACGGAGGAGATCCGCTCTGAAGCCCCGACTCCAACTACGCCCACAGACAGTCCCCCAAAGGTCAGCCGCCACCTTACAAGCACAGAACGCGGCTCCAAGCCCTCCGGGGGCCCGCACGTTTGGCTCTGCGCTCACCCGATGGGCGAGCGACGGGAGCGGCGGCGGAGCTGCCGGCGGAGCCCCCCCCCCCCCCCCCCCCCCCGCGCCCCGGCTCGCCCACACATGCTCGGCGGGGGGCCCTGGGCCCGCCGCAGGCCGTGGCCGCGGAGCCCTTGCCCGCCGGCGCTGCCCCCGCGGAGGGCGGCCGGGAGCCGGCTGCGAGCCCTCCAGCCGGGCGGCCAGCGCGCAGCAGTGCCGGGCCGCCGCGCTCCCCCCATCCCTCCCTCCGGCCCTCCCTCCCGCTGCCCGTCTCCCCCGGCGGGACCACCCAGCTGGCCGCCGGCCGCCGCAGGCCCGGGACCGCCGGCACGGCCGCCGGCACGGCCTCCCTCCGCCGCTCCCCGCCGCCTTACCGCCGCTGCCGCTCGGTCGCCTCCCGGCCTCCTCCCCAGGCATTTCCTCCCCCAAACAGTAGTTTTCTAGTTGGGAAGAGGGCGCAGAGATCTCGCCGGGAGGCGGGAGATGGGGAGAGAACAACAACAACAAAAAAAAAAAAAAGAAAAGAAAAGAAAAGAAAAGAAAAAAGAAAAGGAGGTGGCAGGGAGGGAGCAGGGTAAATGAGCGAAGAATTACAGCCATTGTAAACTAACCGCAGGTATTTCCAAGAGCTTGGACGCGAAACCTCGTAAATCGGCGACTCCGCGGGCTGGAAGCGGCCGGTGCCGGCGCTCGGAGGGAGGCTGCGGGGCGGGGGGAGCGCCCCTTCCTCCTCCCCGCCGCTGCCCCGGCCCCACAGCAGCCGCCTGCTCGGCGGTCTGCCGCACCTGAGCACAGCCCGAAAAGAGGAGAAGAAGGAGAAGCGCACGCCGGAAAGCTGCCCCGGCCAGTCCCTGCCCGCAGCTCCCCGTCTCCGCCGTGCCCAGAGCCCCTCTCCGGCCGTCACCCCGCGACCCCCCACCTCCAGCCTTTCTCCTTAGAAGCGCTGAGCCCTCCCTCTCTCCCCGCCTCTCCGTCCACGCGTCTCCTCTGACAGACACCCCAAATTTCATCTCTCGGCTGGTTAGCACCCCTTAAAATGCCGGCACAGGGCACCCTTCCTACACCTCCGACACATCTCCTCCTAAGCGGATTTCTCGTAGCTTCCCCAGATGCCTCTTACTCCCCTCCAGCACTTTAAAACAAAACAAAACAAAACCCTTTGGATATTTCCTGAGCGTGTCGTGGCACCAAAGTCTTGGGTAGCAGAAGCGATGGCTTTCCCGGGAAATACCCGGGTGGGAAAAAGGGATAGTGAGTGAGTCCAAGCAAGGTTATTAAAACGGGCTGAATTTGTTCGGAAGGATAAAGCCTGTTCTCGTTCGGTCACGCAAAGGTGCTCTCCGGCGTCGTGCTGCCTATGAGAGCGGGATTATATATCCTATTAACTTATTTTCCGGGCGAGAATGACGACTGAAAACATTTAATTCGTGCCGGAGTCGTTGATAATCAATTATCGTGGCTTCGTGGTCTGCTGCGAACAGACCGCTCCTCTCTGCGGGACCAAGGAAGGCAACGCTGGAGGTGGACGCACGGCTGGGAAGCAGCAGGTTAACACCCCGGGAATTCGGCTCACGAAGCAAAGCCGAGTTGGAGGGTATCGTTTTGACATGCTCTCGCTCGTTACATTGCTGCGTCCCCCCAGCACCAAAAGGACGCAGTCGGGAAGCGCTGGCATTTCATTTATCGGGTACCTGCTTGATACCCTCGCCGGGATTTTTTTTCTGTGAGCTCTGAGAACGCCAGTAATGTCTGAAATAAAGAACAGCGCGATGCTTGGGGGGCACATTGTTGTTTTGGCAACGAGTCACATTTATACAGTTCACGTGGGTGTAATAGTTTCCGAAAGCTTCTTGTTCGAAGGGCCGTTTTCTTTCAGGGAAAGCATCGTTTCGAGGAAAGCGGCGAGAAATCTCCCGCCTCAAACGGTCTTTAAAAGCCCGGTGGACGGAAGACCGTCCCTCACGTAAAACCGACCACGCTTTTAAACAAACGGAATGGCGAAAACCCCATTTTCGAAAACCAGCCGAGGCTGGTTTGCACGGACACCCGCAAGGCGAGGGGCCGGAGGTTCGGGCGCTTCCCCCGCGGCGCGCACAGCCCCGGTCCCGGCAGACCCCGACACAAGGAGTTTCCCCAGGCTCTTCCCCGACCAGCAGGCATCGAATGCTTGCCAGCCTGCGGCGTTGTTCCCCTTCCCCCGCGACGTTCCCCGCCGTCACCGGACCCTTCCCCGCCGCCGGGCTGCAGCGCTCGGTGCCCAGCTGGGCCGAGGCGCGGCGAGGCGAGGGTGTGTGGGGGGGGGGAAGAGCCTGAAACTCTTGTCCCTCACGCTC
>JAVKLA010000052.1:19573157-19585656 GCA_034782735.1 Sagittarius serpentarius | reverse complement strand
GCCCGGCCGCGGTCCCGGCTCGCTGGCCGTCGCCGCTGCCCTCCTGACCTTGCCACAGGCCGGGGCCACGCGGGGCTGGGTGCCCAGCACCCGGCGCCCAGTGTCCGGCGCTGCCCACGCAGGCACGTGCACACGCCGCCGCCGGCCTGGCTCTGAGTCACACACAGCAGCCGCACGCAGCATCCGTGCCGGCTCCGCAGGCGTTGGCAGCTCCCGGCCTGGCAGCAGGGACCCGCTCTGCCCGCTCCCCTCGGCCCCGGCAGGGCCCCCCCCCCGCCATCCCCACCCCAAGTCCCTGGGAGGAGAACGGTGCCGGGGCTGCGTTGAAGCTGGGGGCTGCCCACCCGTGGACGGTGCCGTGGGATCCCTCCCGGACACAAGGACAGCAGAGGGACTGCTGTTGGGGACAGCACTGGGACGGGGAAGGATGTGCTAAGGCCTCTGCCCCCCCCGGAGGTAAGTGGGGAGCAGGCGGGGCTGGGGGGCAGGGGTGTGGGCAGGGCTGAGCCTCTGTGGGGACGTATGGGGGGATGCAGGATGGGGGGGGGCACAAAGTGATGGGCACCGTGGGCGCACCAGGGTGGTCCCCAGGGTGAGCCACCCCCACAAACAGTGGCAGCATCAGGCTAGGACACCCCCCCCGGACCCCTGCATGCAAGAAGGGCCCTGCTGCTGCACAAGAATCGCGGGAGCAGCATGTCCCCAGTCTGGGGACACCCAGGCTGGGGCAGAGGGCCTGGGGATGTGCTGGGGGACAGCCAGTCCCACGGGCAGCGTGTCCCCCGCCCCCGGCGAGGCCTCTCCGGTGCAGGGCTTTGTTCAGTGCCGCGGGCGGCACCGAAAGGGGCAGCGGGGCCGGGGCTGGGCGGGCGGCCCCCGAACGGCGACACCGAGTCCCCGGGGCGGTGCTGGGGTCGGGCACCCCCAGCCCGGGACGGCCCCTCCAGCGCACCCCGCTGCCGACGCCCTCACCCCGACTGACGGCAGAGCACTCACGGTCCTCCGCGCCCCGCAACCTGTGCTGGCAGCGCGGGGGTGCTCCTTCCCGGGCGATCGCTTCTCCGTGGAAGTCCCCGATAAAGCTCCCCAGGAAATCTGGCTCGTCGTCTTGGCAGAAAAATCAGGCGGGGGGGCGGAGGGGGGGGGGGTTACCAGGGATCCTCACAGTAGCAAGAGTCTATTTATTACCAGCGCGCCCAGGAGTGCAGGTGAAGGAGGTCAGCTCTAGAGGAGGTGTCTAGGAGGACAAACAAAAGACCCGGGCTGATACAACGAGCAGGGGCAGGGCTGAAAGGCAGAGCCAAACGGGCAGAAGCTCTGCAGGGCACCTCCAGCGCGTCCCTGGTGCCGTTTCCTCGCAGGGAGGCTTCAGCCTTCCAGCATCTCCTCCAGCCCGGGCCCGTGGCAGCCCCGGGGAGGACGTGAAGGCTGGAGGGCCCAGGCCACCTCCATGGGCCGCCAGCGCTCCCCACCTCGCAGGACAGAGCTGCTCTTTCGGTTAGCGCCCACTCACTTTTGCTACAGCAACAGGCACAAGTTCCCACTCCTCCCCTCCAAGTGAATGCTTGAATCACGCCATGGATTCACAGGCAACTGGCTTTTGTTCTTTGGGGTCTTCGTCTGGGAATGAAGGCAATTATCACATCCCAGCGCCTCTGCTCACTGCAATAAATCTCTCACAGAAGAATGGACCTTGGAGGCAGCTGCTCCGGGCTGCTTAGTCACCGCTGCCAGTTGGGAAACGGCCTGGCACTCACCGACAGCGCGGCACGGAGCGCCAAAGGCTTGCAAAGCAGCATGGCAGCACCGGGAGAGGGCTCTGCGACTCGCTGCGGCTGGCCAAAACTGGATCCTACTTCCCTCGGTGATGGAGGGAGCAAAGGATATGAGGCAGAGCCCAAGTTTACACCAGAGATCTTCAGAGAAGTGCAAAGTGTTTTTCAAACTTACGGCTGGATTAGGTTTAATAAGAGTAGAGTTCCCCAGCAGATCACAGAATCGTAGGATGGTTTGGGTTGGGAGGGACCTTGAAGACCATCTCATTCCCACCCCCCTGCCACGGGCAGGGACACCTTCCACCAGACCCCGTTGCCCGAAGCCCCGTCCGACCTGGCCTCGGACACTTCCAGGGACGGGGCGTCCACAGCCTCTCTGGGCAACCTGCGCCAGGGCCTCGCCGCCCCCCCAGGGAAGAACTTCTTCCTTACATCTCACCTGAAGCTGCCCTCTTTCAGCGTGAAGCCGTTACCCCTTGTCCCATCACTACATGCCCTTGTAAGAAGTCCCTCTCTAGTTTTCTTGTAGATAGTAAGCTATTTTCTTTATGCCCGTGTCTTAGACAGAATTAAACACCTTTTGTAACAGCACTAAATGCATTTTTCTGGTAGCATTAGAAACGGAATCCAGCCCACGCCTCCAGCATCACTCCTCTTTTCTATAGCCATACAAATAAACCATCCTCTGTGCACACGTAGAGAGGTGAAGGAAAGTGTCCCATGCCCACTGAATGCTGCCTGAGTTTCTAACCTCATCTACACAACTTCTTTGGATTTAAATTTGAACTAACTTCCATAATTACAGACTGGACTTTCAAATAAGACTTGATGCTTTGGCTGGCATCAAGGATGGCTCTAGAGACTCTGGCAAGAATGCTTCGCTAGCGTTTCAGAGGAAAGGTGACAGCCAGCAAGTGGAAGCTAGTAATTGGCACCTCATTGTCCTGTCACCTAAAATCACACCTAAAAGGCCCCAAAGAGTGCAGGTTCCTGGGCTGCTGAGCAAGTCCAGAAAGTGGGGTCCAGCTCCTGGCCTGCTGGACGCTTCCTTTGGACCTCTCTGCTCTCCGGAGGATTTCCTGCAGCCACATGCGCACGTAGGCACTGCCATCTGTTTGCTCCTTGTTGTGGCAGCGGAGTCGTCACCACCAGTGCTGGTAATTCTTCGTTGTATTGGCAGTAATTCCCACAAAGCAAATATTCTAGCCAGTCAGCTGTCTCCTTAAGGCAACTGCAGTTCCTGAAGTCAGCCTCCATTCATACATCTCAAAATAAATTAGAAATAACAGAGTCCTTGGAGTTAAGAGGTGTCCATCCAGTGCAAGAAGACCTTGGCAAGCAGACACATGACCTTAGGAAGGTTAGATGGTAAAATCCCAACGTACTTCTAATGCCCGTAAATCTCTCTAATAAGCAGCAGAGCTAAAGGGCAAATTGTGTTGCGCAGTTTGGGTGATGCTGTCACTCTGGGTTAGCTTATTTTTAAATAGGTTGCAATTCTGTTAACATGCAGTCAATTTAAAAAATCAGCTCAGGTGCATTTTAAGAGGCGTTATCCTTACCAGTTAGTAAACCCTGATCTGCCACCCTCAAGGCACATCTTTCACACAACCCTTGGAAGAGCTTCCCAGCACATGGGCTAGCAACATGTTAGTCTTTATAAATCAAATATTTGCCAAGTGGAGTAGAAAGCCATGTGTCTAAGCAAGATGCACTGAAAAATGGAACAAAGTGCTGTGCGTGTCAGAGATCACTAGGTCGTGTTTGCAAGCCTGTCCCTTGCAGAGTTATCCTTCAAAACATTTCCCCAGCCAAGCTGTAGAAGTTGTTCCACTCCAGCACTTGTTTTTTCCCACTATTTACTGCACAAAACTGACCCTCTCTCTGACCCAGCTCCTCCTCATGGAGTTTAATGTCACCCAAACTTTGTTTGTATTAGATTCAGTTCTGAGCTGAGGCAGGGCTTGCCGAGTGTTGACTTAGGAGGCAATGGCAGAAGCGATGCAGACTTACCTCCCTCCCCGCAGTACCGGGGCTGTGAAAGTATGTCACACGCCTGCCGTCTCTCTGTTACTTTACACTCTCACACACCTGAAAATTTCACGAGCTGCTGTTTGGTGCCGATGCCTCACACTGATACCAGCCCTGCTTCTGCAGTTCAAAGCTTCCGTGGTGCCCTTATTTATCTGCATGTGGATGTTTCTCTGCTTCTGCAAGGGATACTTCTGTCGTAGCATTTGGAAGGAACTGAAAGCACGGGGTCTCCATCCTAATAAACCATCTTTGACTGTCCAACTACTTATTGTTCAGAAAGAAGCGTGAAGCAGTTGCTGCTTCTCTCTTGGCTGATGCTGAGCTCTTGAAAAGGGGCAGCTGGGCTGCTTATGAGCGCACAAGTAAGAATCGGAGCCTTCTAATTCAGGCACTTCCTTGAGGAGCGCAGACAGAGCCCACATGTCTCTCACATGCAGAAACTAAAACTCCAAGCTGCTTCTACTGGGCCAAAACACTTCTGCTTTCCAGTTCCACCAACAAAGCCTTCCATCAAATGCCATCCACCCCTGCATAAGGGCGTTGCACATGGGCAGTTTGTAACTTCCACAAATAAAAGTCTGTGGCAGCCTTAAGGCTGAGAATGGACAGTCTACCACTGAAACAGACAGGACTAACGGATTTCTGAGTGTGTTCTCAGCCTGCATATTTAACACATCCCTGGAACATACACTTCCGTGCTAAAGCTCCTCTCCTTTTCCTTCCCACACCCCAGAGATTCCTGTGTGTGAAGAGAAACGGGAGCTTGCTGTCCCATGAGCTCCAGCTGGCTGAAAGGCTGCTGGCTTCTGTTCCTGCAGGACCTCCGGGACAGCTTTCCCAAAAGAAGATTCATCAGCGTTCAGGAAGCAATTAACACGGCATTGCAGTGATCCGGTCATGGCACCACTTCCCGCTGTTCCGGCTGACAGGGAGACATCAGCCCAGGACATCCCATGACTGTCACTCCAAGCAACGTTATCACTCCCACATGGATCAAGCTATCAGAAGCAGCTGTGCCTGGAAAAACGTAGACACTTCTTTCACCTCCTCTGGACAAAGTCACAGCATCACCACCTCACCTCCACACACACACTACCCAGAAGACTGGTCTGCAGCTACACAGCAACCACTGACGGGCCAAGCTAGCTAGCAGCAGTCATCAAATGCACAGTTTGCTCTTTGGACTTTGGATCGTGAATGCAATTTCACATTCACAGCTCTGCAGGAGAGAGACAGGAGGACATGTGTTCAAGCTAATTCTTCAGGTTGCCAAACAAGCATCCTTATTCTGCACTCTAAAGGGCTACGCTGATTTGCTTTTACGGCCAGACACCTGCATGTTGGGCAACCCCATTATTTGTCTAGTTCTCTCAGTTTCCTCTCCCCCTCTCCTTTAAAGTCTGTCACATCAGGGTTGACCAAACTTCCTGATGCTACAAGCGTCACATCAAGAGTCTGGTACGTCAGGGATATGTCCCCCAGGAAGCTGAGGGGAGAGGGCACAAGTTCAGAGGCAGGAAGAGCAATACCTCCCCAAGGGGACAGCGTGACCCAAACATGTAGGTCTCAAGAGCCTGTCTCTACCGGCTCACCTCCTTGCGCAGCAAAATGCACAATTCACCCTGCAGTCCTCACCCCACCGTGCCCCCGTTAGCAGCAACGTGGCCTGCCCATCAGCACCCGAGTCACACCTCAACTGCTTGCGAATAGGAAGCTGTGCAAGAGCTCTGCAGTGAATATCTGTGTCTCCTCTCCCTGTTTTGTGCACTGCTGAGATTACAGTTTGGGATCTATCACTGAAGACCCACAGAGACATTACTTTGCAGCATATGGCAATCCTAGGTTATATGCCCGGGGAGATGAAACTGATAGTATGGAAAAGATTTTCCTAATTTATCTCTGTGGCTTTCCTGATGCCTGCGCGTTGGAAGAACTCCTGCACCAGCAGAAAAAAAGTTCGAGACTTGCTGATGGATTTAGTTTACTCTAATAGCGCACTCTAAAACGGCTGCGGTGGTCAGCTGCTCCCCTTCCCATTTCGGTACTGGTCACAAGAAGCAGCTGAGACTACTTGCGTTGCTGCATTGCTTTCAGGGCCTTTGTAGGGTTAGTAATTTGGGAGATGTACAAACATTCCGAGTGCCAAGTATGGAGTATCACCCAGGGCTTGCATGAGTTGGGTAAAAAAATCTATTCCACAGATGCTGGTGCTTAGTCCTCGTTCTGGCTAAGCAGCGCGGAACTCCCACTGCAGCTTCGGGGCGCAGAACCCCACTTGGTGTTAATTCCTATGAAACACCGCTGACACCTGCAAGACATCTCAGCTGAGAAGAAAGTCTTTCCTCCACAACCCCAGGCTTATATTTCTAAGGCCAATGATCCTATTCCAGTGCTATTTTGCTTTCTAGACTTGTTTGTAGAGTTAGATTTAACCAGGGTTTTATTGTGTTGTTTTTGTTTCTTAAATGCCCCCAAGCCTCAGTGAGGTTTGTTTCAACAATCTCTTGCGGACATGCCAGCCTTAATCTCACTCTTCCAGGCCCTTCTTATTGTCTGGGATGAAAGCGCAACACAGAGCCTCCCCTGCTAATTGCCAGCTTTATGTTTCCCAACGACGGGTGTATTGTCTGGAGGGACAGAGCCCATTGTGCCCCTGCGCAGTAGGGCATCAGCTGCTGATATTAGAGGGCCTTTCAGGGGAGCCTGGGCACGGCTGGTTATTTACTGCCACCATTTATAACAAATCTGTGCAGCCTAGAAACTTTTAATAGAAAAAATAGGACCTGCCTTTATTATTCAACTTTGGTTTTTTTCTCAAGCTGCTAACTACCCCTAAATCTCCCACCCTCCTACCAGCAAGACAGGGCATTTGGTTCTGACTCTCTTTGAAACACTAAATCTCTCTGATATCCTTTTTCCATAGTTTTCTAATAAAGGGGCTTTGCTGGTTTACCAGACACCCACTGTGGGTCTACCTTAACGTGTAATCACAGCTAGCAAAAAGTTTGCAAACTGCTACTCCCGTGCGGTGCATTCTGAAGCAGTGGGGCTAGTCGATATGCATGGGCTCAGATTCACAAACGTCATGGAGAGACGGTTTATATCCTCTAGAGACTGAATAATGGCCCCGAGGCAGGGAGCTGGCTTCAGGGGACAGTGACTGTGCCTGCTTTACCAGGTAGAAAGCGGGGCTCTGGTGCTCAGATGGAGTGAGGAAAGGCAGCAGCAAGGGAGCTCCTTAGAGATGAGAGGAAAAAGCACAAGAACAATATTAGACCCGGATTGCATCTGTCTTTCCCATTTTTCACATTAAAGGGTGAAGCTTTCCATACGTGACTGTTGCACAACAGCAGAGATCCAGCCAGTACTGCAGCACCACGAGACCAGAAACACAACAGACCATTAAGCAGATGGCCCAAGTTTCGCTGCAGGAACCTGGCAATAGAGAAACCGTCTCTTTACTGGATTTAATCACGTCAGTCACAAGACAGGAGGGAGGGACTACGAACAACCGGCATAAGCAGTTCCATATCAACTTACAGGAATACAGATGCTGAGAAAGTGGAAGTCTGGCTGGCTGAGCCCTGGGTGCTTCCGCAGTTTTGGAGCAGTGTTTTGGTCAGACTAGCACAGGCATCTGCAAGGAGGTTTCCCCTTATTTTTGCTCTCTCCCACACTGTGCAACATCAAGACGTGCATCCAATAACCAGTGCTGGGAGACCTATGCCTACATGCAGGTATCATGCCAAGGAGCACGAGCAGCCCTGAGGGACACAGTGGTCCCCTTGGGCCACGGTGCCTCCTTGGAGACCCTCCCTGGGCTGGCCGTGGAGTCACAGCATCTCCCTGCAGTATGTGCTCTTGCCCAGCAAAGCAGACCTACCTATACACGAAGACTCTTTAAAATCCCTTATGGCTATTTATACCAAGCAACAGTGAGTGGTAAGAAAAGTGGCTTTTATAGCTTAAAAAGGATGCGAGGCTTTGCTTCCACCAGGTAAAGTGTGAAGCTTTTTCCCAGTGCCAGCTAATTAATCCTGTGAGGCTGGAATGATCAGTTCAGCAGTTGATCAGCGCCGTCAGTACCCAAGCTACTCTCAGTTTTACCTCTAGGATGTTCGGTGGTTCCTGTTGTGATCTCAGCAAAGACAGAAGAGTTTTGGCTCCCATGGGATGAAATACAGACTCAGCTCCAAAGCAGTATATGGGTTTATCATCACTTGTCCATTTGCACGAGACAATCGGACACTTTCCTACTCATCAGCTCTTCCCATCTCTGTCAGAATAAGGAGATTAAGCTAGGTTCCTGTCACAGAGATACCAGTAATAAAGGTTAAATGCGGATATTTAGGGCTATAAATTTCAGACCACAGAATTATAAAATACACTCGTGTTATAGCAGAAGCTCCACATGTTGCTTTGAAGCTGACAGAAGAGACATCTCTTCTAACGCTGCCTTGGCTTTCCCTGCGTGAAGGAGGAACGAAGGGGTAGTACTTGGCAATGAAAGGACAGAAAGAACCAAAGATTCACAGGACGTCTAACTGCTCCCTCAAGGACAAGTCCCTGCTCAGATTAGGCTGTCACACACTTGCCTCCTTCCATCCTTTTGGGTGCAATCCAGGTGATCATTTAGATTTTCTAGCCCAGTGTCAACTCTACTGTGCTCAATTGCTTTCTGCAGGCAGAGAGGAAAGAATGCAGCAATCTACGTACAGACCCGCCCTTGGATCATGAAGGGACAATATGCACATCAGGCATTCTCAAAGCTAGGAAGACCCCAGTCTAACAGCTTGTCCATTTCTAAGACGCTCCCTTCACTCTTCCCAGCCATCCCTGGTGTAGCCGAGCCCAACTGCAACATTTGGAAAGTGCCGAACCTGCTAGAGGACACCAATATTCTCAGACAGGAGCAAGCGGCGCCAGGGAAGCTGTGGGCTGTGATCCACATGTACATGCAAAACCAGCAGCATCTGCAGCAGGTTGTTTTTCAAGAGCCAGGCATCGCTCCCGACTTCCCTGCAGTTTTCTTCATGCTGGGCTGCAGTACTCCTGGCTGCCCAGCTCCCCGTCACCCCAGTTTAAGATTGGGTCCTTGCTGCTCTGTATTCCCACTGTACTTTTCTTTCCACCTGTCCTGGTTTCAGCTGGGATAGAGTTAATTGTCTTCCTAGTAGCTGGTATAGTGCTGTGGTTTGGGTTTAGTACGAGAAGAATGTCGATAACACCCTGATGTTTTCAGTTGTTGCTCAGTCGTGTTTAGACCAAGTCAAGGACTTCTCAGCTGCTCAGGCCCAGCCAGCCAGCAGGCTGGAGGGGCACCAGAAAGTTGGGAGGGGACACAGCCGGGACAGCTGACCCAAACTGGCCAAAGGGGTGTTCCACACCATGGGACGTCATGCCCAGTATATAAACTGGGGGAGTTGGCCGGTGGAGGAGCGCTGCTCGGGAACTAACTGGGCATCGGTTGGCGAGTGGTGAGCAATTGCACTGTGCGTCACTTGTTTGTGTATTCCAATTCTTTTATTATTCTTGTCATTTTATTGTTGTTATCAGTGTCATTGTTAGTTTCTTCCTTTCTGTTCTGTTGAACTGTTCTTATCTCAACCCACAAGCTTTACTTTATTTTCTGTTTCTCTCCCCCATCCCACTGGGGGGGGGGGGAGCGAGCGAGCGAGCGGCTGAGTGGTGCTGAGTTGCTGGCTGGGGTTAAACCACGACACCACCTCACTCACGTTTAGTGGTATTCCTCAGTGCAAATGGGAGACACTTTTCTCGCAGTACAGCAGGGTACAGCCATAATATATGTACAGCCTCTACCTGCTGCTCCAAATGTGTTCTGCAAATGTGAACACTTACAGGTTACCAACACCTATTTTTGGAAGTTTAGCCTGTCTTAAAAATGGCTGTACCTCTGCAGTCATGTTCAGTCAACTCAAATGCATATTCACAGTCCAGATGGACTCCCCACTTCACATCTCTTTTAATGACACGCAGCAGCATCTCAGAGAGCGCCACAGAGACCTCTTCATACCTGAAACTCTATTCCTTCTCTTCCAACTTGAGTAGTTTTGCCAGCGTGTTCTGCCAGAACCTAAATAAAGCTGAAAACTCGATTCCAACACTACTAACAGAAGGACTTTTGCAATTGTCAACAGAACACCAGAAACTCAGGCACTTCTCCTAAACAGTATTGACAAGTGATAGACAGTAGCATAATGATTTGAGTATAATAATTCTAGAAAATAGCGTAAGATCAGCATTGGGCTTTCCTGAGTTTCTAGCCCCACAGCATTTAGCTGAAAGCAAGCAAAGGGCTCCCCATGTACTTCATTTGTCCCCGTCCCTTGGAAGGAGACAGTCTATTTCTTACGTATACACCTCGCCAGCAACTTTCTCCCATTCAGAAACTGGTTCTTTCAGAAACTCTTGAGAACTTGCATCATACCCTTCACTGCAACACTTTTCTGCTCCCAGCTTCAACCTCTTCTTTCAGTTTTCAGAGTAATAAAGACAACCTCTTGGACTCAGGTCAATTCTCTATTTTCTGTAATGAGTTTAAACACCTCAAATAAATCTCCTGCTTTCGGAAGCTACAGTTGCACAACAAAGAAGATCCCTGAGAGATCACCTTCTGTCCCAACCCAGGCAGGCACTACTCAATTAGCTTTGTTTTAGCCACAGGTTGGTAAAGTTTTAGTCTATCTAGTTCTGATCTTGTCAGAATTGTATTTAAATTCTTCTGACAGATTCTTGGCCTGCGGTTTGTTAACAGATCGTTGTTGAGGCAAGATTTTTGAAATTAGAGTGGTTTTGAACAGGAGAGACACATGGTGCATTTATTCTCCAGTTCAGTGATTCTCTCTCTGCCTGGCTCCACTCCTAACACAAGTTCACCGTGGGACATTACAGGAGTTGCTGGCTAGTTTGGGAACTAGTGAGTATTTGTTGGAATATGCACAAGACGCAGCCATGACTAGGGTTCAGGCGCAACTGCAGTATGTGCTTTCAGCTTCTGGACAACTTGCATTGCCTCTGGCCAGCTTTAACGAAAACCAGTCCCATGCAGGGTTGGATGGTGCAGGTAATGAAAACCGGTCCCATGCAGGGTTGGATCGTGCCGGGCCCCAGTATATTCTCCCACGGGTTCTGCAGACAGATGTTGAACGTAAGGGCAGTCAGCCATCCAGTTATCTGGACTTCATGCAGCAGAGATACAAGTGTGGCTGCTCATAGCACAAGAAAGCATTTCTTGGGTTTCTCTAATTGCCTGTCATTTCACCTGCATGTGCCAGGGGTGATTTGTCACCTTTCATTTTGAACGGTTGTAGGCAGCAGTGCCATAGCCACAAGCTACTGGGCACCATGCTCCGCCTGTGCTATACTGGGATCCTTGCTGACCTTTACGTAACAGTGCTGCAGGCTTCACTGGTGTTAATGCAGAGCGCTCGAGACTGCCTCAGTGTGTGCAGCTGCTGGGCTGACTGTGGCTGTCAGGGTCGTCTGGCTGTCTTTGAAAACCTTAAACAAACAGGTTTAGGTGCCAAGTTACTCCATCAGAGCGCTGGAACAATGGAAACCCTCTGCCCATCACGCTGTCCCGTTACATAAAATCACTCCTCTCTCTACAGGATCAAAAGCCTCATCTGCTAAGACTTTATTTTTTGCAACTCCCTTATTCTAGAGAGCAAAAAATTGACTGATGATTACTTGTTACCCTGAAGAAACAGCATGTTTGTCTTTCATACCGCAAGAGCAGGTGCAAGCTTTGTGGAGTAAAACTGTACTGAAGATTTTGTTAAACATTCCAAGTTACCCAATGTCTCTTTAAATAAGGTCCAAGAATTCAAGATGTCATTTGGCACTCACGCACAAAGAAAGCACTGAAAACAAAACTGGGAAACCAGGCAGGGTATAAATGCAGACACCAAAATACCTGGGAGTTTATACATTATATACACACACATACTGTAAAGACAGAGGCCTCAGCTTGAATGCCCACCTGTTGAGAAAAACACTGACATTCCTTGTATCCCAAACAAGTTTTCAAAAATGTTATCTGGGGTGCTATTTAACTTCCCTGTCAGATGTCTTGTAGGATGATAAACCTGGATTGCAGCTTTGTTAAGGCTAGCAACAGACTTCAGGACTGCTTACAAATATAAAGAGAAAAGTTTGCATTCTTCAGGCTTCAGCACAGCTCATCACACCAGGTGAAGCTAAGACCTGTAAGCATGTAGCCCTAGATTTTCGAAGAGGGTATTTCAGACAGTACAAAGGTGACTTTCTTCATGCTGAACAGAAACTGCGGAACAGACTATTTGCTACCTGTCAGGAGACCATGCAAGCACTCCTTTATATATTGGCCCAGAACCTTAAAAAATCATTTCACTTGCCACTTGTTCCCCCAGTCTTCTTTCTCCTAAACTCTTTTAGACTTACTGTCCTGGTTTCAGCTGGGATAGAGTTAATTTTCTTTCTAGTAGCTGGTACAGCGCTGTGGTTTGGGTTTAGTACGAGAAGAATGTCGATAACACCCTGATGTTTTCAGTTGCTGCTCAGTCGTGTTTAAACTAAGTCAAGGACTTCTCAGCTTCTCCTGCCCAGCCAGCCAGAAGGCTGGGGGGGCACCAGAAGTTGGGAGGGGACACAGCCAGGACAGCTGACCCAAACTGGCCAAAGGGGTATTC
>JAVKLA010000052.1:19541396-19568951 GCA_034782735.1 Sagittarius serpentarius | reverse complement strand
CGGCTCAGGCCGAGGCGGGCGGGGGCGCGGCCCCCCCTCGCTCCGGGGCTGGGCCCGGGAAAAGGCCGCTCGGCCCCGCATCGGCCTCGTCGGGAAGCGGCGTCCCGGCGCGGCTGGTGGCGGAGGTTCCGCGCTGCTGAGTCATTGTCGGTGGCCCCGGCGCCGCACCTCGGCCTGTGCGGAGCCGGCTCCTGCGGCCCCCCCGCCCCCCCGAGCTGCCCCAGGCCCTGTAGCCGACCTCACCGTCGGTGCCATAAAGGTTCCCTTTGGAGATCGAGGCTTTGGGAATAATTCTCTTTTTCTGTAGGATGGCATAGTCCTCGGCGCAGATACGAGAGCAACTGAAGGAATGGTTGTTGCTGACAAGAACTGTTCAAAAATACACTTCATTTCCCCTAATATCTAGTAAGTATTAAAATTGTTTATTGTGTAATGGCATTGGTAATAGTATTGGGATTTTCAGCCGTGTCCTTTGCTAACAGCAGATACTAAGGTGTGCTTGGGGATTTTTGGTATTTCATTTACACTTAAACAGGCTATCTTGTTTCATGCTCTGAAAATATTGACTGTTTGAGAACTTAAGTTCCTCAGTTTTGCAAGGAGAAAACTTCTACTTGTTGGGTGAAGCAGAGAGTTATTTGTTTCCGGTCTTCCCCACCTTTTCCTAACTTGCTCATAATATTTCTCAGTTGTTGCGGTGCGGGAACAGCTGCAGATACTGATATGACAACTCAGCTGATTTCCTCCAATCTGGAGCTCCATTCACTATCTACTGGACGACTTCCAAGAGTTGTCACAGCTAATCGAATGCTAAAGCAAATGCTTTTCAGGTAACGGAATGGGTTTCTTTATTAACTATGCAGTGAAAATTACTAGACAATACTTAAGCTCCTGTGAAGGAGCATCCTTCCTCAGCCTACTTAACTTTCATAACAAGACTTCAGGAAAGATTTAATAATTGCTCTCTGCTTCGTAGGCTTTTGGCCTGAGATGGAAGAGAAATCAAGTCTGGTGTTTTAGAGACTTGATACTATAGTTGTACTGTGTTGCTAGTGTTAAGATGGCAGAAGTAGGACAATAGTTTAGTCAGCTGTTGATCACACCCATGAAAACTGTTGCGTATCTTTGTGGTGAGATGGCTGGACCGGTAACAATCTTGCAATAAACTTGCAAGCTTGTAAAATTGAGAATTTCATGTGGCTCATAATAAAATCACTACCTCAAAATGTATATTATTTTCAAAAGAATAAAATGTTTAACCGTTTGAAGCCCACAGCTGTTAATGTAGAAGTCTGCCAGTGGTATAGTGGGATAATGAATAAAACGGTTGGAAGTTGTACTGCAGTTATCCTAAGATTTCATTTGACTGCTTGACTGATCACAAACAGTCAGTGGCAGTTGAACTTCCTAACTAGCAGCATGATGTAGAACATGCCCTTGCGTTGAGGGCGTATTCTCCAAATCTTTTAAGTATTTCAGTATTGTTTAGTGCTAGTCTTCTGCAGAATTAAAAAATCCTGTTGAAAGAGAAGGAGAGAATGAAATGAGTGTATTCGATTAAAGAGGTGGTTCAGGCTATTGGAAAGTCTCCAGGAAGGTGAAATAAAGCAATGAAAATGCTATGTGCAACCAAGTGACCAAGATAAATGACAGTAATTCAGCTCGGTTGCCTAATGCTGTATTGCTAGGCAGTTTGCCTTTTTAAGTGTGTTACAAAACCATAAATTAAGAAGTTAAAGCAGCCAAGAATATCTCACGGGGGAAATGAAGGAATATGTTTTCTTTGAAGTCTCTAAATAAAAACTTAATTGCAGATACAGGAATTTCTTTTAAGGCTTGAAAACTAATCCAAATTCTCTCCCTGTTAGGCTGGGTGATACATTTATGCTACTTGCTTGTCCAGTGCTTGTTTGTTCTGCTTGACACTGAAATATACCATATTTTAGTAAATGTCTTAATTTAAACTATTGCTCACAGAAAGTAAAAGTAGTCTTTCTATTATGGAGATGTACCTGGTGTAATTGTGGAAAAACTCAAATGCATACTTTGTGTTAAAAAGAACAACAGCTTTATTGTGGACTTGCCGATTCACATATAAACATTGCTCCTAGGTATCAAGGCTACATTGGTGCTTCCCTAGTTTTAGGGGGAGTAGATGTCACGGGACCTCACCTTTACAGCATATATCCCCATGGATCAACTGACAAATTGCCTTACGTTACCATGGGTAAGTGGTACTCCCTCAGTATTGTAACACAACTACCTGGTAAAAAGGGTGAGCGTTTCAAATCACTATTTAAAGTGTTTTTACTTAAATTCTGTTGTTTGCTGGGAGCTGTACAGATGTCAGACTTCAAAGATAAAGTTATACCCATATTTGTTTCTTTTCTAACACTTTAAAACGTGGGCTATTATATGATTTAAATCTAAGCTGCTAAAAAACTGGTATTAGGAAAGTTGCTGTGTGCATTGTCCAACATACCTTAAAGCAAGAGAATTGTGGGACTCCCAAAAACTGTAAAAAAAATCCTTAGGAACTTCATTTGCAGATAGTCCTAACTCATGGTTCATACGAAGGCTCACTTGGGGAATTACATTCTTCCTGAAGTTTTTCTGTAGTTTCATTAGGAAAAAAATGTGCTTTGCTTCTCCTTTGGGACTTGCATTTCTTGCTAAGTAGCAACTGTATCTCACTCAAGAATGCGCTTCATTGTAGCGACGCAATACCTGGTTTACTCACTACATATAATAATTGGTCTTAACTACTGTACGGAATTTCTCAATGAAGAAGTTTAATTCTTTCTGTTGCTGGGGTCAGTTTGACATTAGTAGCCCACCATCAGGTTATTAAGTGTTAATACCCCAACTCTTCTATGTAACGCTTTCTGTAATAGCAGTAATTTGAGCTATAGGTATATGCAGTTCTGTGTACATCTTGTTCACTTTCAAATTAGGGACTGTGATAATGCTGGAAGGTGAAACCACAGATTTTTGCATGCTTTTTTGGGAATGAGGTACTACCCTGTCAAGAGCAATTACAAAAGCAGTGTTCGGGGTATATTGTAAAATACAGTCTTGGTGAATACATTCTTATTTGCTATTTTTTCAACTATAAACAAGAATATGGGATAACCTGGAAACAAGTACTTTGTGGTAGCAGAATGCAAATCATGGGTAGCGTTTCTGGAGCATCTTGTCTTTCTCACTTGAAGCAGAAACACTGCTCCATTATTTCCCAGTTCTACAGAAGGAGATGAAGAATACCTACAGGAGAGAATTAAACTTCTGAACTCCTCAGTGCTGCTTTGCAGTAGCAATGATTTCAAGTTGTGAAGTGGCTCTTGAGCGTATACCCTTTTACCTGTGATTCTGCCAAACTACTCAAAGGCCTCTTACGAGTATATTCAGGAAGACACTGTATCACAGAATACAAAATCTTCACTCATCTCTGATCTTGATTTGTGTATTTAAGTTGTCATTCCTCCTATGTCTTCTAACTACTTTGTCCATGTCCTCTAGATAAAATTGTTTCTTTAGCTGTCTTATTTTCTTTCTTACTGAGGGATGGTTGGAGAGTCCCTGTGGTAAGAATCCTGAAGTAATAAGCTATAATAAGCTTTGCAAGTTGCAGGAGAGCCTTAGTGATCACCATCATCCTCATACCTTTTTGAGAAGGGAAATAACACATACATTGCTGAAGGGAAGGACATACGCATCTTGCAGTATTATAGAACTTGCCCAGTCTTTGGCAAAGGGAGTATTTTCAATAGCAGTGTCAGCTTGTTTGGTTAGTTCTGAATTCTTGTGTGATTTATAGGCAATAATCTGGGAGTAAAGGGTAAAAAATGGTAAGAGAGGTCACTGAGATTCGCTCAGTATCACTGGTAAGAGTTTAAACTAGTGCCTTCTGAGCTAATAATATTCTTGCATAGTGTCATCTGTGGCTTTAAGGTTAATGCCCTACTGAAAATACCATATATCTGGAAAAAGTAGAATTCCAAACGTAACCAGGGTTGCAATTTATTTTTTCTCTCTGATCACTCAAGAAGACACTGTATTGTTTCAGACTTGCGTTTTTGAAGACTTGGATGACTTTTTAAATGAAAGCTTGGTTTCAGTAGAGCTATGGAAGTGTAATGTAGAGTCCAAATAAATATATCAGAAAAGGAAATTGATCTGAAAATGAAGTGTGTCAGATTAGTGGATCAGATTCTGCCTATGTCTGATACAGTTTTTATGCTGACTCTGGGAAAATATAATTTTATTTAATCTTTTTCTGCTCATGGTTGGCATTTCTAGATGAAACACCTATTAACTATATTCTTGGAAAAGTTAAAGGTTATTTATTTTTCTTCTGGATCTTTGCACTACTGAAACTGCAGCTGTTAAACTGAATCATCTCGTTAACTGTATAACAAGAACGGTGATTAACTTGCAGAAATTCTGCAGAGGTGGTATTGGACCAATAGATGGTGCCATTACCTCGGGAACTGGCACGTCACTTAACTTGGCACATGAAATCCATGAAACAGTCATGTGATGTCATTGTTTAGCCTTTGATATATAAAAAAAGTAAATGTCTGATTCTTATAATTGCCTTATACTCAATACTGTAGTAAACTGTAAAGCTATAACTGACTCTATCCTGATAGCTGCTAGTAGCTGATTGCCTGAATAAAGTCAGTTTCCATTATGTACGTGGTTGCTTCTGTGCCTATGTTTTAAAAGCTTTAAAAGCTTTTTTTCATTTCTGAAAATCCTGGCCTCTCCTCTTTCCCTCCACAAAAATAACATAGTAGCAGAGTAAGTTCAGACAAGTAGGAAGTAGATTATCAATGGATTAAGTTAATTGTAGCTTAAACTTTGATTTGCTGTTGGCTGTACCAGATCTGTGTGTGGTGATTACATGTTACTTCTGGCCATGCTGTCAGACAAAGCCCTTCTTAGCATAAATGTCCTTTACCTTTCTACTCCTGGTACACTGATAGTTTCTCCAGTGACTAGGATATATTTTAGTTAAAAGGATTAGCTTATGCATATAAATGAAGGGTAGAACTGAGACAGCAGAAGTATCAGGTCAAATCAGAGATAGTAGCTGGAATTGTATTTTGATCTTATTTAGACTAATCTATTGTTATTTTTTTCCCAAATGTTCTAAGGGCAGTTTATTAAATCAGGGTAGGTATTTTTGGCCACTTAATTTCTGGAAATTCAGTACTAAATAGGAAAGGTGGTCGAGGTGGTGTTTTTTTGTTTGGTTTAGTGTGCTGGAGTGTGTTTGTGAATGGACAGAGTGGTGTCCTCCCTTGCAAGGGAGATTTAAAAGATACTCAGTGCTTACTCAGGAGTGAAAACACCAAATTAAACTGTTCATGCTGACAAAGGACAAAATTGGATTTCAGCAAACGATGCAAGATTGTCTGATTGCTTGGCTTGTCTAGGAAGCTTCTGGCCAAGGCTTATAATGAAATGCATGCATAAAATTAAAGCACTTGAAGTCTGTAGTTCAGCTTTCGGAAACAGTAAGTATGTTCCAGTAGTCTCTCGTGGCTAAAGCTCGTCCCCTGGTACCAGTGTTGCTTCATATTCATAAATCAGCTCTTCATGCATTGGCAATGTCGTCCTGCAGAGCAAGCACTACCACTGCTGAGACTCAGCCCCTCAGCCAAGAACCAGGGTGAAAAATGATCCCAATCGATGGGGCTGTGGAGATCACTGAATTTTTACCTAGAATGAACAGCAGATTGAATAACAATGAGTGCCTGTGAATAAATGCCCTGTCAGGGAGCCCTGACACTGATGGATTAGGAAGTGCTAAATGTTACTCTCTCAAGGCTCCGTACATCCTCCAGTGTGGCAGGCTGAGGTAGCAAACAGGTCCTTGGGTGATGAAAATGGACTGTGCTTAGCAATAAGAAGTTGTCTTCAGTGAATGTTCTGCTAAAAAGATCCAGTTCATCTGTGTTAGAAAAGCTACGGCAGTTGCAAAACACGGTGGAAATCATTGTTGGCTGGATTTTTTTGCTATTTATCAGTAATTATCTTTCACTTTAAATCAATACTGAAGTGGTACAACTGCTCAAGTAAAGACCAGATGGAATTTTTACAGTGAGTTTATTACAGTTGCGTCCAGACATTTTTTTTAGTAACTTAGTTGTGAAAACTTATGAGATGACCAATGTTTCTAAAGGAAGAAAAAAAAATAAAATCTGTTATGGTCTCATAACTTACCTCGTTCATGCTAATTATCAGACTGAAAAGCATTTGCCTCGGAAGAGAGCTTTGCATCTCAGTTTCTACAGTTCTCTATCATGTGTTTTGCAATCATTATTTTTGTATATTTAGATGCTAAATTAATACTTCCTGAATATTTGTTTCTAAAGCATAGCTTACTGAAAATGTATGCAAAATAAATAAATCCTGTGGAATTGATACGGCATTTTTTTCTTGGTGATTGTGTTTCCAAGGCTGCTGAAGTGTAACCATTCATAGCAGTTAGTGGTTTTTCAAAATCTAGGTGAAGGGTTTTTCCTGTATGTTATGTAATACAAATATATGATGATACTACCAATTAGACTTGAATTATCCTTATTGCTCATACACAGAAAAGTTGTAAATGTTCACGTTTTAAAAAGTTGCAACAAAATTTCCTATTTCTGCATTCTTTGTGTGTTGTTAAGATTTCAAACTAAAGTTATCTAAGATAAATACCTGGTTTAGTATGACTTTGAATCTCAGCTCAGTTAAAGACACTATTTAGTGACGCATTATCTCACAGCTTTTCTGTATGTCTTAATAGATTTGAGGTAGAACTGCTGCATCTTAGCAGTGTTGACTCCTAACTGGTGGTGACTTAAATCAGTTGTTGTGTGTATGAGGTGGGAGCATCCATCTGTAATTAATGGATGGTGTTTTGCAATGTTCGGATTTTGCCTTTCTCCAGACATTATGTTTGGGAATTGTTAAGCTTGTTTCTACATAAAGGCAAAGCATGCTTGTTAAAAATGAATTATTGGTGAGCACCGAATACATGGACAAGAGAACAGCTGTTTCCCCACATACAAACAAGTTCTCCGTAGACCCTTAATATTTAAGTTTTCTGTGCTTTTATAGGTACTGCAATAAGAAAACCATACTTCCAATGTTTACTTAAGTTCGGAGATTTTATTGCCAGCTCTCCTGTTACAATGCATAGCTTTCACAAGTCAGTTCAACTACTTGGAACATTGTGGGGTTGTTTGGATCGTATGTGGAATTTGACAAGTAGAGGGAAGTCGGTGTAACTGGATAGTGAAGTTCGCAACTGTGCTTGTGAGCAACTGTCCACTGCCGGTTTTCTGCATTTCTGCATGGACGGTCAAGTGACGGGGTTTCAGTCCACCAGCAGTGCAAACAGGGGGATTGAGGCGTTTCTCTTATTTAATGTGCTACAGGTGAATATATGCAGATCATTAGTATTTTTCAAAACAGTTCATATTGCTGTTGTCAAACAGCAGATGATTTGTTTTGATGGAGAAACTCAAAAGTATACATCTATTTATGTTTTTAAAAACACGGTGTTTACATCTGGTGCTAGTAAGAGTGAAAAATTTTCATTGTGCTATTTAAGATTACAAAAATCTGTCCTTTCGGAGAACGCTTAGCTGTGCTGTGGGACTTTTGTTAAGGCACTTTTTAAAAATGCAAGCTTATAAAGCTTATGTTTAGTATTTATAAGCAGTAGAGAAAAAACCGAATCAGTTTATTCAGCTTTTCCATCTTTACTTCCTGTTCTGTTAGAACCTCCCTGGGATCTTGGTTTTCAGATGTAAATGTCTATGTATAGGTTTAAATTAAGACTTTCAACAGCTCTTTGAACACTTACATTATAGGACTGTCTGCATTTATTTATTTAAAGTTGATGTTAGATTTGGCATTTGTGTATTGGTAACATAGTGAGATAAACAATTAAAAGTATAATTCTTTGTATAAAGGATTTAATGTAATGTAACATAAGATTTCTTCCCCCCTGCCTTTTTCCTTTTTCTTTATAAGTCTACTGAGTTCGTGCCCATATGTTCTTTTGAGAACTTCATTTAAAAAGGAGCTGGAGGAATGAATCCAGTCTGAGCCATGTATGAGATTAATGCAATTTTTGTGTTATTGATAATTTCTATTTGTCGGTAGAAGTTTTAAGAAATTAAGACCAGTTTTTCTTAGCTCAGTAGCTAATGTGGTAATTTCTGTCAGATACTACCTTTTATACTTTCATTCTTGCACTTTTTTTAGTCTTTAATTTTTTTAAAGAACCCCTATTCAAGGGTGAGATTGTCTTCTAGTTCTGCGGCTTCCCATTATGCTTATGGTAAGCCTTCATTTGAGTGTAGTAACAATGTGGTCCTAGTTTGAGACCATCTCCCAGATTCTACCTGCCCTCTCCCCCCCCGCCCCCCTTAGAAATGTTCCTGTGTCATTCCACAAGAAGAATTACTGTATGGTTCAAGTCCTGTATTTGTTTTGGAACAAACCTTACTTTGACCTTGTTTGAAGGATCAGTAAAATTCCTTTTATTTGAGATTTGTTCTGTGGTATCAGCTGTTTGTATCAGCAGTTCATTTCTGCTATTAGTTGCTTAAAAATCTTCTTTATTCCCAGTTTCAGCATTAAAAAAAAAAAAAAAGAGGAGTCATGTATTGCTCTAAGGTGTAAATGAATAGTCATTGCCTGTAATACAAGTACACACTTAGAGTGTCCTACTGCTTTTAGATGTGATGTATTTGGTACTGTAAAGGTAATGATCCTCAACCACAGCAATATTCTGTAACAGGAATATCTGTCATATTCATTGGGATTACCATGTTCATTGATTTGTGTCTGTAAATCTGCTGTTTCTACCCTTTAAATTTGATCTATAATTGGACCTCCTTAAATGGTTCAGATAAGGTAGTCTGTATTTTCTCAACAGCGTCACTGTCAGCTTCTCCTTTTTCATTATACATTCAGCAGACTTGATAAAATCAGCAGGACACCTCATTTGAAACTGTTTAATCGCTGCCTTTTTCTTTCACTAAACCATTGAGGTGGTCAAGCGATATACACAAATCATTTTAAATAGAAAATATGGCTTTCTCTGTGACCCAGCTAAACAGATAGCAGTATGCAAAACAAGTTAAAAAGTAATAAATGCCAAAAAATCTTCTAATTGGAGTAAAAAATTGCAGGTAACTTTATTCACTCCCCAAAAGTAGCGCTCTCTGAAATATGGTTAGGGGCACAGATGGACAAGGTATCTTCCTGAAGACTCACTCTTTCTGAACAAAGCAAGTTTACAGTTTCAAATAGTATCGTACTGCTTTTTGTATTAATTTACAGAAAGCACATTTGTAATGCCAGCAGTTACAGTGCTTTGGTTAGAGATGGCTTCTGTTCCATTACTACACTTGCACTGCATCCTTTAAGAGAAGTAATGTTAAACTCATGTTTTCATATCTGTCATTTTGTCTATTCAGCTGTTACTGTTCAATGTAAAAGCAATGGGACAAAGTAAATGCATAATAAACTGGTTAGAAGTAGGTATGGGAAATAACCTGATGGCAGCAGCCAGCTACCCTTGCTAGTTACCATTGCTAGTTTACTCATCCTCATGCACAAAGGTGACTGTGCCAGGGCAGCTCGTTAAAGCCATCTATTAATTCTGAGTGTCTTAGTATTAAGTGACATACCCTCTAACGTGGCCAGGCACAAAAGTGGGACAGGAGAAGTGGAGGAGTAGGAATTATAAGCTGTGGCATTTGGTTAACTCTCTTTTTCTAACCTCATTTTCATATCTTGGTGTTCAAAACAGTAAGAAGAAAAAGGCTGTTAGAACGGGTATCATGACAGGTCTGTGTACACTAGCTATAAATTTAGGATTAAATTAGGTGCTGGACTTAAAGAGGGTAGACACTTTAGAGTGTATAGTAAGCTGAGGTAGACTTCAGTCTGGTTTGTGCTGCTGCTATTTGTTATCTTTTTCTTTAAAAGAAATAGTGTATTTAAATACACTGGCTAAATAAGTGTCCTAATTTTGTTACCGTAGGTTCTGGATCATTAGCAGCTATGGCAGTATTTGAAGATAAATACAAACCGGACATGGAGGTAAGAAATTTTTTTTAAAGCTCAGTGTTTCTTTCCTCAGTAATTCTTGTGATCGTAGGAATTTAAGAGATTTGAAGCTTTTAAAGTTAAATCTGCTCTAGTCTCCCTGCACTTAAAAATGTACTGATGTCAGCTTACTGCAGAGCTTTAAGAGTTGATGGGTAAAATAAAGAAATACAGCTGCTTGCAAATTTATGTATGGAAAAACTTGTGTGATTTGAATGTAGGTGAAAGCTTTAAAAACATATAACTAATTGTAGTTGACTTTAGGAATTCAGCAGCCCTTGCATAGTCAATATTGCAGGTTTTCTCTCAACAGTCAGTCCTCTCTCTCTCTCTCAATCTTGAAAAGAGAATACATGATTGTAAAAGCAACAGAAAAGTCTTCAAGTAGTGTATGAAACCAATTAGATTTCCGGTTGGTTGGATATGTTCAGAACTAGTGTCTGCACTTTTATTTTTATGTCTGATTATCGGAACATTTATAAGGTTGTGAGATGATTAATAAGGTTTTGATGATGATCTTAATAAAAACGGAAAAATGTTTGGTTGTTCATTACAGAGAATCATTCAGGAGAGCTAAAAGCTGGAGTGTCATGATTAAGATCAGAATAAGTTATTCAGTTATTTTTATGAATGTATGCAGTTCGTTATTCTTGTATTACAGTATTTCCTTACACTTAGTTACACCGTGTTCAGTGCCTGCTAAACTAAACGGTGAAAAATCCAGTTATCTGCAGATGGACTATTGATGAAAATAAAACCAAAACAATTAAAGGCCTTTCTGTGACCATATTTTGTAAAATGCCTCAGTAATGTCAAGCCCTCTTTTAAACCACGTTAATCTCTTCAGACTTTCTGTGAATGCTTCTTCTCATTCCAAGTGATTAATAATTTCACAGTAAAGAAGAAACTGAGAATTGAACACAAAATTGAAAATCGAACCCATTAGAAATGACTTGTAACACTAACAGTTGCAATCACTTCAGCCTAAAATGCAGATATAACCAATCTTGCAGCTATTTACTATCACTGAATAACGTGGAAAAGGAAAAAGTTTATTTACTTCAGAAAAGGTCTTCAGATGTTCCTCGTCTTTGTACTGTAACTGCTGTGGGTCGTTTCCTTCCCTTCAAATGTTGACGTGACTGCAGTATATTTTCAGGTGATGATCCTGTAAGTCCACTGAGTGTCTCTCTAAAATCAATTAATTAAATTTAAAACTTAGTGATGTGTCACCCTGTTACGTTTCCTGAAGAAATGTGATGTGTAATACCAGTTGATTTAAAAAAATAACCCCCCAAAAACCCAACAAAAAAAACCCCCAACAAAACAACTTGTTTTGAGAAGTATTCCGGTAGTTAAACTGCTTAAGAGTTAGTAATAAGCAATTTTCCAATTATTCCTGGAACCGGCTCCTTTTCTGTGTGCAAAATTACAAAAATGCAGCAGGATCAGGATTCCTGTGTTGCTGCAATGTTTTGGGCAGTATCTGAAGACACCGGACTTCTGGCCTGTAGTATATTTATAAATGCTATCAGAAATACTGGAATATTTTTAATAGGCTCAAATTTCTTCTGTAAGTAGCATTACACTAGATGACTGATGGAAAGAACCACTAGACAGAGGTAGACTCTACTTTTTTCTCTCCCCTCTTACTGCTGTAAGAATGAGAGTCTTTTTCCAGCCTCTTGTGTGACGGTGTACTTGGCATGTGTGCTATTCATACTGAAAACATGGACTACAAATCCTTGGAATCAACAGCTACAGCATAATAGTCTGCTTTCAAGGATACAAATGTCAAAGAGCTGTGCTATGAAACTAAAAATTTCATCTTATTCCCAGCTAGTTTTCAAGCTTGTATTTTAAGTCATTCTTTGTGTAAGAGCAACCGAAAAAGGCACCAAAAATTGGTAAATCTCCAACCTTTCCTATTTAGAAAGGTCATCCTAATTAAATTGTCTTCATACGCAACCATAAATGGCAGCAGATACTCGCTGTTATAACAAGCATGTAGAAATGCAGCCTACCAATTTGTTGAAATAGATCTTTGAGACTTGCATGCACCTTAACCCTTCCTTCATTTTTACTAGATATTCTGTTATCTAATAACAATTCAGTAATCGTATTAACTAAACCAGCAAAGTTTCAAGTGATAAAGCTCAACTGTACTCTTAAACACATCATACTCTGTTATGGCTACCAGCTTAAAATATTTACCTTCTGAGTCAGATGTGGTTTTTTATTTTTCCTTCCAGTAAAGTAACGAAATAAATGATATTTCTGTTGAAATTAAAACGAATTTGATCTGAAGTACACCATATATATTTTACATAAAATTTGCTATGAAATGGCAATAATGATACACTTAAAATTCCTGGAGATTTAATTTAATAAAGTGGGTAGAGGATTAGTATTTTTCTGTCAAGATCAATACTGCCTTCTTTTGCACTAATTGTCAGAATATCTTGCTAGGGCTACTGGAGGGTAGTGGTGTGCTTCAAGACCATCACATCACAGAAAAATGATTCAAAGGCAAACTGTCCTGCACCCTCTGGTATCGACTTGCAAATTAGCATCTGGAATGTAATTAAACAAGCTTAATGAAAGTAGCAGCTGAATGCTACTGGAAAAGACAATCAGCTTTTTTGCCTCTGATATATATTCTGTACTATTGAAGCTGATCACCAAACGCATCGTGTGAGCACAGTTAAAAAAAATTAGCATTTATTTGAAGAATAGGAACTGTTTTTCATTCTGTTATGCTTTTGGCATGCACTGGTGTCCCATGAGAGCCATGCCACAGCAGATAGTGCACAATATTTATAAATCCATGACAGGCAATAATAGCAACTTGAAAAATTCTTTTGCTAGAATTTCAAGTTGAGAGCTGCCAAAAGCTGAGAGGATCAAATCTGCAGTGGCAGCTGCTGTGCCCTACAGTTAGAATTGTAGACTTTGAAGATGCTCAACTTAAAAAAAAAAAAAAAAAAAAAAAAAAAAAAAAAAAAAAAAAAGACTGCAGGCTTAGCCAATTTTTGCAGGTTTCTAGAGCCCTGGCTCTCTGCCTTTTGAAGATGAGTTGCTGAAGCTTCTACCACTGCCTGAGGCATGCTAACACCAGCAGGATGTGTTTTTTTCCATAGACTTAGTGTGTCTTCAGATTTAAGCAGCACATGCTTTATCAATGCCAACTGTGATGGTCCTTTCCCTGGTTGCAATGCTGGGAGATGATCTTTACCCAACATCCTTCAGAGAAACTGCTAAGATAGATGGTGACGTACACAAGTGCCACTTCTGCAGTCTGATTTATGGAGGCATGTTTCATTATGAAGCAAGTGCTGGCCTCTAGAGGAACCATTATAGATTGCTGAAGATGTGAACACTTTCAGCCCTGAAGGCCTGTAGATGCTTCAAAAAATGTAATGCCAAGCATCTAACTACTATGGAACAATATTAATCTGTCATGTGGGCAGCTATAGATCTACTTTAAAAAACATAAGTGGAAGAACAGCACATCTAATAGTGTTTTGAGCTTAGATCTTTCATTGCAGCCAATTTTTCTTTCAGTAGAGTTTCACTAGAGTAGCCACATGGTTTTTTAAACCTTACAGTCAGATTTTGCAAATGCATTCATGCCTTCTGGTGTTAAACAATAGTAAAGAAATACTGAGTCAGTGGATATGGAAACCATCGAGATCTGGGGAAAAAATGCCTACAGTGTTAAATGCTGGAATTCTGGGTTTGTCTATACTGTAGTTGTTGAATTACTAGGGAGATTGCAGGGGGGGTATTATTATATATTTATTCTGGTATTTGACTTCTGTTTGAAAAGTAGAAGCTTTTTGTCTGTAGAAGAATTAGTTGATGTACAGTGAGGCTATGTTGTAGTCTTCTGACAAGAGCTTCATGTTTAAGCAAGCAAACGGGCTGCTTGTAACTTCATTTCTCTTCTGTATTTCATCAAAACAGCCAGGTTTAATAAAAAGAGGATCCAAAAGGAAGAGAATCGGTAGAAGCCACAGAAAACCCAACTATGGCAGGAAAAGGGAAGGAAATCTTTGTGTAATGAGTTCAGGGGCACAGAATAGATAGAAAAAAAATGGAAGGAGGTAGTCTGGCAGATAATTAATGATTATTTCTACAATAGATCACCCCCAAAATATGAGATTTTATTATACCATTTTTTTAAGTCTGACAGGAAATCTAGTGGTACTGAATGAAAACAAAAATGCTCTGGAGGGGTAAGAACAGATTAAAAAAAAGAGGGGGCTGTTCTGACTATTCCACTTCGAGCATACGCACTTACCCTCCTGCAGCAGCCGTGCTGTCTGAAAAACTGCATCTTGCTTTCCTGCCAGAGATTTGCACTCCTTCACCTGTTGGCCAGGTTTGCTTTTGTGATCATTCTGCAGTGATTACTTTTGCTGCCTTGTTTGGTTTTGACAAATATCAGTTAGGGAGCAATCTTATGAGCAATTCAGCTGGCAGATCTGGGTAATCCTCTGTAAAAGGAGAAATGATGAGCAGACAGGAGGAATTGGAGGTAGTAACCTTTTTCAGTTAATAGTTGCAGCTGTCAGAGTAGGTGTGTGCACAAAGAAATTATAGGAGGGAAGAGGACTGGAAGTTGTGAAATGTGTAGACTCGGGCTCTTGTGGTCCACAGTTTTGTTTCTGGCTTTGCCAGTGGTTTTTGAGATACTTTTGAGCTGCCCCATATCCCCAGAGTGAAGCAGCTGAGGCATAAAGAACGCTTTCCTCCGGATGCTGGATGTGTGCCTTTGCTGTATCAAAGTAAAAAGTAGTTTAAATGAAACTTTCACTGCATACCTCTTACTTCAGTAAAAAATACATCAGGCATAGTACAAAATATTATGAAAACATGTAACTTTCTTCCATTTTTAAACAGCTGACATACAGCTCATTCAAATGTTTCTGTGCTCGTATTTCCTACTGTCCCTCAATATGGTGGTGGAATTTTTGTTTATTAACTACTGACAATAATACTGAGCTATTTTTGGAAACTGTCAAAACTCTCTAATCTTCAACAATAGTTGTCTCATCAGTCTTATTTAGCCTGCATCTGTGTGATTCAAGGCTCAAGAGCAATGACAAGCTGCATATGAATTCTGTATTCATTAGTGATGGTGATCAAAATGCCTCTGTCCCGGCCACAGGGCTCAGGTGTGGAAGTCTGCAGGCTAATCCCACCAGCTGACATTCGGAGGTTTAATGACTCCATAGGAAGGTGACCACTTGCTGGGAGGTTTGTCGGCTGAACTCCGACAGCAGACAATAGAGATCAAGCCAGACTATCAGAGTTAAGCTGGAGAGCCTGCCTGAGATACTTGAACCCCTGTTGGTGTCAAACACAGAGATTAAGTAAATGGAGGGGGGGGGCGGGGAAATCTGACTCTCTGAACAAAAATAAGTACTTCGTATTTATGTGCTCTGTGTATCTGTTTATTTCATTACCCAGTGACAATAACTGAGACTGTTAGGGGCGGCATACCTTTGCTGCCTTTTCTGACAGAGCTCATGGCGATACGGATTTCATGCTTTCCTTGCATACCTGTATTATTGTCTCCTTCAGAGACAAGAATTTCTATGGCTAAGTATCAGGTGTTAGGGCATACAGTCATCCAGAAAATAAAGGCTTATCATGCTGTTTCTTATTTTTTAGATTAGATTAAAATTATTCTATGGTAACCTGGTTTCTACTTGACACATTGGACAGTTAGTACTGTTTGCATCTTCTTTCACGGAATTGTGCCTTGGATTGATTTCCTTTGCGGAGCCAAAGTTAAACAGGAAATATGAGGCCGATTTAAAATGTGCTAGCTAGATGTGCTCTGGAATGGCTAGGATTACTGGAGAAGTGTTTTGAGGTGTGCTTTCTGAATATATCAAAGCACAATTTCTGTGCAGAAATCAGGTGGGAAACTGCCAACAGTATCAGTCTGAGTTACCAGTGATGCCCGGTAGCACCTTCTTCTAGTTTTCTGTTTATAGACTATATTGAGGGAAATAAATTTTGCCTTAGTTTAAATTGGGTCTTGCTGCATGACAAAGAGCAACAATTTCTTCACCTTTATGAAAGTAACATTTAAACTTTGTATGTAATAATGTAGACAAGCTAGTCAGAAGCAGGGCTTCATTTCACCGCACAGGGTGGATGTAGGACAGGTAATTATTTTTGATGCATTTCTCAGGAGCAGGTGTTCCAGTTTAAATTGTTTCAGTTTGTATATCTCCCGTAACTGCAGAACGCAGGCAAAACATACCGGAAAATATTTCGCATGGCACAAAGCCCAAGTGCCGCTCCTGCGGCGAGGGCAGTGGAGGCAGAGTGCAATTTCTGTCTGAGCAGGGAAGAGTGAATGGGAGTGGGGCGGGGGGTGGGAGTCAGCCTGGGCTGGCCGGGGAGGCTCCCTCCCAGCCAGTAAGCTTTATGGAGCATTTTGGTGTATTGGGAAGGAAAAATTACCAGAGGGCCCAAGCCTTCTTTTTTCCAAATAAAATGTTGACCTTCATTTCCTTCCACCCTTTTTTCAGAGGTAAAGTAATAGTCAGATGAACGGAGATTTGCTTTATTTGAAGCCAGACATGTTGTTGTTGGATATTAATTTTCTGATAGGCATTAATAATATATAGTAACTTTAATTGTCATCGTTTTGCATGGTTTACGTATCTGGCTGCTTCCTGGTAGCTAAGGTTCCATATGTTACTGTACGGTAATGCAGCTGAACAGAAAACTGAGGATATTGCGCTGTCAGAGTAGAACTTGCAGCCTGGCAGAATTTATGGCTCTGTTACTGTTGAGCGAGTTCTTTTTATGTTGAGAATCGGTTCCCTAAAAAACCATGAACTTCACCCAGATACAAGAAGTGATGGATTAAATGAATTTTTGTATTCATTCTTAGTTTCGGAGTATGGGAATAGTATTAAAAGAAATCCCGTAGTTGTGAGAGGAGCTTGTAATTTGATTCTGTACTATTGGAAATATGTATTGTACTAATCTTCATGTAAGGAATGACATATAGGAACTAATGTTACTGAATGGTAGTTCCGACTCATATAAGTTTCTTGCCTTGGCAGGTAATTTGGCATAAATTGTTAATGTAAATCCAGGTTAGTGGGGAAGACATTATTTTACTAAAAAAGATAAACTGCTGATTAATTCAGTATAGAACTCAATTACAAATTGAAAGTGTCTCTGCGGGATGCCAGTACCCTAAAGACAGCAGATGTTGAATTGATACTCCAGCATATTTCACGCTGCTATGAAATATTAACATGGTTTATTATACTTGTGTGGTGTACAATATCAGAAAGGGGGAGGTGGTGATGAGTCTGGGCTTGCAGGCATCTACCATCGGAACATGAAAAAACTGTAATCACTGAGAATAATAATAAGGGACTAAGGTGTGTTTTATTTGAAAAGTTCTTAGTAGAAAACATTTAGAAAAATAAACATTTATGAACATATTATTCACAACAAAACTGACATCAAATGCCAAAAGAATTACCTGATCTATGATTCTGTGATCTTTTAATGAATGAATGAATGTAGGTATATTTGTGTAAAAACTCGTTGCTGAGTTTTAACAAGACTGCTAGGTCAGTGCTATGCTCCGATTTCTTTTTGCATAACTTCCTGCCCATGCCGTATTTGTGCTGAAGACCTCTACTTCCTAACAAAACTAATTTTTCTGTATTTTTTGTGTAAACTAGGCAGCACACTAACCCTGATGTGTTCGTAATCCAGGGATTTAAGCAAGTTGTTTTTTGTCTTTTTATGTGCTGCATTGGTGGTGGTGGCAGCAGAGACAGGCTGTCTTGCATTTGAGAAAGTGCCCAGTGATGAACAGTGGCGCAAGGAAATACAGGAATGTATGTAACTGAAACTGGCCTGTGCGTTTTTTTCCTTTCTTTTAAATAGAAGTCCAGCTTTGAAACCTTGCAGAGAAGTGAGAATTAGATAAATGTATTTGAAGTCACCATTCCAAACGGAAGGCATGTTCCATAGCATTTGAACAGGATGTGTTCTGGAGAGAAAATTCTAATCATATTTAATATTCTTTGAGCCCTTGACACTGTTGTGCAAATATTGAGTCACTCACTTGCCTTCCTGCAAGTGAATGAAAGTAATGTTTCAGAATTTGGAGCATTTCAGTTTCTTGTTAAATAAGGCTGTGGAAATAGAACTGGAAAATAACATGATACATGTTACCTTGATTTAAAATAACTTAGCTATTTAACACACAAAGTAATAGAGTTATTTCACTTCCCCCCCCCCTTTTGCTTTAGAAACGACTAAATTTCTGTTTCTCTTAGTCTTTCAGAGCTTTTCAGTAAAACCTAAATAAACTTGTGTATAATATTTGAAGGCATATGTTTCTCTAGATTTAAGTATTTCTTTAGAGCATACATGATTCCAAAATAGCGTATGGTTGAAATTCAGCAGAATGGAGGAGATGCCATCTTTACACCTATACAGGGCACAGTTTTAGTCCTAGATATCTTTAGACACCTTAATTTTTTCCATCACGTGCTGGGAATATTCTGGTAATTTCTGCCCATTCCTCTTCATGCACACACTGGCGGTTGTTCTCTGGACCCATCTTTGTGTTTTATTGCTCCATGTCTCCTAGATGCTGCTAATCTTACAGAATCTGATTTTCATAACCCCTTTGCCTTTGGTGTGCTTGTTCCTTTAATTCTTTCTACTTGCAACTTCTATCTTGTAAATGTTTTTTTTTTTTTTTTGTGCTCTGGTCATTTGGCATGTCAGTTTAATCCTGTTTTCTGTGATTTGGAATCCTGATCCTGCATGTTCGTCACATAATATCTATTTTAATAGCTTGTTTTGCCTTGTTTGGACTGTTAAATCTCAGCATTCTGCCTCTTAACTTATTTTGTGACTTTTAGAGCACAAACAAAAGATGGTGGAGGAAGAAAGGGAAGGGGGAGAGCTAGAAAGACTGGCTACTTTTAAATTTTATTCACCTGATCAAAGATGAGAGAAAAGCAGACTATTTTGATTGTAGCATAAGTCTATTTAAAAAAAAAACAACTTTATGAAACGAGGTATGTCTGTCATCTGCTTATGAGGTACTACTTGAAATGTATACTTTGTTTTTGGTGAAGACTTGTTAAACCCAAGTGGTTTAAATTACATGTGCCAGTCCCTTTCCAGCTTCAAAAAGTAGCCAGAACAAATTCATTCTCACTAATGGAGTCTTTCAACCTCCCCTTGCAAGAAAAACACAAAGTACTTTGCTTCTCAGTTTTGTTCTCTCTTTGGACTTAACCAGAAGATTTTAGCATTGCTTCCAGTTACATATTGATCTCTACCACAACTTCTCCCAACAGGCAGACTTACACATCCTCTCACATGTTGTAGTCTGCTGATTACTCTTCCAAAGTCTAATTATGCTTCTGTAGGTGCTTATGTCCTTCAAGAGGTATCACTTTCCTAGCCCCAAATCCCAACACTGCTTTATAGATTTATTTTATCATCATTGTCCTTCCTGAAGCTTCTGATTTTTTTTTTTCCCCTCCCCTTTTCTTCCCACGTTGTCTTGTGGATTCTCACTTTTAAGAGTAGGATCAACTTTTTACATTATAGAATTTGAATTCTGTTATACATCATATAAATTTCATTCCGTTGTAAAAGACAGTTGTGATAAGGATTTGAATTTTTTTATTCTTAACAAAAATTGTAACTGTCATATTCATTCTATACTAATATTTATTGTGCACTATATTTCAAACTCTTGATAAGGCTTACTATGGAGAACTGCACTATGTATCGCGTATCTAACAGCATACTGGTGACCTGCAGAAGGCATTCATTTCACTTTGGTAAGAATTTAAAAAAAAAAAAATCCTTTCTACAGTTTTTACATCTGGAAAAGGCTTCTCTTGTTTAACTTGCTTGCAGAGTTACAAAATGTTGAGGAAATAATATTCACAAAGCTCTTCCAGCAGCTGTCTTTACTGCTGGAGGCATAATGATGAACTCGTTTAAAAGCTAATAGTAAAGATAGTATTAATATGATGTAGAAATATCCACATCTTCTGTAGGGAAGTCTCTCTTTTTTTCCTTCAGTAGCATCTGAAATCTAGAAATTGCTTAAGTGAGAAGAGGAACTTGATTCAAGTCATATACAAGAATAATGTGTAAAAGTTCCTTATTGGTGCTGTTTGGGACTTGCAGCATAGCAGCTGCAGAGAGGTAATCTATCAGTTCTTGAGTGTCTACAAAATGCAACTCTCCAGATAACAGGTTTAAAGTAAAGATTTAATACAGGCTCTATCTACTATGATGTTGCAGTGACAGTTTAAAACTCATTCTCTAAATCTCAGCAGACTTTATAGCTAGCAGTGGGCCCATATAAAGCTTAATGGCATTACAACACATAAATCATCTTTTAAAGATGCTACCAGTAGCACCAATATTAAATGCAGACAATTGTCTGTGTTATAAATAATTTATCAAACACCATTTCAGATTAGCCTTCCATGCTGAGTTATTTATTTTAGCCTTTACTGTACTATTCCTAAGACACATTTTGAAAGATCCATTACTGGTCACTTTAATGAACTTGGGGGTCTGTTTTTCCCCCCTCAAGCACTACGGTACATCTGTGGTGACCATTACACGGCTGATCTGGACCTCTTTGTGCCTTTTACAAGTGCTGCCCATTTGTCATGTGGTGGTAAATGGAGTTGCACATTGGAGTCCTGGGACACATTGTGTGATGTGGTGATGGAGACAAACAGATAGCTCTATAAAGTGCTGCTTGTCACAACTGACTTGTATTACAGTGCATCACTCCTGCTGTAATCTCATTTAAGCAGCAGTGTGGACCCCAGAGAATGATACTCCCAGTTAGCTTGGTCTTTGCAGCCATAAAGTAGGAAGTGCTCCTTTTATATACTCTGAACTTTTAGGTTTTTTTAAGATTAATTATTACAGTGACTCATTCATGCCCCTGTACTTAAGATGGTGTCAGCACTTTCCATGCTAACCCCCTATTTTCTGATTGTAAAACAGCAGTCCTTGCTAGAACTTCATGTGCAGGATCTCTAGCAAGGAATGTAGTAGGTTTTTTTTTTTCTTGTGGCTATTCTGGTCATCTTTCTAAATAATGAAAAGAGGAGGAGTAAACAGCACTGAAGCAGGGTTTTCTAAAATTAAAACTATTCCAGGTTCATGAACTAGGCTGCACGAGCAGATGAAAGAGCCGAGATTACATTTTAGACTTCCTCAGTGTAGTGGATGCCTTCGTGCAGTTACAACTGAGCCCTACTGGCTGTACTGAATATTTTTAGAACTCTTTTGATGACAGTGGGTTGTTAAGAGTACATTTTGAAAAGTAAATAAAATTTAAGTTAACGAGAGGACTCTGAGATTTACATTGTTGTCTAAAAAAGATCAAATCAAAAGGGAGAGTGGAACAAACCTCCACCAATCTGCTTTAGTTTTCCTAAGCTGCGGTGCTTTTCTTACACTAATGCTCACATAATAGCTTAAAATTATTCTGGTTTTGCTACTGCTTAATTTTAAAAACATCTACACATCTTTATTTTAGTATATTTGCTTTCACTATAGTACTGAAATACCCTTAGCATGCAAGGTATCAGTGAAGGTCTTCTGTCGGTTGAATGAGGAAGTACTTGCTTTTCAGAGTTTTATTACCAAAAACCACTGAAGGTAGGTACAGGAATTACTTTTACAGCATGGCTGTATTGCTCTAGTCAGCTTGGTAGAAAGTGTAATTCAAATTCTTTTTTTTTTTTTTTTTTTTTTTAAGTGTAATACTAATAAAACTGGGAGTGAAATAGGAATTTACGCTGTTTCTATAGTTGACTGAAAAAAAGCCCCCCTCTTGGTCAATACGTTAATTAAGCTGTTAGGACAGGAATACTGTTATTAACAAGCTCTTTTACAGAGAGCCACGGGAGAACGCAGAGTATGCACTGGGAGCAGACGTGATTGTGGCTGAGCTAATTTTGGGCTCCTCTTCAGCTGCACTTGTACACTGGGGTTTGTGCAGCTGCTGTCTGCATCAGCATTCTAGGAGCGAGCTGTGGGTCTTAGCATCATTTTCACGTGGCAGGATACTGGTGGAGACACCAAGGCCTTTAAAATGAAGCATATTTTAAAAAGCTGCATTTATCGAAATCAGCATTGACCATTTGCTTTTCTGTTCATGATGTCTGCTGGCAGAAGATTATTCAAAGGTGTGAAATACCAGCAAAGCAGTGAGGAGTGATCATGGTAAACTGAGCATTCAGTTACAGTCGTGTTGGGTGAGCAGAGCAGCAACTGCCATAAATGACTTGAGGATAAAACAGAGTCCAAATTTCTGTGTTCGTAGGTATGTTTCAGTCTTATTGTTTCTTTACTGGAACAGGCATGCTTTAGCCATGGTTTTCAAGTATGTTCCTTATGCACATTTAAGAAAAATGAAGGGGTCTTACGTGCTCTGGTGTGTACTCAAGAGGCTACTGAAAAGATTAAAGAGTGTGTGTGTGTGTGTGTGTGTGTGTGTTTAGAAGCAATCTGTTTTCCTTGCAGTCTGCTACTTTTGCCAGTGACTGGAGCACTAGCACTTACTCTGTACAGGCTTCAGCGGAGCTGAGGGTGCAGGACACATCCTTGCTGCTTTTGTCTCTCTTAGCAAGTAGCACAGTGCTGTGGGAGAGGTGCAGGACAGAGAACTCGACCCCTGCACTGAATTGTGAGGCTTTGTCAAGCAGTAGCCTGTCTTTTGTCATAAGAACAGGCACAGGTGGGTACTGAGAACAGATGCCTGTACCTGGCCTTTTCAAGATTTTAAAATGATGTATCAAGAAAGTTCTTCTGCAACAGTTCTTCATGCTCACCCTCTTCAGTTACAGTGTGAAACTAAGGATTTACTGGCTGTGTCAGATTATTTGTAATAGCGCTGGATCTCACCTGTGATGTTCAATAAGCTGCCTTTGAAATAAAAATAAGCGCTGCCTGGGAGCTGTAGAGGGAGCCAGTGCAGCTGTAATAACCTCTTTTCTAGTAAAGGCTGTCAGGCCTATCAAAACTTGTCTTTCTGACACCTTCACAGCGATACCATTCATGTGTTTTATCGGGGGGAGGGAGTGAAGACGATTACAGATGTTGTAGTACTTTAGTGGAGAGTTTGATGAATTCGAAATGTTTCCTTGAAAAAGGCACTCATCTGAATGTTACTTGTGTTTGTGTAACGTAGACTCTATTGCACTCTGTTTCAGGCTATTTCGACAGCTTCTAAATAGTAAATTTCTCACCAGCAGGTGCAGCATGCCTGCTTCAGCAGCTGCATGTTTGCCCTTTTAAAAGAAAGTAGATATGCAACACCTGTAAGAAAGCCAACATTAGAACTTTTGCAGGATTAGTGCGTGGTTTCAGAAGCAATAAAAGTAGAGAGCTTTACTTCCTGTTCTAGTTTTCTATTCTAGTTTTGTTGCAAATACGATTCTACTAGTTGTACAAAGTAATTTAGAATTACACATGCTTTTGAAATATAAATGCAGTATGCATTAAATGAACTGTATTAAATACATGTTTTGCTTTAGTTACCTAAAGTGTACAGCAGAAAAATGGTAGCAAATTTGCCATTTTTTCACTTAAATAGTAAGAACTGAACTACAAATTGCAGTAGTTTGTCAGTAGTTTGCAGTGGTTTGACCAGGATTTTCAGCAGGTTTCTTTAAATTCTCTGCACTTGTGTTCAGGACTGGAAGTAAAAATACTAGCCAGCTACAGTTCGGTACAGAGCAAGGCTGCTTTGTAACAAAGCTAGCGTTAAGACGAGCCTAACAAATTTTGCAGGCCAAGCTATGTTACAAAATCTTAGAACTAATTTTGGTACTACAGAGGATGAATAATAGTCCCTATGGAGGGAAGTCTTGTAACTACGCTAGTATGAATCTTTAATTTGTATGCAACTGTTACACACAGGGCACTGCAGGGAACTTGTAATATACACATGCACAAAAGCCTGGAAGACAAAAATTGTAAAACTTATTTTCTCTATGCATTAAGACAAAAATATTAATTTTGCTTCCTTGACTGGCTTTACTAAGCCTGACCTGTCCTGGGTGGTGGTGGATCATGAGCAGGATAAAAGGTGGTCCCTGTAGGCGGACCCACTGTTCAGCACTGGTGTTAATACTCCGCAGTACTTTGGTGATTAAAAAGGTGCTGGTATCTCATTTATTGTTCTGAGAGCTCACAGCTTCCACTGTCACATGGACAAACGTTTCCGTGAAATGCCAACACTTGTGCAATGACAGCTTTTTTAACTTTTCCAGGAAGAGGAAGCCAAACAGCTTGTGAGAGATGCCATTGCAGCTGGCATATACAATGATCTGGGCTCTGGCAGTAACATAGATATCTGCGTTATAAGCAAGAACAAGTTGGATTTTCTCCGTCCATATGATGTGTCCAACAGAAAGGGGGACAGGTTAGTATTCCTGATGCTGTGCCTTTATCCGTGCTCTTCCCAACAATTCTGATTTGCCATAATACTAAATTTTGCCAGAGTAATCTCAAGAGGTGTATATGAATTTCAGCTAAGCAAGGAAACAACATTAGTGCCTATACCTGCAGCTGAGCAGAGCCTGCTAGTGGCACGTACGGATGTGTGAAGGAAACAAATGAATCGCTTACCTGCCACTGCTTTACCATGCCAGGAGGCTGCTCTTGCGTTTCAGGTAGTTTGAGAAAGTAATGAAGTGACTGAGCAGGTAACCTGAGTTTCTTTTGCTCTCAGGTTGCAATATAGTCTTGTTCTGCCCTGCTCTTGCTGAAATTTGTGTGGTGTCAGAAAGATGAGCGGCATCGCTGTACCCCCTGCAGTTCTGCCTCATCTTAGTGTGGGGATTTGAAAAAGCCCTATCAGGCAGCACAGCCTGTCGTTAGCCGCTACATACAAACTCGCTGCAGGACAGAACCAAAAGCTAAGTGAAAACTCTACATGTCTAGCCTCTGACTACCAGGTTGTGTTTTATTCTATGTCTAGAGGCCTTTTCTAGCCAGTGGCTGGAAAACACGCCCTATGCAAGATTTTTAAGACAACACATTGTTTTGGTCACTACAGTTTCCTCAGAACTGTCCAGAAATATACTGCAATGTGTTGAAAGGACATTTTACAGTAAATAGCTAAATGTAGCACTCAGGATTTTTTTTTTTAGTTGGACTAAACTTGATTCCGCTTTAATGTATAAACTAACTAAAAAATGTTTGTAAGCATTCATGCTTTCCTAATCAAACAGTCCTCTCAACCATTTCCATGATGTAGAAACTTGTGCTTTTTTTTTTCCCTAGGGCTCTCATTTGGCAAGCCACATCAAAAAGGCAGGTTTCTGTACAGCCCCCCCCATTTTACTGTTCTCAGTGTTCATTTCCTTAAAGCACAGGGAAAGGCTGCACAGCATGTGAGACTGTACTGTACTGTAAATCCTTCACAAAGGTGACATCATTCTGTCACTTGTTTCCTTAAGACAGTAATTCTGAGTCCATTAGATTTTCTGGCATACATTCAAGTGTGGAACTCACTGGGAACAGGGTTACATTCACGTATGTATCAGGTGGCCTTGTCATACTGGTCGTGTTCAGGATACAGAGGTGGTGAAATTCTGAAGTGAGCAAAACTTGAGTGTTAGAGGAGCTGGCAAATTTTACTTCTAAACACTCAGATATGTTGTTTGGTGAACTGCATTGCCTCATCAGTGAAATCGCAGGCCCCAAGGCAGCTAAAGGATTCTGCGGTATGTACATTTATGCTATATGTAAAACAAGTAGGTTGTGCAACCTTTCAACCCACTGCCAAAATAGTAAAGTTTAAAGAAATCACTTTTTTCCTTTGTTTTAAGGCAGACACCATGGCCAAAGCAACAATGAATTACACTGCTTCGGTTAAAGGTCTTTGGATTTCTTGTGTACAACTCCATAAGCATGACACTTCCTTCTGAGCAGAAACGTCTATATGTAGTCAGCTAGGAGAGAGTTTTTATTACACATTTTAAGTGAGATTTTGGATTTTACTCTGTAAGTGGGTGAGAGGGTAACAACTCATTTAGTCAGATGCTGTTAACATTTCAGAAGCATGGCTTGATTACAGGCAGTCTGTGTGTTAAACGTTAGCTAATTTTAGCACAGAAATCCAAAGCTAATACATTGGTAAAATTATTTGAGTTGCAAGAAGTAAATAAATCGGTTGTTCTTTTGAGTTACAGGACACAGCAGGAATGTCCCATCCTCTTTACTTTTTTTTAAAGACTGTTTCCTAAAAATGCTAGTTTATCTGAGACTGCCATCAGTTATTGCTATCGGTTTACATTTTTGTAGTACACACAGTTCCTTTACTTACTTTAGACTTTTATAGGAGAAGTTCTAGAGAAAACTGATTAGTTCTAAAATTTGAAATGAGACTTTTCCTATGTAGTACCATCTGCCAGCTTAACTTTCCCCTATTTCTTCAACAGGTATGGTAGATACAAGTGTGAAAAAGGAACTACTGCTGTTCTCACAGAGAATGTAGCACTCCTGGAAATTGAGGTGGTGGATGAAACTGTACAAACCATGGACACTTCCTGAACCAGCTACCACACGCAGCCCTTCTGCATTGCTGGAGACCAGCACTAGTTACATGTAGAAGCCTTCCAGCATCAAGAGAAACATGCAGCTGATACAGAATAAAGAGGGTTCTGGCCATTCTCCTAATTAGTGTTTTTACGTGGTGCTGATTTCTTTTGCTGCTTTTCCCTGCTTACACTGTTGAAAAGGTGAGGCTCATGCAGACCAGAACTGCAGCATCTTACCACCTCTTTTTAGTGCTGTTGGCTGTGAAAGTAAGTTGGACTTTCCCCTAAAAGATCTGTATTAGCATGTGAAAGAGAGCCAGGTTCCTGGGAGCAGGTACCAAGCATCATACTGTCATTTGCTGTTTTGTTGCTTCACTCTAGGAACAAACCAGCAAGGGTGAAACTAGTCTGTATAAGCCCAATGTACTAGAGTTTTAATTTAACATAATATTCTTTTCTTGATGGATACATACCAGATCAAGAAATGGTTTGAAAATAGCACTGGTGGTTCTGAACTGAACTGCTGACCTTGACCTACAGCAGACTGCTTCAGCCTCCGTTACTGCAGGGAAGTAATACTGGTTATTGTGGGATGTTTAATTCTTCCCTGTCTTCTGTAGGTAGAGACAGGATGTGGAATAGATCCAGCCTCTACACTTGTATGTACATTTTCATTTCTAAACTACATGACTGAAGACAGCACAATTCAAACTCTTAATTGTTTTGTTACTTGCTTCTACTTGGACTTTTTTTGTCCTAAAATCCTGAGCTTGTATTCCTGAAAATTAAACTCCTTTCAAACTTTCATACAGTACCACCTAAT
>JAVKLA010000052.1:19489726-19541296 GCA_034782735.1 Sagittarius serpentarius | reverse complement strand
CCCCCCCCCCCCCCCCCCCCCCCCGCTAGCAGAAAAATCTACCTGCAGAAGTACTTTCTCATTTAGTCAAAAGGGAAGGCATATCATCTATAGTCAATGTCTAAAGGTTAATTGGGACCAATCCCTAGTTAGCATCCTGCAACCACCATCCAGGAAAAAACAGCTCTAGCTGTGCCACAATTTAGAAGGTAACAACTGTCACACACAGGTTTCCATTGGGACAACTGAGACAGTTTATGTAGTCCATTTGTCCATTTTCTGGAAAAGTATCTACACATAGTAAGAGGCTGTTAGAAACAGTTTCACACATTTTAAACCTGTTTTCAGTGTCAGGTGTTTTTTTTTAAACAAAGGTGTTTGTTTATTTTGTAATTATTTTTTTATTTATCTAAAAATGCACAATTGCAAAAAAATTACCTTTTGAAATACATTTACTTATAAGCACTAATAAATTTTATGTAGCAAGAAAGTGACCAGACTTCTCAAGATACTCAAATTTAAGCTGAGCTTCCCTGGAAGCCAAAGATCCTTTTCTGTGTTACACCGAGAGGCGCAGCACAACCATCCCTTTGAATGTGTAGCTGCCACCATGGCTTAAAGGAAAGCTGCAGCATAAAAATGACAGTCTTCAGTCTTAGATTTAAGAATTGCTAAAGAAGCTGGGTATAAATTAAACAAGTTCGCATGGGAAGGTTGGAAGCAGTCCGGTGCCTCCACCACACTCTCCTGCTGATTTGAATTTCCTGAATCTCTCATGAGAGCAGCAGGCTCAACTTTCTGCTGAGAAGACTCAATAAAGCGGTACCTTGCATTAACGATACCAGCATTATTCACAGCAATTAATAGCTATTTCTTTGCTACCCTATATAAATATTCTGAAATTTGATGGGAAGTAGTTGAAGATGGCACTGCAGTTTTCCTTTAAGTAGAGCAAATCAGGTTAAAAAAAAAATCCACTAAAAGCATATATATGTATGTAACCCTCTAAGCCTAATCTTACTTCCAAAAAATTAAGGATTGTATGCTTTTCTTATGAAAAAAAAAACAAAACAAAACAGGCCCAGGCTGCATTTGAACTGTCACACACAAATCTACATTTTTGGCATTAGCCACCGTCACACATGGAAGCAGCGCTGCAACAGTACAGGCTTATTTATTTCCCCCGCTGTAGTCCTCAAGAACATTAAGTGCAGCCCTGTTCCTCTGAACAGGCAAATGAAATGGAAACACTTGAACGTGAATCCACGTTTGTTCCTAAAGCAGTGGATATTTTTCATCGACAGTAATGAAACAAATCATTGATTCAATGAATGAATTTAGTTGGTTGAAAATTTTCGTGTAGTTAAAGAAGATGACTCCTTCAAATCAGGTTGAGATTTTATAAAAATTCACATTCTGTAAATTAGCTTTCACAGTTAAATAGACAGGGGCTGATCCTTATGTAGAATTACAATACACAAAGTGGTTTACTTTTTAAAAATTTTTCCGAGTGTTTAAAACACTGCTTTGCTTAAGTTTTACCTATAGTACCTAATGTACTACTGAACATGGGGAAGTATCCTCACCAAAATCTACTTGGCTTAGATAAACACTGGTTTTTAACAAGAACCTGTAGTCTAAAAAGAATCACACCAAATAGGAAAACAGGTTTAAAGAGAAATTACTTGCAGAAGCAATGCTTGTTTTGGGGGTTGTTTGGCATCTTTTTCTTGGTTTTTTTCCCCAGGTACATGCTTAACTCATCTCATGGGCTGTAGCCAAGTTATTAACAGATAAATGCATCAGCAAAATACTCACTCTAAATTTTCAATTAAAAAAAAAAAAAAAAAACAAAACTTTGAAAGAAACGTTCCCCCCCCAACCCTTCCCAGTTCCTAAGTCTGAAGAGGAGGGAATTAATAAAAACACGTAAATGGCTGCTTTGAAATACACAAAGTAAAAACTGAATTTGCTATTAACCATTTGCAGAAGAGGCAAAGTAGCAGTTATACAAATTACACAAAATCTACTGTAATTCTTACATTAGTATAAAGTGATTTCACTGAAGGAATTATTTCAATATTTCACATTACAGTTAAGATAGAAGGGGTATGTCAAATGCTCTGACACCCTTGTTAATATCTATCCTAGATTACACACAACAGTTTTAAGAAAGGACCCTTAAATGATCTACATCTGTAACTTGTTATTGGCCTTAAAAAAAAAAAAAGAAATCACTTGCAATACCTCACAGAATCTTCACTTTAAAGCATGACCACCTTGTAAGAGTCCTTGTCAAATAACCTGCAGAAATAATGGAGCATCTTGCTACGAGTGCTCAACCCTCTCACTTGTGTGACTAGGCACCAGTCGGTTTCATCTGAGAAAAAAAAATTCAAGTAAGACTGAGCTGTGCTGGCTTCTTGAGTGTTTGCAGATGGTTCATGTGCTGGAGGTCCAAACATGCATTTGTTTTGCTATTTGGTGCACGTAACCAATGTCAGGTCTTTGATCTGGATCAGGGTATATGCACGTGCTGACCAGCTCCCGCAGCTGAAAGACAGGAAAACATGCACGCAAACATGAATGAATCCGCTGATTTCTTACTGGAAAAGGCTACGGCAATGTTTGTCCGACCACTGGAGCCCAGGATAGGAGCTGGTAACCCCCTTATGCAGACATTTCTGGGCAGATTACAAGCACATATCCATCTGTCCTGGCCCCCCCCGCCAAGGGCCAGGAAGAACCTTTTCCACCAAACCTTCAGCACTGAAGATTTAAATCTTCCACACAACCCCATGGATTTTACATTGTCATTTACAATGCGCCAGTAGCATATACATACCTAGAGGTTCCCGGCTTAGTGTGGCTCTACAGAGAATGCAACAACCACCTCTGACCTGTAACTCCTGACACTGGGAGTTTCAAAGCTATGGTTTTTTGGGGTTTTTTTTGGGTTTTTTTTGTTTTTTTTTTTAATCTTTTCCTGGGAGATTTTTGATTCACTTCAGAGAACCAGAACAGAGATGACCAGCAGCTCACGGTCAACAGGAGCTGGAAGCACGAGACAGGGCGGTGGGTCGGAGGAGCAAGGAAGGGAGCCCAGCGCAGGAGGACCCAGCCAAGGGCACGGGCTGGGGCAGCAGCGCTGGGCAGAGGGAGGCACCAGTGGCAGGAGCAGAACATGGATGAAGGAAGGAAAAAGTGGGATCACTACCAGAGATCTGACTGAGCTGACAGGCGGGGATGGACCTTTCAGTGCAAATGGACTCCGAGGAAAGGGGGAAGCAGAGGGAGGAGTTTAAAAACACGTCCCGAACAGAGCTCTCCTGCACTTCACAACTGCACTTCCCTTCCCACACCAGACCCTGGTAACAAGCCAGTTCAAGGGCTTTAACGTAAGACCAGCACTTGTGTATCTTAAGATACTGGAGCACAGCTGTGAAACATCAGTTTTTCCTAAAAACCTTTGTGAAGAAGAGAGACTGGTCATTGATTATGTTTAATAAATAAAATGCAGAAGGGCTGAAATCTCCCCACCTCCCAACCCTCTTTATTGTGCACATGAAAGATTGTAGCTTTTAATTATACAGACACTGAAAGCTGCTCGTACCCCCGAGGCACCGGGAGAAACAGCCTTGAGCCTCTGATCTTCTCACATCCTCCCGGTAGCCACAGTGCCAATTATTTTAATGGTAATTAAAAGCATGACCATACAGCTATCAAGCACACAGCTTCAGCTGCATTACTGAATGAACTCAAGGTTTTCAGCTCTGGATGGAGCAAGGCCCCGTGCTTCAAGTTGTCACTGGGCCTGATACATGTTTCAGCGGGGATTCCTGCAGGGCAGCACCTGGCCGAGCGGCAAACGTGCAGGCAGGATGGAGGCAGGGGCACACAGGCAGCACAAGCAACAAGGACACAGTGTTAACGCAGTTACTGCTAACCACCTTGCCCGTCATTTTGGGTGTACGCACCGAGAGCCACTACAAACCCCTCAGCCAGGCTATCTCCACAGTAAACCCGGCTCCACTGCCTGGCCCATTCTCTCGTAACTGCTATGATGACTTTTTTTGATTCATCTGAGTGTAAGGGGGTGCTGCCTTTGCAACCCTGAGACCCCAAAGATTTAACACGTCCCTCAGCCCTGATAGATAAGATCACCACAAAACACCCACAAACAAAATACTTCTAGAGCTCTGACCAGAGCCTGCGCTATCAGTACAATTTGTCCAACCAGTAGCTGTGCTCCCATGTAAATACGGCACTTGAACACAGCACAGGCATTTCACCATCACCTACAGGGAACTGACGGACCAAGCCTTGATAAGCACTGCCAACCAGTATCTCCAATTACTAGCAAATTTGTTCCCGATATAGAAAACTAATCCTGGCTGGAGTCCCAGCTCCTCCTCCTGCTACAAGCAGCACGCCAGTTGATCATGGGAGGATTTGGACTGGTTAGCTACAAAAGGCTACACAGAAGAGGAACATCACTGAAAGGGAACACCATTAAAGCAGGCACTCTTCAATAAATGCTCTGCCTTGTTCATCTAAAACAACACTGCAACTAAAATACTCATGTGATCAGCAGTCAGCCTACAGCCGAAGCTCCACTTCGAGACCGCATTACTGAGGTGAAAGACATACATGCCGATGGCTTCGCAGCATCACTGAAAACTTTGGTAGCGTGGCACGGCCTCATCCTCATCCCTGCCCTCAGGTGGGAGGATGTAAAGGCTTTACTGCTTTCGCACATCACTTGCGAACCTGCAGCAGTGACAGTATCAGAGTGGTTGTAAAGACTCTGCCCTTTCAATCTAAAACAGAGACATTCGCTCTTGAAGGAAAACATGTACGTCCAGACCAAGATAACCACCCACCAGCCACGGGAAGAACAAATACTTTCTGGTGCAACTTGCTGCTGCAGGCAGCTGCCTCTACGTTTCCAATCCTGCCTACCTGCATGGTTTATCTAGCTTGGCTGCTGGGAGACACCAACACCCCTTTCCCTTTGCTTATCCACTCCGAAAGCATTTGAAAATCCAATCTTTAAAAGTATGTACTAAACCGAACATTGTTCATGGTGGAGTCATGTACTAATATTCACAAAATTTAAGCGCTTTGCGGTTTCAGTAAGAAGCAGCAGCTAATGCAGCGAGATGAGCTACAGCCAAAGGCACAGCCCTCCTCAGACTTTGTCAAGCATTCTGTTAATAGTGCATGAAAACCATCTGGAGCCTAGTTCTCTGGGACCTGGCGCCTTTGAGCTTTAAACCATCCTTCTCACCCTGGATTGTATCACTACACTACACACACTCTTTAGCACTGCCAGAGGGAAGCAAACAGACAGTAATTGTAAAGACAGGAAACACATCTGTCAACTTACACTAATTCTTGCTGCCAGCAGGCATATCCTGAAATGCATGCTACAACAGCATGGCAAACGTGAACACACAGAGCCGGGACTTGCTGCTATGGCAGCTTGGGGGGGTGGGGGGAAGAATAATTTAAAAATTCACTTTTCCAGAACAGTTCTCAAATAATCTTTTTGCATGAGTTACTTCACAAGTAAAAAAAAGCTAAGTAAAATGTAAAATGTGTGGTGCAGGGTCCCTTCTCAGGGTGGAGAACAGACCTTCTGCTGCCGGCCATGTAAGTTATTTCCCCTGCATCCTGCCTCTTGCTCCTCAGAACTCTGAGGTAGAATAAAACAAAAGAAAACCCCCAAAGGATATAGTGAACATTTAAAATTACATTAGCCATTTCCTTTCAAATAGAGGCAACTGTAACTGAATGAGGAGGTAGGGAAAAGCAGCTGGTTTGTCTAGGTAAGAGGAAAAAAAATAATATTAAAACAACCCAGCTCAAAAGGCCCTGAACAAAACCAACACGTGTGTTTGCAGCTGAAGTGAAACATCGCTGAAAAAGCATGCACAGTGACAATATTTTTAAGATACTCTGGTTCAGCTACTGCTCTCCATCCCTCGCTTTCATATGCACAAAACCCAGACTTTAAAAAGCCCCCGTACAGCTGCTGCATAGATGCTTATTGCATTAAACTAAATAGCTTTCCTTGCCCTCTTTTTCTTAAAAACAATCTTTCCCCCCTTGTTACACACTGAAAACTTCATAAACAAAAATTTAAGGACCGTTCTACGGTATGTTATTTTAAGGGAAAGGAAGCGAAGGAGAAGGCTTTCCCACGGTTCGCTGCTGGTTTTTGCCAGCATCACAGGCTTTGTTTCAAAATCTTCCCCACATGAAGAAAACTTTTCTGTCTTAATTTAGCTTGTCAATATTCAGACATTGCAACGATAGTTTCCTTAGCCAGCCCTAAAGGTACCCAGGACACTCTGGCCATCTCCTGTTCTGCCGTGGATGTGGGGGGGCTTCTCCTCCCGGGTTCCCTTTCCCCTGTGTGGCGAGCAAGTTCGCTGTGCCGCCCCGCACCGTTCCCCTCCAAAAATGCTCCTGATTTACCTTTTCAGAATAATGTTCAGCTGGAAGAGGTGGATAGTCACATTGCTCTATTTTTTGGCAAAGAGAAAACAGGTTCATTTTATCTCCATAGAAAGGACTCTGAAGAGCTGCCATCTGGAGGGAAAAAACAGAAAGTATTTCAGAAACACAAAGGATTTAATAGCCCTCAGTACTGCTGATGTGCAAGAGCATATTTTGTTCTCTGACAGCAAGTGATGACATTGCTCCCTGAGACTGTCCACAGCCAAAGTTGCTCCGAGATCGCGACGGTTTTGCACACCGTCACACGGCTGGTGCCAGGCATGCAGCCGCGCGCTTCCCAATGCCTTACCATCCTCGTACGCAAGCGTGAGCGAGCGGAGTCACAGCAGCAGCGCGAGCTCCTCCTGCCACACAGCTCCCTGTCCCCGTCAAAGACGCGGCAGTGCCAGTCGTGCCTGCTCAGGCAGCCAGGCCCCTGCTCTGACACTGCTTTACGCTGTACCCCTGCGACGCCAGCCCGCCACAGCTACCCGTGACCATGGCACCCAGGCACTGGGCAGCACCGAGCCTCGAAAAGTCTCTACGTTTGCCTGTCACTGTGATTCTTTCTGCCCAAAACATTTCAGATGTGGGACGCTGGGTGTATACAGGCAATTCTACAGGTACACATTAAAAAGTACCTTTTTAAAAAAAAAAAAAAAAAAAAGGAATAGGATGCTTAGACCGTAGGGCAATCAGAAACCAACTGGCTCAAAGGTGACTATGAAAACCTCTCCAACACCATCATCTCTTTAAAAAGTAGAAGCTCTTCTGTCTTTGATAACGTGTCATGGTTTCAATCTTCCTCGGTTACGACCATATTACAGTTCATTTGCTCTCTGCAACTGGTAGATTTTTAACAGACTGCTACAAAGAATAAATGGATTCTTTTTGGCCATTTAGCTACCTAGAATACAAAGAACCTTACAAGCATGAGCGATGTACTTCAGCCTTTAAAAAAACAACAACAACAAAAAAAGCCACCAAATCGACCATAAAACAAACATCCCCTCCTGCCTCCTGTGCTATTTAGAAAAGAGTATCCCAGGCAGATTTGGGAACCAAACTACTGAAATTTTTCCTAATCAATCTGGTCTTTTTCCTCTTTCAGTTCTGTTTTATGAATCCAGTATTCACATCTCCAAAAGTATGACAGAAGCCTGAGATAAACAGGCTGTGCACACCGCAAGAAGAGCACGACAGAAGGCTCTGGGAGGGGAAGAATTCCTTCCAGGGCACGTGGAGACTCCTTACAAAGATATGTTTATATAATACTTAAGTCTCAGGAAGGAAACTGCATTTTTGTATGTGGAAAACCATTTACACGGCAAGTTCTCAACCAGGAGGTCTAAACGAACACTGAATGATAAGCCTCAAAAACAGCCGTAACAACACAGGCACTTTTAAACTTAGAAAATGTGGCTTAAGTTGTGCCTATTAAAGGTACACACGATGAGCTAAGCACCGACCCAAGCCCAGCAGACCCACCTGTGGCCACTGGCCATACCAGTCCCATCTGTTTATTAGTCAAGGGTGTTACGCAAGTGCTGCTCGTCACTCTCGCTGCCTGTCAGAGGCACAGCACAGCAATACCTCCTTCTAACGAAGCACCACTGGATAACTGTGGACATTATCCACTCTGTTTAGATCTTTTTAAACCATTTTGCTACAAGCTGCATCAAATCGGCAAGCTTTTCGTACTGAGGCCAGCTGAAGTTGATGCTTCTCACTGTGGCTTTAATAGGGGGTTATTTGATGATTATTAGTCTTTTGCTCATTACCATGCGCTGTGAAAGCCATCTGAGGAACGCTGTCTTGCTGCTGACACACACAGCAAGCTCCCAGCAGAATAGAAAAAAGTCAATACTAGATTCTCCACTCTATTATCCTGCAGTTAGGAATCAAGATTGATGGATTATTAGTGATTTGGTGACAGGCAAGCAGTTTTGATTAGGGCAGGATTTTGCAATGCTGCGTTTGGGCTGGATTCCCAGCAGTAGGAGGTGGCCCACTGCTGAGGCACCCCCGCGCTCCCCCCCCCGGGCACCGCAGGAGCGGGCCGCAGCCAAGGGTGTCTTCCCGAAACCTCATCACCATTACTACCGAGTGTTAAGCAATGCAGGACACACTAAGATAGACTATCCTTGGTTTAAATCATAATCCTAAAAACTTTAAATTATTTAAAAGATATGCTGCTTCCTTATTTGCAAGACATACTGGTTACTCAAATGAGTGAAACGCACCTCAGCTGCGGGGGGTCACCCTGCGCAAGACAGCAGGCAAGAGACCCTCTGCAACGAGTTCTGAGCCATTATGAGAAGTAGTAAGATATAACCTTGGAGATTTAGCCAGATTATCTCCTTATGTACCACCAGACTAAAGTATTTTTCAGGAAGCTCTTCCGAAGGTATTTATCAGAGATGCAAGAGAGGCTTATAAATGGCAATAAAGAATATACGAAGGTAGCCAAATGACACTGGACACAATGAACTGACTACACAGCTCCCGAAAACATCTCAGAAAATTCCAGGCTTGTTCAGTTTTCTGTCTGTAATGCGTCATGTAACGTAGCTTGAGATATTTGCTGCAGGCTGAGCGAGAAGAGGAATTACACCTTTAACAGCTGCACAAAACAGCGGCTTGCAAACAGGCACACCTTTACCTCTCTGTCGTTTCACCACCACTATCTGCAGTAATGCTAAGCTATTTCTCATAAACCCTACAAGACCTGAGGTTGAAGAGTTGCCCGACAGGCTTGTGAACGGAGCCCCAACAGACAGGCGAGAGCCCTGACAGCCCCATGCTCGTGGCCTTTTGGAAGATTTAAGGCAAAAGGTGAAGTTGTATTGCCATTACTTCATAGCTGTCATAACAGTAACAGGCAAATTGGTGGGGGAAAAAAATTACAGACTCCAATTAGAGACCCTAATCTCCAACTAAGTGATTGATAGCAAACTACTCTCAGTCAGTTAAAACAAAACTGGAGAGCCTAGCACGCAAGATTGTTCCAAGAAAAACACTAATGGGCACATTAGGGAAGGCACAGAAGGCAATCAAGGGTTAAACAAGGTCTCTGAGATTTCAATACAAACATCAATAATGCCAGTAAGGTTGAAAGGGATTTTTCAATTCCCATTAACTTTTCTTTCCAAGTCTAGTCAAGTGGTCATGTGCAAAAGAGGAGGAACAAAAAGGAAACACTGAGGGGTTTTGGGGTGTTAAATGCAGGGAATTAAAATGGAAAGAGACAGCACACAAGTTCTGACTAGAACAGTCAGGTCTGCAGGGGTCATGACCACAGGCACTCCAAATATCTCACTAACAACAGTTTGTGATGCTGCATTGGGGTTTGCTCCTGACATTTTGATTAGAGCAATTACCGCAGGACAGCTAGATCTCCATTTAAAATGACCACCATGCAGTATGACTGGTTGAAAAACATACATATATAGGAATCACTGTTAGTGTTTAAATTGATCATCTTGCCAGAACTGCTAAAGTCATTGCTTGTAGCTATATTCTGGGAATTAACAACTTATTTTTATCCCCTGCAAGTTATCTTGCTGACAGATATCTGCAGGAAGTGAGGGATGAAGACAGTTACTACTATATTGATAAGATTTAATAAAAATCACTGTACGATTATCAATGTCAAAGTTAAGTGGTGCTATGTGGCATCACATTCCAAACCCCTCAATGTGTCCTAAGTGGATTCCAGTGGACATGCGTGTCTCCGAAGGCAATTTGTACATTAAATCTCTCTGCAGCCTATCTACACAGTCTATCTGGAGAAATATCAGAAGTGACTCATAACCAAACAAACATCGCTTCCTTACTTTTAAGCCAAATGGAAAAACATTCTCATTACAAGAAATTAGTGAAGATAAAATACAGCTCCTTCAAAGACATACGAATTTGATTTTTAATTCTGCAAATTCTGAGAAGTTTAAAAAGTCAAGTAGCTGTTTATCTACTGAACACAAAATTGGTAACTGTCCAGTCCTCCTTGGAATTTGCAAGATCTCAAAGCTCCTGTTCACAAAGTTAAGGTTTACCTACATAGGAAGTAAATTTTAAAACGTTTGAACATGTCAAAACTTTCATGTTACTACAGTACTGCTACTCCTACTAGAGAATTATGTTTAGTGCGCAATTAAGTCAGCTTCTTGAAATATAAGGAGTACCAAGACTACTGTGCCATAAGGGGACCATATTGCTTGCAACAAAAACATATCTTAGCACAACGCTAAATATTTCTCTCTGCATAAATCTGGAATCCCATCTCCAGCACAGCTCAGCCTCAGAAATGACTCAGAGCAGCCTGACGGAGAAGCTGTATACTACCGCAGTAAACGAGTAGTGGTGTCCAACTTGGGTGACTTCCGACTGTTACCGATAAGACTTTGCAAGTCCAACACACCATGGCAGGGCCAAAGTCCTTGACTCAGCAAAGCCTCAACATGAGAATTCCCCCGTCAGGCCCAATACATGAAGCATACCAGGAATTTCTCAGCATAATGAATTATCAAGAGCTCAGGCTTACTTCCCACTGTCCCACAGAAGAGTCTCCAAATTCCTTTTCAACCACCACCAGCAGACCCAGCTACATACAGCTATACTGTACCATTCCAGTTTTCAGTATCTCATTAGAAGCATTACAAGCAAAACCATCCATTATAAGAAAACCCAGCTTTTTAATGGTATGTTGCTGCTGCTTTGGGAATTATTCAAAGTCTCTTGAATTCTTTCACTAGAGGTAATGAGAATTTGAGGACAGGCACAAAGCCACTCAATTTAAGCTCACAATCTTCCAAATATTTTTGATCAAGTACTCAGTAGAGCATTTTACACTCTTTCTCTCCCTCCTATCCCATGGAATTTTAACAATAAAAACAGTGATATAACCATGTTGGGCTCCAGTGTCTCCACCAAAGTGGATCTTCCCTTCAGCAGATCTACTGGCTATTTGCTCTGATGCTAGTAAGGCCCACGCTGGGACTTCACACTGCTCGTGGTGACTTACAGGGCATTTATGCCAGACACCCGATAAATCATTTTCCTTAATGAAACTCTATTCCATGTCAAGTGTACAGGACGGTCAGCAGTTGCAAGCAGGCTGTCTGAAGCACTGTGGAGATACAGTGTTTGGATGGACACTGGTAGAAGTACAAAAAGAATGGACAGTTGTGGGCTTCTTTTCCCCCAAGAGCGTTTTTTGGACCACGCTCAAGTCCATAACTATATCTAGGCCAGCTTTGCTGCTGTCTGTCTTGTGAGAAGAAAAGGGCTGTTGGAGTCAAGCCCCCAAGACTGCTTAAGTCACTTCAGCAGGATTTTATCGATTTATTTCACTGAGTTCCCCGCACAAATCTCTCTCACTGAAGATGCACATCACATGGCACTTTCACATTCTGCCAACAGTAAATCAGCACCTACTGAACTGTATGACTTCAGGCTTGGTAACACACCAACAATGGTGGGCTACCTCATTGAACAAGCATTTAATTGTATTAGATGAGTGTTCTTCCCAGAAGTATGTAACAGTGACAAGCACTGAACTCCTGCTGGGAAAACCAATGTTATGGGAAAATTTACTTTTTATACCATCTTGTCCTAAAAGGTTTGTTTAATCAACTAGCTGAAGTACATGCTTAACCACAGTAGTTTTCACTACTGATGTGCTCATAAAATAAATTACATTTCTGTTTATTCTCTAATTCCATGTGTTTATGAGATGTTGCAGTGAGAAGCAAAATGTCACCAGTTCACATAATTTATTATCCAAAGAGAATATGAGCAATATTCTTCTTATTAAATATCCCTGGGATTTTTAATTCTCTGGGCTGGGATAAAAACTTTCTAAATGCTGACATGTACTTTCACTTGAATTCAAAGATGAATACATCTAAAAAAAATTTAAGATTAGATGATACATGAGTAAAAGACTGTTCAATACCTTTGATGCCTGCTGAAAATGAAATCACAAAACTCAAAGTACTGTTATAAAAATCATAGCACTTATTCTCAAAACATACGTAATAGCTTTCAAAAAAAAGCTGCACACTAAGTGTGTAGCTCATGCAAAGTGTGCCTGCTTTCTTTTTGTGCATTTGGCTAGAAGACAATGTACAATTAGAAAAAAAACGAGCTATAGTCTAATAAAGTTAGATAAACTGATTTCACATTACATTAAACTCTCTCTCTCTCTCTATTGAAAGCTCCCAAAATTAAAATACTCCAATTGGTCAGAATTCAGTTTAACAAATCAGTAGCTTACATTCAAATGAACTTGCTATTTTTAAAACAAATGCAGTATTCAGGAGAAACAATGAATATGCTGCCCTAGTAACAGTTCTGCTCACAGTAGGAAGAAATAATGCAGTAAGCTGCCTTGTTTAAGTCTATATCCTCAACATCTACTGTGACCTACTAAATTAACTTGTGTAAGTACTGTGCTGTATGGCACAATCCCTTTATTGTTCATGCTCAGAAAGCACATGATGAGCACAAAAAGAGTTAACTTTTCCTAAGGTTTCTCAACAATTAAGCTAAAGTAAGTCTGACCTACCCAGTTCCTGTACCACATTGTGTGGTTAAGACAAACCTGGGGAAAAAAAGTTAGAAGATACTTGCCTCATACAATAAACAGCCCAAAGACCAGATATCAGATTTAAAGTTATAGCCGTTTTCATGTATTCTTTCTGGGGACATATAGTATGGAGTTCCCACTGTAAAAAAAACAAAAAAACAAACGAGGAGTTATTGTCTTAAAAAGTGACTGTGCAACCTGTATTACACAGAAGTTTGACTTCATTAAAGGATTAGGTTGAGCACAAATAGCTAATTAGAAGAGATTGGCACAAAAATTTGGAAATAAATCATGGTTTCAAAGGCGTAGAATCAAATATATCATCACATATAGAGCTAGAGCACTGGTGAACATTACTGAAAATATCTTCTGTATTTCTGAAATTTCAGGAGCATTTCCTTCCCCTTCCAGTCTTCCCAGTACCTACAGAGTGTCTCAGACGGACAGAGCAATCGTAAAGGATCATCTTCCTTTGTTTCACTCAACAGCACTGAAACTGCAAGTTAGATGTCATGAATGTGCTCTGCTAAAACAAGACTCCTGTGACAGCGTATCAACTGAACATTCACCTGACACACACCGCACTAGCAGCATGACAGAGCAGCTCCAGATATGACGGGGTACCCTTTTTAAGAGTTCAGGAGACCATTTACTGCAGCAGAGAAATGGAAGTAACAAGCCCAGCACCAGACAGGTATTCAAAAACTTTCTGAAAGAACCAAGATAATAATTCCAAACTTTAAAACACTGCTCCACCTTGCAGTCACATCAGAAGCTGTGGGATTTCTATGTACTTCCAGAAGTCTGTATTTTATCAAAACAAATTTACTCCAGCATTTTGGACAGAAGTTACAGGAAATTATTAATAAAATTCCTTACCTTAAAAAGGTTCTTTTTTAAAATCCTAAATAAGTTTCAGTTGTGGTACTGAAAATACAAGACATCCCGGCAGTCTCAACTACATCAAATAATCCTCAGATACATCATTTATTAAAACATCCAAGGACTTTATATGCTCTCTTTTCTCCTGCTTCCCCGTCCCCTGTCAAATTTTTTTTTTTTTTTCCCTTTTGGCATTCCAGTGTACCCTTCTCCTAATTAAAGGCCTTTCTTCACAAGATGGCAAATGTTTAATTTGCCTGTAACATTCAGTTTACAATTTCTCCATTTGAAATGCTGACTGCAGACAGCTGGAAGACTAATAAGCAGATGAAGGATGGTGTTAGAGGTGGAGTGGGAAGAACTGCCACCACCTTCCCCCAACGCTCGTAAGGAGGGGTTCGCACACTGTAGGAAACAAATGAGTTCTGGGGCAGAAAGCAACAGCTTCCCAAAAGGCAAAAATCAACTCCCGCCGAGGGCACAGATGACCAAGCACAAAGCTGCTGCCGTCAGTGCGGTATCTGAGCAAAATCACTTTGGGGTCCCTCTAGCTTAGACCATGCCATGCTAAGCACGTATGTGAGTCCAAAACTTAACTGCATTCCTCTGCCACCCACAAAACCTAAACACAGGCCAGGATCCCTTTGATACAGGCACCGTATAAGGCCCGTCCTCACAGGACAAGAAGATGTTTACAGCCCCAAAGAATTCATCACAACACGTATACAAACCAAGACACGGAGGAACAGTTAGACAGGGGGCAGCACCTGAGGAGTCAGGCAATACTTGTTCTCAGTACATCACCATCCTAACAGAAGCTGGAAATCAGAGAAATACAAAAGTCCTCTCCTAGGTTATTTAGTCAAAACAAAATGCATTGATTTGAAATTAGTACTGTCAATGCTAGCATGCAATTATCCAATTTACTCCAAAGCATCCCCAACATCCCCCCCTTATGCAGGTCTTGCTGGAAGTATGGACGCCATATGTACCAGATCTTCCCGGTTTACCCCATTACTGAAGTTTCTAGCACGTCAGCATTCTGAAGTCTTAAGTTTTCTGTAGGGTAAACTGGCATCATGTTGCACCAGCTACTCTACCTTAAATACTCAAGGCATTTTCTTTCTCTGGGTTGGAGACTAAGCAGCTCACCTCAAAACAAAAACACCACTACCAACCACCCCCCAAACCAACAACCTTCAATCTTTATTCTACATTTTTGTCACGCATTTATATGCCCAAACCCTGAGTCTACTCAACCTCAACAATTTTTACTCAGAGCTATTCAGAAACGTACCATATAGTGTGAAATTAATCCTATGGCATCAGTGTGAAACATAAAACATTACAGGAATACGTATATAAAACTCTACTTACCAAAACAGAACAAGTAACCAAGAAAGGGGACCACTGCCCTGACTGGCTCATTTATTTGGTCCCCAGGACTTTCAGTAATCGGCTGCCCTATACAATAAACTCAGCTTGTGCTTGCAGGTCATTCAAATAAGAAATTACTTCACTTTCAATGTGAAGAGTACCCTAATGAGAAATTACTTTTTTGCAAGTTCTATACAGACTACACCACCAACACAGGAAAAATAACACATGGAGATTATTATATTTCCATGCTCAGTAATATCATATCCAGCCTAGAAGCGTGCCAAACTGACACTGTCCCAGATCTGGCTGGTTTTCATTGCCAGTGAAAGGCCTCTATGTATGGATGAGACCAGAGTTCTGTTAATAGTTAATAATTTTTAACAGACTGCACAGAGTAATTTCACTGAATGAGTCCTGTCTGCTCTTGGTGTTCTAAGAGCCCAACAAGGCTTTCCATGGATGTCTCCCACGTGCATGCAAGATGCACACAATGGACAGCACAGCTCTCCAAGTAATTCCCACACGTTTGCCAGATTTTTGTACAAGAACTGACTTGGTTGGAATAGCACTGATTAATTTTCCTGCTTAGAAATATGCAGCTGCGGAAGTAACAGTGATTCATTACGTGAAGTTTTTGAAGACAGTTTTGGAAGTCTCCACCGAGCACCAGTGTCTAAGATACCTTCCTACCTTCAACTTCTCAGTGCTGCTGGTTTTCTGAAGTCTGCCAGGAGAGCTAGCAGAGCAGCTGAAGCAGAAGACATGCTAGCCCTTCACTGACAGCAAGTAGAGGAGCTGAGCACAGGCGGAGAGCAGCACACAGCTGGCAGAGGGAACACAAAGGTCATTCCCACTTTTGCTCCCCGAAGCCATTGTGCTTCAGAGTATGGGTGCCAGGGGCAGCCTCCAGCCATAGCTGTTCTTGTGATCAGTTATTCTGGGTCACTGCGTGACAAGCTCAGACCAAATAATAACGTGTGGGCTCTAAAGTTATGGCCTTGCCTTCCATGTTAGCAGGGGTCTGCTTGGTAGGCTAAAACTGTCGTTCCAGATAACGCCTTAAAACAACCTTCGATCAAAGCAGAATGACAGGGTTTATAATACGGATGAGTGCGTTACAGTCCGTATTTGATTTTCTGTGCATTAGTCGGTTCCATTATATTAATAGGTCTGTGGAGTAGTCCACGCCTGAGCTGATTTTATGAAGTCTACCTTGCACATTTACCTATCATTACTGTAGTGTTGTCAGCAAATGTACGAACAAGCAGGTCTCTGCGTTTCAAAACTGATGCATTAATTTTTAAATAACTGTCATGATAAAAGACTGACAAGCCCAATTCTCTTTAGGGCCTGTCCAACATTACGTGGGAATCTCCTGTAATGAGCATCTTCTAGAAAACCGCACAAGGCTTCCAGTGCAATCAGTCAGGGCTCACCATTGCATTACATTAGTCAATTTGACAAGAACAGTCTAATCGGAGACTATTAATCAGAAACTTTCTTTGGCATTTGCCCTGCTGAAAATACAAAATATTTTTCAGATTCAATATTAATCACCAGCTGATAGAGTAATGCCTTTAAAGTTATAAAGGTTGCAAAACCATAGAGAAGATTACGACTAAGTAAGCACTTCTGATTCTATTCCTGAAAGTCAAAACATTTCACTTGAGTATCAGCCTACTTCAGCGATACCAGAACATTTCCTCCTGCTCTCCCCGGCACTGTCTGCGTGCAGAGCCGCAACACCCACACGGACCAGAACAGCTCTGGGATATCGGCAACACCCAAGTTAGGGAAATGCTCATTATTCCCAGTTAGAATAGCAGCAGAGTCTCTTATTTCACCAGGAACACACACACGCAAAGGCAACACAGTTATTCCAGAAATAAAATTCAGATTCCTTTCCTCTCACATATAGCCTGAATTAAAAACCCTTCCCATGCAACTACAGCAACCAGTGTGCATAGGTACGCTGAGCTGAATCCCCACATCTGCCACAGAAACACCCAGGTGAAGAGCTACTTTACTTCTGAACTCAGCAAGTCTTTCACTACACAGGGAAGATCACGCTCACCCATTTTGAAAACATTTTTCAGCTTGAATCAGAGGGGTTTTGTTGTTGTGAAAGTGACAGTGGCTGGGTTATTAGTACAGTCACACACAGGATCGTTATCTTCTATACAGAGCTTCTCCCTGTGCAAATACAGTTCAGCCAGGCATCAGTGCTTCCTGTGAAATTCATCCGCAGCTGCTCATAGGCATAAACAGGAGTAAATCCAATTCATACTTTCAGGAGTCTCATTCACTGAGTTTAATGTACCACAGGGGAGTCTCTTACAGCAGTGGTGCTCCCACACCTTTAGGCAGATTGTCATTAGACTGAAATCAGTGCAGAATATTTCCAAGTATTTTAATAGGCTCTGTATGTTGGGTTTTTTTTAAATGCTATGAAAAATAAGCATCTCTTGAAATTAATCAAACTCCATAGCCATACTTGGCTGCAAAGTACAAGAACAAGTGATAAGGAAAGCTTTTATTGTTCTGCCTTCACCAGCACCTTCCAGCTAATTTTTAATACTGAGCTGAACAGTGTTTCTGAATCTATCGCTTTCCTTTCTCACAGCAGGGAATGGAGTTCTGAATATGAAAGAACCTAGCAAATTCTGACCTTTATTGTATCTTTAGAGTATTCCCAGTTTCAAACCAAGAGATATCAGAGCGCAACGTGGGCCTCAAAGGGGTAATACTGATTAAAGCATTCCTTCGTTCTAGACATGTTCCACTCCTGTCAAAACAAACTTTGCAATGTTTTGAAATACTTGTGATTTTTGAAACATGCTCATTACAAATGAAAAAGGCAAAGAACTATGCTCAAAAACCTGAGATGCCATCCATGAATAACAAAAAAACACTCAGTTTTTAAAATCATAATTAATTCCAGAACTATTAGCTTAGCTTTAACGTGTAAGACACACTGTTACATATTCCGTGAACATACATACAGTTGAGAAAAATATTTTAGTATGTTTTAATAATATCCAGTGGTACAAACGCAACAGTGAAGCAATTCTACTTGAAAATGAAAGTCCGCAACTCTCATCTGTCTCATCTCTCCAGACATGCTTGTTTTCTTACAAGAAAAATTTACAGGATTATTTAAAAGGAGTCTAGTTCATAAGTACAGGTTTCTAAACGTTTGCACTACTTGGGATATATTTCCAGCAAGAACGCTGAGGTCTTTTCCCAGAAGGAGAACTTGCGAATTAGCTAAAGTGAAACAGTGGTTCAAAGGCACTAAAATGTATGTTAAATTCCTTCAAATCTCAGTGTGAGGTACCCAACTAACTGGGTTTTTTTGGGGGGGGTGGGGGGGTGGGGTGGGGGGTGGAAATTAAAATGTCCCTATTCTTACAAAAAGAGAATAAATATTTTGTGCCTAATATGGCAGCTGTTTTTACATGACCTGTCGCTCTAAGCTATTTTTTTTCTTATTAGTATTTAATTACACACACAACCCTACCAAAGTCCTTACAGTTGTTGTTGTTTGGTTTTTTTACTTTGACTTGGTTTTGTTGTTGTTTACACGTAGGTAGGACAATACACCTGCAGTAATTCTGCAGCAATCTTTTCTTCCACAAATACTGCACTATAGGCACAGACCAAAAGGCCAACATTTCTCAAAATGCACAGAATATTGGCTGCTGAAATTTTAAGCAGATTTCTATTGTCCATTTTTTCTTAACAAGTACTGCTTACTAGCCCCTTGAAGTACTGTGATTTTGTTTCAGATGGCAAACTGGCTTGGCAAGCGGAAGAAAAAAGAAAGAAAAAAAAGATAAATACTCCATTTATAAAAGAGCTCTTCTCACGACTGCGGTTACCCCCGTTCCCACTCATATCCAACAAGAAACCAGAATGAACGTGAAACACCCCACGTACTCCAATCCACAGCTATTTACATGTTCTAAACTGGGAAGCTTTGACTTATATGCATCCCCCAAAAGGAAAATCTACTCCAAGTTTATTCCTGTCCAAGAATAAATAATAAATCATCTACTCCAAAACAAGACTATTCTGTGTAAAACTGTTCTTTGGTTTTGGGGTTGGTTGGTTGGTTTTTTTTCCTTTTCTTTTCTCTTTTTTCTTCAAAATGTAAAGCCAACCAGAAGCTTTGGATATTGCCAAGTTTATTTGGCTGAAAATGGCCATTATACCAGTTCGCGATAAAGTTATCCATTTTAATATTAATGGAAATTCTCTATACTTATTACAGCTCTTAGTAAAACAAAATCTACCAGCTTACTGTTAAGTTTTCCAAAGTCTATGCAGTTTTTAAATATGCTCTGCTACTTATAATTTTTGTCTTATAACTAATTAAGTTCTATAGTAAAGTTAATGACTTAACCTTTCTAACAAGCATATTAGAATAGCCTTAACTGACAAGATATTCCTCTGGATGTCCACCTCAGAGATCAATATAAATAATGGACACAATCAAACATTAAAAACAGACAAAAAAATACTCCTAGCCCTATTAAATCTTGAATGAAAGAGATGACACCTGGAAGCACATCACACACCGGTACTATAAAATCAACCCAAACTGCATGGTGTCACACAGCCAAACTCCAGCATCGAGGTGTCATTTCATCATTACTGGGTGCAAAGCCCTGGGTTAAGTACAGTAATTTTCTGTAGTGAAATAGCCTGTCAAACAGGTATCATATGGCTCATCTGGGGAAATAACCACACAAATGAAAGAAAAAAAAAAAAAGACTATGAATGTAGTAAAATGCTCGCATTATAAACTGCAAAGAACAGGCTATAAAAGTTTTTCAAGAAAATACAGTACAGAAAAATAAAATAAAAAAAAAAGTAAAAAAGCATTCCTCCTCACTTCATGCTGAATTATCCCCCCCTCCCTCCTATGCCCCCCAATACAATGAAGTTTCTGTGATACAGGAGTCCATCTCCATTAAACTAAATCCTGGAGTTTCTGCTACAGGGGAGCTTAAATTAGGGAAGGAAGGATGGTAAGCCACCATGTTGTAACAAGAAGTAGTAAAGTTCACCTTAGGTACACTCATTACCTTTAAAACATGAGAGTTTTCTGGTAAAGCTTGTGCATGAAGTGCTCTTCCTGCCTTCTCTCACAAGTCACAGAGGGAAAAGGGAAAGCAGCAGCAGAGGTGCCACCTGGTGAATTCACCCACACCCTCCACCCCCAGCTGGTTTCTGGTGTTCATCACCCATCCCACAATACTGCTGCCTTTCCCAACACATTTTGTTAACTGGTGAGACAGGAGGTGCCCACATTTCCGCTCTCGCAGGTCTGCCCACGGAGGTTTTCCAGGGGCCGAGGCTTTCCCTGCCTCACGCTTGCCCGCTGCCCCGGCGATGCTCCCAACCGGCCGTGCCGCCGGTCAGGCATCCTGCTGCTGCTGCGAGCAAGGCGTTCGCCTGCATCTCACGAGCTGCGTATGGGCAAATCTTTCATTTTTCTTTCATTACCCCGGCATGTACTGTCACTTAATTTTTATGTATGCAATCCTTCCTGACAAATATGATCTGCTGCCTGGTAATTCATCTGACGTTCATTCTGTTCCTTGCTCTAATTACAGCTCCCATTCCTGACACGGCGGCGGCCACGCTGCCGCAGCCCGGTGGTACACCTGTCAGACGGGTCGTGGTACTGCCTAATGCCCTTTTATGCCAGTCTGACGCTAGCAAATACAACGAAAGAAAAAAATTAGATGAATATATTTGCATAAGCCGCGCGTTCAATTCACGGGTCAGCAGCCAGAGAAATGATGGTTCAGGGCGGTTGCCGGGGCAACGCGGCTACGGGAAGTGCCCGGCGTCGCAGCCTGGGTCCGCGCGGGTACCGCACTCTGGTTTGCAGGGTGTTCATCACTCACAGCTTCTTAAACAAACGTCTTAATTAAACCAAAACCAAGATCAGTAGATTTCCTGCTGCTACAAAACCTGTATGTCTGGCAAATTACCAAACACCCCCCCCAAGCTTTAAGTCTACATATTCTTTGATCGTTAAAACGTTCTTTTTACTCGGCTACAGGAACCACTGGAAACGGTGGCGTGTCCATCGCTCCCACAACACAACACACTGTCTGCAATACCACCGACTGCTGCTCCCTTAGTGTTTTGCACCTTATTCACCTGTTTCCAGGATGCTGTTGATTTGAGGAAGGGCAAGGTTTGTGCAGAGGAGGCTTAACTCTTCCTATACAAGCTTTCTCAATTAAGACAGAGCAACCCTGGTAAAGGTCACAAGCTTGGCTTACATGTGCAGCCAGTTTCCAAGCCCCAATTTATGCTTATTAATATAATAAGTGCAGCAGTCAAACTAGGTAAGATCATATAATTAGACGTAATCATATTTTTGCCTGTTCAGATGATGTGATTGTAACTTTCTGTGAAGAGGATTTATTTTAATCTATTAAGTATAGTGAGTATATATATCCTAGGACAGCTTTGGATGCAAAGGGAAATCTAATATTTTATGAAAGTAAACTGCAGAAATGCCTCTTTTTTTTTTTTAAGCACACACAAAACAGGGCGTGTATCTTCCTTTCTTGTGCACTGAGAAGCCCCAGTGTTGTATTATCAATTAAGTCTGCATGCATGTAAGAAACAATTGAGCAAGACTCACTCAGTGGAAGAAACCACACAAAGACAAACAGTGAAACAAACATTGTGCGTTCCAAAATCAACTGAGAGCTAAATGTAAAAGAGCTTAAATACTGCACTAAAAGCCAAAGTTCCTTTGTGACTCAAAAAAATGAGACCCATTAATGAAAACAGAAAATCAGGCACCTCTCAAGAGGTTACAGGCACAGTTATGAAATACTTTACACTGTAAGAATGAACTGTATATACTGCATACTTTTCTATAGCATTGTAATTAACTCTAACAATAAAAATGAGGGTGAGAGGAACCCAGATGCTCTAAACCAGTCAACTTAATTTCAACTCCCAAAAGAATGCTGAAGGTATAATCATGTTACTTGTAAAACACAGAAAAAAGAACAAGAAACGAATCACCATCATTATGACCAGTCCACAAAACATCATGACAAATGATAAAAAATTTTTTCCATGATAGGGGTAGGAGGCTTCAGAGGGAGGGAAACAGAAGCAACAGATGTATTAGTGCTTTTATCAAAGGCTCATATAACTTTACTTACAAGCAAACTGTTAAATCTGTCTAAATGAAACTACTTAATGGATGCAAAATTGGTCAGAAAAGCAGTTCACTGTCAAAGTAGAAGGCTACTTCAAGTGAAGTCCTGCAAGACAGCCAATAGCTCTAGTTATGTTCAACACAGGCACAAACACAGAGGACTGTGGCAATGCTACTGCCTTTGTGGATAAGAAGCTGGGATGAACCAAAGCAAAGCAGAGCACAGAATAAAAACTCAGAGCGATCACAAGCAGGTAAGTCTGGAAACCGGGTACGATTCAATAGGAACAAAAGCAAGGTACTACGCTTTGCCAAGAACAATTAGCTGCACTGACTGAAGAGCAGGAAAATAACCTTGAGGTATGTGGAAGACATTAAGAAAACTTAGATCTTTAAAGCCTAAGCTGAGTTTCAAGTGAAGTCCCTTTCTGGAACAGATGAACCGCGAAGGCTCTGAAGGCTCTGAATGCTTCCCTCACCTCACACGACAGTCACAACCCCTGTTCAGAGTACGACAGCTGACCAGTATCCGCTAAAAATGTGGTGGTATAACACTTAATTCCAGTAAGCACAGTGCAGGCAAACAAGCTATTCAGAGTGGAAAAGCTGCATTTGTTACATTTGCTATAAGTCACGCACTCACCAAGCCAGACTTTCGGGGTGGGGGTGGGGGATCAAGTGGAGTTTTACAACAAAAAATACCTATTAATATGAAGAGTATTTCAAATACATATCACAGAAAACATAGCATGCATCCACTGAATCAAGCTTCTGTCATAATAAGGGGATAGACACCACTTCTTTTGAAGATCACAGCTGACAACTGTACGGCAGTGCTTGCTTGACGTCTACAAGTACCATCTTACCTAAGGAATGTGCTGCAGTGGTTTTAGAACTAAAAAAACGGCCTAATCCAAGATCTCCCAGCTTCACCACCCCTGTGGCTGTTATAAACACGTTGGCTGGTTTTATGTCTGCAAGAAGAAAAAGGTAAAAGGTCAAAGCCACAGAAGGTTATTTGGTTCTACTACTGCAATAGAAACATAGCCCGGAGCACTCTCTGTACAAAAGAGGCTCGAGCAGAACCGTGTTTCTTTATAGCTTTGATGGGCTGAATCTTCCAAGACTTCAAGCTCCACACATACACAAAAAATCAGAGTATCCTTCCCAGTACACAAGAAATACCAATGAGGAAAAATGTAGGAAGCAGCACAACAGAATAGAGACAACCTCTTTAACTGATGGAAATCAAAGAAACAAGCCTGCTTCTCTTTGGAAATGGTCATTTTCTACAGGAAATCGTACGGCCCATCATCATCCCCTCACACCAAAGCAGCGGTCCCACATACACATAAATTCTGGGCTCTATGCAGCCCAGTTTGTTCATTAGGTGTAAAAATTACCAGTATCCCAGTTTCCCAAACAGTCATGCCAGGGTTGAGTGAGGCTCTTTCCTCACATTAAGGCAGACTAAATGTGCAAGGTCCCAAATTTCAGCCACCAATTACAGACCTAATTCAGGTACAACTGAAATTGCACCAGGGGTTATATAAAGGAGCAAAAATGGTATCACATTCCTGAAAATAATAGAGTTCACTACTTCAAAGGAGAAAGGAATTAACAAGCAGCAGAAATAGGTATTGGTGCCTTTTGGGATATTTGCATTTCCTGGGTCAAGTCCTTCGAAAAGCATTTCATTTACGCTGAAAGAAGCAATGTAATTTTTGGATAGAACTCAAAGTTACAAAAAGTTCTAAGACAAGAGATTCAAAAATAGTTAATGAAAATAGAGAACAGGTTATGAGAGTGTGGAACATGTTTGTATTAGTATTTCAGAAAAGCCTGCAAGACAGAAAAACTCTAAACTCTCTAAGGTCACAGCTAATACAACGAAGACTATTTCTTAGAGTTCACTGTATCCAGTAGTCTCAGCATTTTACTTCTGACACTTTTCTAATGGCAAGTTTGACACTTCTACTTAATATCAGTGCCTGGAATACAAAGTAGCTCATCTTCCTAATACCACACTCACTTCGGACTGAATCCTTTAACAATGAGGCAAAGAGACAGAAGGAAAAATCCATCTTGCAAGCTCCAGCCTCTCTAAACATGCATTGGCTGAACATCAGCATAATTGTTTTTGAATGTAGGCGCTTACTAATTGGAACATTATATTATTATTCAGTGAAAAAAGACTGAATTAATGTTACCTCTGTGCATCACCCTGCGGGAGTGCATGTGTTCAACTGCACTGCATAACTGCACAAAATATTTCCACACTGTCCTTTCCGGGATTAACCGTTTCTGCTTTTTAAAATACTGTGGGAGGAAAAAAAATAAAAGATCAGTGAAAAAGCAACATATTTGACTCGTTCCTGGACTTGTGTTAGTCAGCTGCAGGTTGCTCATGTCTTCCAGATCTGCAGCAGCATGACTTTTCCTCCGAGTAGCTTTTAACTCCTCTCTGTATGTAAACTTCAATGCAGTTCACTAATTAACAACCATTATGAAAAATATGCTTAAATAGGTTTGACGTTTTTGAATGGACACCAATTATAATTAGCATTAATCTCCTTAATTACCTTGGCAAAACATATTTAATGCCTCAAAACAACAAATGTCTCAAATATTTTGCCTTAAGTAACAAAAGATCATTAAAAATAAATCTTGTAAAGATTAATTATTGTACAGTCTATTAACAACAGTCTATTAATAAGGTAATCTGTTTCCCCTTTTTAAAAGATGGCCAGAGCATCAATAAAGTATCCATGTTTCTTCTGCCATCAGGTAGACTAGTACATTTTATTTCATGCATAACAGGAATACTAAATTGACTGAACTATCTCTAGTGAGACAGAAAGACACTACTGATCATGATACACACAGATCTGGAAAAAGACTGTTTTGTGTGCATTTATGCAGCACCAAGCACAGCTAAGTCGGGACTCGGTGGACCTCTGGGCACTAGTAGCTCTCAAATAAAATAATTGTAAGCATAATGCACACAGTACGAAGGAGTGCAGGATGGTGATGGTTCTCTGGAATACTGAGGTCTTCTTCCTGAGCAACTTATTACAGGAATAAATAACCAGATACACACTTCAGTGAAGGGTAAATATTATGTATCTTCAACTACTCTTATTCCGTTTCAGAAACGCACAACAGCCGTGTACATCACAGGCAAAGCGTGACCGCCTCCTCCAAGGCATCCCAAAATTGCACTACTTCAGATTATTGGTCCCCGACTTCTCATTTTCTTCCTGTGCTAGATACCAAGCCAGTTCTTCATCCAGAGCTTTAACAAAATACACTTGTAATACGCTTCCAGAGGTTTAAGATTTATCCTCATCCTTTGATATACAAGGTGTCATTGGGTAACGACTATCTCTGAAACGCTGTACACCTTTCTAGCAGACTACAACTGCATTTCTTTTGCATCGTACCCTTGAGAATTTCCATCAGCAGCATGCAAGAGCAAGAATAAAGGAAGGGAATTGGTTGTTGCCCCTTTCTGCATCTTGTGCTTTTTCCTCTCAGTACAGACATCTGATGTCCGTTGTCACATTTTATATTTTATGTGAAATGCTGTTACTGGTTCGTGTTTGACTCAAGTAACGGCAAATTTTCTTTTGCAGATCAGCTGTGAAAGGGCAGGACCGTGCAATTCCCCAGGCAGCAAATCTGACAGATTGCAACACTTTCAAACCAAAACTTGATAGAGAGCACAGAGGAATTACAGAGGGTGAGGGATAAAGTGTTATATACACAATAAAATTATTTAATTCTCATTAAAGTATTTAAAGACTGGATATGCAAGACCACAAGTGATAATTTTCTAAATGTCATGTCCAATAAGATCTGCCTGACATTTACAAGAAAGTCCCAACTCTCCAGTGGGTTATCCTACAGCACTCTCTTACATCAGCTTTACAATACCTCATAAATAATGCAGGCACCAGGGGCGTGACAAAGACAGTCCCTGTTTTTATCACTCTTGCACCTTCAGAGTGTTGTTACTGCTGTTCCTACCGCCTCGCCGAAACTGAAAATCCTCACATAAGCTTAAATTCCCAAGGGACGGGTGGGACATGGGGGTGACACAGACAGGCAGCCAGGCAAACTCCAATTCTGCAGTTAAAGCTGTATTTAGGAGGAGACTTTTGTTCCCTCTTGGGTTTAGGGTTTTTTTTTTTTCTCTATTAAAAAAATGGAATTCCAAGATTTGCACTGATGGAAAAACATCATTTATACGACCTTGAAATAACCTAGTGCATCATCTTCATGCCTGCGATAAACATATGGGAAAACAGACCAGACTGCAGAGCACGGGCAGAAAGAACGCAAGAAGTTACAGTGCTGTTCAAGTTATCAACCTAAGAACCTACAAATTATGTTTTGGAAAATGTTACTCCTATTCATAATGACATAAAAGGTGATTTAAAAGAACTAAATAACCAACCCTGATAAATGAACATATTTATCAGTAGGTAATGTTTTAAACTAAAAACTGTAAATGACAAAAAAATGCAAATATTTTATATGATGATTTCTCACTATTACGTAGGTAAAACTTTTTATAAGCAAAGATTTAAAAATCAAGCAAAACACTTGCACGCCCCATGATGATCACAGCCCTAACTCCTGCTCTCACAAGCCTCGCTTTTTTTTCAATCTTTAACTACAAAAAGCCTGAGATAAACTGCAAGTTTCCCAGGATCTGTTGGGAAAAGGATAAAACACACAAGAAGTCGCAAGAAAACAGTGAAAGATAAAAATACACACAAGCTCTCCCCAGGCAGAAGGACAAGCTCTGTCTCCACAACCCTCAGCGAGTACAACCAAGGCCGTGACGCCCACAGCTGCAGGAGGCGGCCGCCTTTGGCGCGCGTCGCCGCACACTCATCGCGGCGGCACCAGCCCGCGCGTGCAGCTTTGGTCACTGCCAACTCATCCCTCGGGTTCGGGGCAGATCCAACCATCGCTCCAGCTATTGAGCGGCTGCGGACTAAGGCTGTATCTGGAATTCTGGGGCTCTCCCCAGGAACAGCTCTGCCAACTGCCTACTCCCAGCTTGCTCACCCAGGGGGACTCTCCTGTGAGATGGAGCAGATTCATGGATACTGTAAATTTAGCCGTTGACTATGGACTAAATGGATAACTTGTCTGACAGCCTTTGGCCTCGTGCCTCATAGCTCTGCTGGCAAAGAAAACAAATCTGTTAATAAGATATTTTAACTGCGAAAACAAGGAGGAGAACTTTCCAAACATTCATTTATGATAATTACAGGATAATGATGGCAAAAATCAGGTAAAACATGGAGAGAAGGTTGAGAGTGCTAACAAACATGATATAACACATCTGTTCTCACAAGGGATGTATGTCTAAAGATTAACATGTCAAAGAAAATATAAAAGCAGGTGGTAACAGCTTAACTAAAGCTGGTTTGCAGCAATACAAGTATTCCTAAGAGCAACATAAAAGAAGAACAAGTACTTGAAACATTTTCTCAAACCCAAATCCCTATTGCAAAGAAAGTCAATACACTTTCTTGAATGTCTTCAGAATGGCAGACAGGCTATGTGAATAGTGAATCTAACAATAATTAAATGTCCCCATCAATCACAGATTGGATGTATCAACCCTGCAAATAACACATATGTCCCACCAAACCATACAGCAGCTTGCTCCCTTCTGAAGCAGTGGCATAGCCTGGTGTATTTAAAACACCTTCAGACACTTTGGTTTAGGCTCTGGAAACACCCTGGGTGTGCAAAACTGCAAGAAGAGAACAAAAGTGCTTCTAGCACAGGTGTGCTTACCCCCACCACCTCCTATCTCTGCCTAACCCTGAAAGTTTATAGCACCTCTAAAACTGACACATCTTTACCTTAATCATCTGAGAGAGATCACCAGCGTCGGCCAGTTCCAGGACAATGTTAAGTTCATTGTCTTCAATAAAAGAATCCAAATACTTAATTATATTGGGGTGGTTCAGTTGCTGCAGATAGAGGGAATGCAAGAAGAAAACTTGTAACGCAGTAATAATGACAACTCCAAGATACAATACCTGTACTGCTTTAGTAATCATTTTGCAAAACATTTCACAATAGGTGCAGTTACAAACTGTGCTCTTAGGTACTATAGACAAAAATCCTGTAAGAGGTATCATTTATCGCAAGCACAGCAAAATAACAAGTGTCTGGAGTAAAGAGCAATACGGCCCAAAATAGTGTGAAACAACCTTTTCTGCTGTAAACTCACAAAATGTTTAAAAGCAATGTCCTGAAGGAAGCTTTGTTACGCAGTAACTGATTTTTTCCCCCATTAAATATAAACAAGAAAACCAGCTGTTGATTACAGTACTCCTTGAGGTCTCTGCCCCTTAGAAGAAAAGAATTAAATTAAAACTCTGATGGAGAAAAATAATGCACAAATTGCAGACGTCAGTTTATTTTTCTGATTATTTATGCTTGCATCTTCACTAATTCCTTTTTTCATTTCAGCATAGCTGCTTCTTATATTCACAACTGATATTTAGGGCTTTTTTCCTTCAATGTTTCTTAAAAAATTGCATCTTCTCAGATTGTTACACTTTACTCACAGGGCTAAATTAAGAAACAGGCTCAACAAATTAAATTTCTGTTTTAATATTTTATATCTGAATTTCTTGAAGTAGAAAACTGTAATTGCTTAGAAGATAATGTAGTATCTAGAGATCTCTATTCACTCTCTCTTGCTCATTTTGCTTTAGATTATCTTTCTCTTGTGCTCTTAGAAATGCAGTAAATTTAGAAACTACTAAAGTGAGCATTTCATCTACTAAACAGCTGTGACTCAACCTGTCTATTCCAGGGGTTACAAAGCCAAAAGAAACACTGTTATGATCCATCACGCTAATCACTCCTCTCTGCATGCACATCAGGGGATAGATTCTCCTTTGCAATGCCTTGACACTAGCACACATTAGCGTTAATGGGATCCATGTGCAGGCATCAGGAGAAGAACATTCCCACAGCCCAAGCCTTAAATAAATAAATAAATATCATAGCCCACCATTTCTTTTGAAGTTTCTTTTAAATGTCTGCTCTCGGGTACGTCGATCAAGGATCAACTTCCAGCAAAAAAAGCACCAAACCCACGAGCAGAATAGCCCGACACCCAATGCGCACCAGGGTGCCTCCCCACCCCATCATCACACGCGCTGTCTATCACGGCAGACCCCGTACCTGGGTGCTGCATACTGCTCTTGCAGATACAGTTAAGCCTATGATTTAAGAGATGTTTTCTGTCCTCTTTAGGATGCTGTGATGGGAACTCTCTCCTGAGTTCCCGAAGGCATCAGGGAGTTCAAGTAGTCAAACAAGCCTTTCTTCTAAGCCTCGGCACCAATAAAACACATCATCAAAATACTACAACTGTAACAGGGAATGAAGACCGCACACTGCTGGGAGAGCTACTACGCTAACATTTTTCCGGTCCTGCACCCCAGCCTTTACTTAGTCTATGGTGCGTAACAAAGCCCAACTTACTCAGACCCAAGCATTGCTTAACTGATATAAAGAATGTAAGTATCTTTTTGTAAGACTGAACACGCTTTTCACTGATAGGTTGTATTTATTTAAAGAAACTCATTAGTTCTAAAGAGGAATGCTTCTTCTATTACAATGAAGTTGTATAACATCAAAAGCAAACAAACAAAACACCCATGCCACCTTGCTAACTTCTGTGGTAGCTCTTCTGGTGAGCAGATCTCTGAGGTTTCCCCCTCCAGCAGCAGAAGCTGACGCTACCTTCGGCTGAAGCTAAGCAGAGGGATCAGGGCTCTAAAAGGAGCCTTACTAGACTCTCTTCTCTGCCGGAAAACACAGGAGACTGCCCACATTTTAGAGGTGTGAATGCACAAGCATACGTTTTTTCTACAATTCACTGACCTTTGAACTCTTTATTCCCAAAACAGCCAGGTAGACCACTCTGGATAAGCCAAATTTCCATTCTCCACTCTTTCTTCCTTTTGTCAAACTTATTTAAAATACATTGACTCTGCGTTTGTTTTTTTTTTTTTAATAACTACTGTATATTCGTGTGGCATGGAAAAGGCTACCTGAATTTTCTTTTGTCAGAAGGAAAGTATATTCATTCTCACAAATCCTTAAACGCACAAAACATTACAAACACTTTATCTTGGTTAATGACATTTCCTATCTCTTTAATGCAGCCTAGAAGTATGATGGCAGTTAATGCCTGATGAGTATGCACAGCAGCACTGTCAGCAAGAGGCATGTGGAAGGGTAAGCCACCTCTAAATGAACGAGTGAGGGTGCTGGCAGCCCAAATGCTGATTACAGCCATATTATTGGGCTACTTTACCTAAAGCTTTTAGCCAGAATTACGCTGAAAGTAATATACAATTTTGTCAGCTTCTGTTAAATTTTGGATAATTATAATTCAATTACAAATCACAAAAAACCCTTTGTTTCCATGGTCACATAGAAGTCTTTGATCAAAAAAGACAAAGTATTATTTTGACAGGGATGGACTACACCAAGTCTATGCAATTCCGTCACAAATTCCTCAATGGTCTACATTAAAAATAAAAACAACAATGAAAGAAAAGTTCTTACAGCAAGTTGTTTTAGTAATAGTCGATAAATATTTTACACCAGACACCAGAATTTAAAAGTAGCAAGAAAAGTTTTAAAAATATGAATATCCCGTATTACATGGCCAGACACTAGACAACTGCAAGGCAGACATGTATGTACTTCACATGAACAGTGATGAAAAAAAAAGCTGAGCAAGATTTAAACAGACTCTGAAATACTGTGCTGGATCATGTCCACACACTATTTACACTTTCTAGACACAAGAACAACTATCTTAAAATAGATTTCACTTCCTAAGTTTATCAATTATCTTTTAATGTAATGATACTAAAAATGCTGAAATTAAAACTAGAGAGTAAGCCATTCATTTGAGAAAAATACACTTGTCCTACTTTCCTGAAGCTGTGCACACACTATTTTAAAGGAAACCAAAATGCAAAAAGCTCTCAAGAGAACAAGAAACCCCACAAAATTTTGTAAAAAAACAGGCTGGAGATCATGCATACTCTGTGGCAAGAACTGAAGTCTCACTTTTAAAACTTTTTCCTACTTCCAGGCACAATATTCTGCCCCATGCTGCATAACCGGTAACACTTACTGCCCGGCCCTGAGAAGGGACTTGTGTCCTACTCGGATAAAGCAGCTCTGAAGTTCTGAAATATGACTTTTCACGACTGTCCTGGCACATCAACATACAGACCTTCAGTTATTTCTACGAAGCTGCGAGAACAGGCAGCACAGGAGTGATAAGTAGCAAAAGATGAGCTGCAGATATATTGATGAGTTCCCTGTCTTAGAGCCGGCACTGACGAGCAGTTCAGCTGCTGATGCTGACACACCAACCTTCCCCAGCCTGCAGACAAACCCTGAGTAACTCTGCCCGGCTGCCTGCAGGGAACAGCCTGCGCCAGGTTAGCAAACACGCAGACCAGAACAGCATCATCAACACGGCTCCAAACTGGTAACTTCAATTACTTTTTACTTATCTGCTGATCTTCTCGGAAGCTGACCTACACCTATCTTCGATAAAATTCAATGGTTTTTGTTGGCTTTGAGCTGAAAACTAGTAGTAATTTGAAGGAAGCGAACTGTAGGCAATATTAAGAACTATATCCCCTTTGCATCTGTAATACAGCAGGATTCATCAAACTGGCTTTTTAACATACTCAAACTTCAGGTTCCTTGAATGGTGCTACACAACTGTCCAAGTAGGAAGATTTGTTGACATTCAACAATAAATAATAATTAAACTACCAGCGCAGCAATGTTTTGCATAATAAACAGCATATTAGCTTGTTTCTGTAGACTGTCGGCATCTATTCCTGCTCCTCCCTTCACATCCAACTAAATTAATTTACTGGAATGTTTTCTAGCCTATAAACTATTGTGCAAAACAATTCGATTTTATTAACCAGTATTTTTCAAAGCAGAAGTGTACTCTGATGGTATAATGGAAAATCCCTCTCTCTAGAGAGCTCCAGCTACTCTTTAAAAAAATCACAAACGAGAAGTTGTAAGCATGGCACATATGCTACCCTGCTCGGAAGACAACCACTGAGGACTTCAGAATACACACAGATATTGCTTAATTCCAGATAAACAGAGGTTTTTAACTTAAATACATCGGCTCAGAGACAGATACAACAGCTTTTAACTTCAAAATGAGATGAATAAGGCTTCCAGTACTGCCTCAGCTTAACTAGGCAGCTTTGGTGATGGTATTAAGAGTGGGGAGAGTAAGATATAATTTAAATTACTTCAGCAGTGGATAGGGAAGCCCTCTGTATCTCAGTGTATTGTATTCACTTCCACAATTTAGCCACTATGGTAACCCTGGTTTGATAGCTGGCTTCTCGGTGAGCTTTACTCAAGAAGGCAGAGTTGCCTCTGGTCATCCCACACAGCTGGATGGGAGCTGACCTTCTGAGTCTCCTGTCATCACAGGTATTTTATTTTCAGTTTCCTTTGATTCTAATAAATTTGCATATTCTGCTCTGAATAAGTCAAGTGCAAGTTTATGACATCTTCTATAACCAGAGTTCAGGACAAAACTGTTTAGATTACCTAGAACCCAAAAACTTCACAAATTCTCTTTCTGAATGTTATTGTTGGCATTATTTTTCTCCGTGACTGTTCAGCAACTGGATCACATTCACACAAACTATCTTCATGTTTATCCTGAATGCCTTCGCCACAGTCTAGCAAACTCAAGCTTTGTCTACAACTGTGTGAATATAAATTGACAATTTAAATAGAAATACCTAAAAATCACATTTACAAAATGAGTTATTTAATACCTTTAGAATTAAATTTGACTAGCTAAACTAAAATTTTAGCCTCCTATGATCTGTAACATTTACTCAAAATAGGTATTTAAAGTGCAATGCATATATGTTTTCTACCAACATTTTTAAATAAATTGCTGAGATGGAAAAAAAAAAAATCACGAGTGGGTTTAATCACTTGAAAAAAAAAAAAACCAAACAACACTCCCTGGTTTCAGAGCCTTTATCTAGATAAACTACCATTTTTCATGTGTGATATGTATAGATATATACACGACATGCACATGCAAAACTTCTCCCTAGTTCAAGTAGTTTAAAGTGTCAAATCAAAACACATAAAGGGCAGAATTTACATGCCTCTCTGAAAGAGGAGTACTTGTGGGTTTTTTATAACAAAGACTTTTAATGGATTCCTCAGACTATAGGCAGAAAACTCAATAAAACTGAGCTTTAAGAAAAAACTCTTGCATCGTGTAGGCATTCTAGCTCGCAAAAGAAAGCACCGTCTATTAAGATCATTGTGTGTGCTATATAAGCTTTATTTGCCATAAAAGGCGAGTGACTGTTGCCAACCTGAAAATAATTTTCTCAAAACAAAAACCAGAAAAAGTCATTTTAGAAATTCTTACCTTCAAGAGGTCAATTTCTTTAATACAATCTTGCCTAGCCTTGGCATCCATCATTTCAAAAATCTTCAAAGACAAAAACATGGAAGATGAAAATGAAACAACAAAAAAAGAATTTTCTATTTTAACAAAAAATTCGTCTTTCCTCCCCCAATTTGTGTATCCTCTACTGTAATGAGTATTCACACACCCCCCAGATCAAAGAAAGATCAATGTTTTCTTTATTTTGAAACAACTAAAGGGCTAGCGATAGGGTAAAATTAATTTTAGAACCTATAGGCAATATTCTACGTGGCACGAAAAATAAAGATAGTATGTTTGTGAATTTGCTGTCGTGATTTTCAAAACAGTTAGTTCAGTTACTATTAATTTCACACGGTAAATAAAAGATAAAATGTTTAGTTTTTCTTCTAAACAGAGAGATAGTTTCCACTGATTTCTCTGTAATAATTAACAACAATATTGAACATTAATATTCATTCTGTAATAATCAGAGAGTAAGGCACTAGAAACAAGAGTTTAAAGGATCTGCTGGAGGATTAAAGGGAAATGTCTTCAAACAAAATACTGTTCTGAACACTGCACAAGACTTCAAGCCAAGTTACAGTCTATACTGCTTGCACGAAAGTTTTTCAGAAATTCTCCTAAAACTCCATCAGTAAGCACAGGCATTTTTCCCTTTCATGCCCTTGTGTTCTCATGATTCATCTGTGTTGAGATGGCAGTCTCCTAGCTGTTTGAGTATGGCCATTAGGACCTTGCTCTTTCACACACATTTACTTATAATTTATATGATTTTTATACAGTAAAAAGAGAAATTAAAAATAAATACGAAATTGCACTACATAATTCTGATTTAAAAACATAAACCCATTCCAAGATGACGAGGGATAAAGACCACCCAAACAGACTGCTCAAAATGGAAAGAGGGTCCCATACAGGACATACGGGCTATACAGAGAAGACAGCCACAGAGGATACAGCTGAGGGGCAGGCAACAGCACAGTGGGGCCACTTGGCCTCTTATATCCAGATGTAAACTGAGCACTGTGAAACTAACCTGACTTAATCAGTATTTGTAGAACTGCTTTGAGACCTTCAGAAGCATTATTCTTTATTCCTTATCTTGAAAGAATAAAAAAACCAAAACTCAAATAACACACCCCCAAAACTCTAAAACCCAATTGAATAAAATAAGAAAGCAGAGTGTTGTCTTTTTTAATTGTAAAAATATCAAGCCAGATCATCCAGTGTTCTCAAACCTTAAACTGTCTATTTATAAAGCATTTTATTGCAGCTTGACTGCTGACAAAAGAATACTGAAAGAGGTATCTGACTTCAAGTAATCTGTGTAGACACTTGAAGTATTTGCATTCTACTTGCTAAACAGTAAGACTTTGAACTTAAATGCTCACCTGAACTTTCTTTAATGCCACAGGTTTTCTGTCCAGAAGACAAGTTGCTTTGTAAACTTCGCTGAATTGTCCTCGTCCAATCTTTTTCTCTATCTGAAAATCTGCCAATGTGCAGCGATATGGGTACGACGTTAAATGTCTCTGTTCAAGTCAAAAGAAATGAAATCAACGAACTGGAAGAATTGATGCAAAAACATGAATTTGCATTCCCAATCTGTCGTCTTTATGACCACAAACTAGAGTTTCTATGACTAATCACATTCAGAAGGATAAATTCCTCACAGTAAGGATTGCCCAGCAAGAAAGAAAAATTTGTTGATTTGGTGTACAATGGACAACGGAGTGGTCTGGCTTTCCTTTTCCCACCTTCAATTTTCTTTGTCCACTTCAGACAATACTGTACCAGAGCAGTGGCAATATAAAAGTGCAGCATACAGCCACAAGCGCACACGCGTAACAGCAGAGACTTGCGTAAAAATATTAACCAAAGCATAAAACTAGTAACAGCTACCAAAAACGTACAAAACAAAGTTAAGATTGCCATACCCTCTTGCTCTCATTGGTGATGGTCAAGAACGTAATCTAGGCTGATCAGTCTACAGATAACCATGAACGCATTAATTCCTAGTAATGTATTAGTAACATAGGCTGAATTAAGTTAAATGACTTTTTTTTAGAAAGGAAATAAAGTCTTGTCTTCTGTGTGAGTAACTAATTAGTCCCAAACTACTGTCTCCTTAGTTACACACCCTCTCATCAACCTTGCCTGCTTGTGTCACTGGGGGGAGAGATGCTGATGCCTGCTTCTGAGCATTCCCAGGTAAATACCCAGCCAGGCAGGTACACACAATGTAACGAGGATTACGTACTCCATGGACTAGGAATTGCTCCCTAGAGCTACTCTGGTCTCTTCTGTAATTAACATGACTGCTAACCAATGTTTAAAAAAGAAATTATGAAAATTAATTACTTAAAGTTGCCACGCATGCCAAGTAGAGTATTTTTAAGCTTCAGCATCTTGAGCCATTTCAGAGTTCCCACTGAAAACCACAAAACGACAAGCACACAACAGAAGCTGGCGGCAGGGGGGGAGGGCTTCCCAGGGACCCAGCCATCATTTACAGCTGAATCTTTAGCAGATGGTCCCAGCGCAAGTGTCCAGGGAGAGCAGGTCAGGAGGGCTGGATGTTTTAAGGAGGTGACTACTGCTACCACTGTCATTTCCTAACACAGAGGGGCGGGGCTGGAAGTAAGATTGAAAATGCAGGTGAAGTTTTCAGTCCAGCATCTTTTGCTAGCACTACACACAAGACAGTGTGAGGACCTCTTACAGTGTATATTTATTTTGATGAGTAAATAAGTTTCGACTTCTTTTCTTTGCAACAGAAATAAAAGTGACTACTATTCAACAAACAATAAAAAGAATCAATCAGACATTTGAGAAAGCTTCCAGATTTCAAGGCGTCTGTGCAACTCTGAACTACAATCACAGTTATTTGGCAGAGGTTTTGTAAACAAAGTTGTAAAATTTAATGTTTTTAAGTAAACTCACCAATAAAGTCCCCTAAATAGTAATTTCTGACCCGCAAACTGCATCAATCAACCAAGACAAGCTATTTTAAAAACTTTCAGCTCTACAGCATCTTTATCACAACAAACACAGGAGAAATCCCCACAACAAAAGCTACTCTACTGCAGGCATACTCAAGAAAAATGATTATGTTTTATAAATGCTGATGATATGGAGATGCAGATATAAATCACAAACCAGACAGTGAGAAGATTATCAGGTCTTTTTGCTGTCATCTTCCCCCTCATCTCTCTGGCAGCGAAAGGCTGTTTGTTGCTAGAGCTTGCCCTGCACTTCCACACTATCGCCCTTTGTCAGCTGTTGAGAACTTACTGAGGATAAAGCTCTGCAGTTATGAAGAGAGAGGACTGTTGCTAAACTGAAAAGCTTAGATGGTTATGAACTCCAGAGAAGACAAAAATGCAATACCATAATGTCCAGCCAATGCCTGCTAATTCAAGTAGGCACTTTCCAGTTGGAAATTTAACTCCAGGCCATCACGATCATGAGCTTTGTCAGTTTAAGTTCCCTAAAAGAGCAAGTCCACTCCTTTTCAGACGAAACGACACTTCAAGTAATTATTTTTGAAATGCCAAGGCCACAGGTAAGTTGTTCCATCTATCACCATAAGCATTTAAATATTGTCATACTATGAGAAATGGGTTTCATTTCTCTAGGCTAAAGATGACACAATAAAAATTTTAATTCGTGAACAATAACCTACACAAATAAGAAAGCTGCATTAGAATTTGCAGTTATTCATGAAGGTGAGTCACACAGAAACAGGAAGCTAATTTCAGCAAGTATTTCCTTTAAACAGTTCAGAGAGTGTTTCCCTTTTAAGATCACTTTAGTCTCCTCTACACTCTGAAAGAAGCCCCATTACCCACCTTACTGCGCAGCCACCGCCGGCTGCAATCAAAGTTTTTGTTAGTAAGCAAAGGAAGGTTACTCTCAGTACTTGCATCGTGCTTCAAGTTATACTGCATTTACCAGCCATAACAGCAAAACAAATATTAAAATGAAGATTCAGGATTCGTTTCTCTAAGTTTTGCAGTGTATACTATACAATAAAATGGAAGTATCCTTTCACTGATGAGGAAAAAGGTAGCCTATGGGTCATTAGATAAAGAGCAGAATGTTAAGGTAACACTGCTTTATTACTTACATACCTTCCCCTTTAAGTTACTAAATTATCAACAAAGTAAGGCAAAATGGGATAAAACCAGACTGGCAAATATTCAAAGTAATCAGCTCCTGCAGCTCTCTCAGTTTAAATTGGTTGCAATCTCCCTTTCAGGGGTTTGATAAACAGTAATACTCATCAATATACATTACAGTAATACAGGAATACTCATCTCATTCCAGGGTGTGCGAATGAAACATCAGCTTACATGCAATTTTTGTGTGACAAAACCACCAGAAGAATGTCTGAACATAAGTATTTGTTCAACTTGACTGGTAACTAACCAGGAACATCTCCATTTCCAGACTTTTTTTACATACAAGCTACTGAGCAAATTAATTGAGCTGTCCAGCCAAATTGCTTTACCCAGCCAAAACAAAGGTGTCAGTATATAAAATTACAAAACACCTCTTCCTAATTAAAAAATAGAAAGGAATCAAAGCATTTCCTTAACTGTGAATGTGTGCCTCCTGAGCCACGCTCCTCTTGAGTAGTAAGAAGCAAAAGCTTTTCTAACTTGGAGTTAACATTCACAATAGAGGTTGCAGTTTTAACAAGATTTTATGAAGCAACTACCACAAAACTGTCTTTTTAAGGAGCTTTCTTTTTAAGGAAGAAATCCATGCTGCAGTCAAGGATGGTATCCTTTTGCCCTTTATAAATCATTAAGTTGTGCGTTTAAACCAGGAGTGTTTAAGTGTAAATTAATATTTTAAGCATGTGCCAAGAAATATCTAGCAACTTCTTAACTTGAAAATATAAATAAATGTTAGGCAAGTGACAGGGTGTATGTGTGTGTCCTAACCACTTTCACATGGTTAGCACATAAAGTCTGCTTGCCATGCTGGAGTTAATGCTGGGTGATGACTGGACACCTTAGCTGATATGTTCTGGCATCCTGCAGGACTACAGCTGCACATTTACATATGCAATGACCTAGATTTGCATTTGCTATCACAACCTATCAGACCTAATTAAAGTAATGGAGCTTTCATACAGGCTAGATGATGTTTGATTACGGTATAAACCAGAGCGCCTGCTCAGGTTAGACCAAACCATACCAGAAGGCTCCCTGTTGATTATGGCAGACCATTTTACCATACGACTGTTTAAAATTAACCTTCTCTTACGCTTTACTGTACTTAAACGTAAGCAGGTAACTCTTCTAAATACTGTTACAAGGACACATTCAGAATACCTAAGAAATATCTGCCTCCTCAGAATACCATCCCTATAGTCTGGCCTTGCATACGTTTCACTTATTTCATGACTCTTGACAAGGGGAACTCTTTTTTTTCAAGTCCTTCCATGTTTAACCACTACAATTTTTCATAAAGCTGTCAAAGAACCTATCCATTCAAATAAACCATGACCTTTATTTCTGCAAATCTCAAAGAGTTTTCATATACAGATTGAAATTGTGTGTAAAATTAGATACCATCATCTTGGAACCCGTTCATCAAAAGTAAGATTCTCATTTTCAGGACAGATTCAGGTCCAGTGAAGGGTTCAGGTCTGCATTAGTACAGTAAAACCAAGCCACCATCTCTGCAGAACAGGTTTCAAGGTCAATGATGGAGCTTGAATTAAAAAAAAACAAATAAAAAGGAAAAAGGGGAGAAAAAAAACCAGTCAACTAACCAAAAAACCCTCCGAACACTGGCCCCCTAAAGACACTATGAAAACTGGGCTGTTTGCACATTTCTGTTCCCAGGGCAGCCGTAGGAAGGGGACAGTCTGGGGAAGAACAAGTTTTGAGACAAAGGCCATTCTCTTCATCCACACAATGACATTTCATTCTTCTACTACTCCATTTAAAAAAAAAAAAAAGCCAAAGATTAAAGTCCATTAATTACTTATTTGAATAAAGAGGCTATTAATTTTTAAGAAGAAATGTAGCAGTTATTCCAAGAACAAGCTATTCTGGACATCTCTGGCATACGTGTTCTCTTTTAGATGTAATCACTGATGCAAGAGCAAAAATTTCAAAGCTGGCAAAAGGATGCAACACAACAGGCCTCACCACAATACTGAAGGGAGAACTTTGCCAGAACTTTCAGCCTCAAATTTTGAGGTGTTATGAGATGTTCTGCAAAACAGAAATAGTAAGGTTTTGCAATACTAAAAAAATCCGATGAAATAAAAACTTCAGTTATATTACCTTGTACGCACCTGAACAGATATGCTGCAAGGATAAGAAACTTAATAATTAAGATTAAAAGGAGTCTCTAACATACCAGATTATAAAGCAATGCAAGCAAATACAGAGCATGACAGTATTAGAAAAGTTCCTTGCTCCTTGATGATAGGATGTAGTTTCTACTTAAGCTTCCACATTTTCGGGGACATCCGTTACAGTGCTACCAGAGGTGCCTGACCACAGACGACTCTCTGAGCATGCAAGAATAGAAACACGCCAAAATTTACAACTGGAGATTTGGTACAATTTCCTCCAAAACCTTCATGCACTGCTATAACCACATGCAGGCAGGACAGCTACATGACCTGAACATATTTTTTGTATTTTTTTTAACAGAGTAGTTGTACAGCTCAGAATTTATATTTTGGGATAAGAACAAATAAGATAAAAACTGTTCTGTAGGAAGAAGACTTTCAGTCTCCAGAACAATTAATGTGTTTGACCTCTTTGTAATTATTTAAGAGCTGGGGAAAAACTGAACAGTCCTGAAAAAACTGTCCAAGCAGCCTTTCCTGCCACCTCTAACCCAACGTTTCAGACAAAGGAGAGTACCGAGAGACTGAAGATAAAAATATCAATAAAATACTAACATGCTCCAGAGCAATGCCTGTATGACTGCTTCTCCCACAGGCATGGCAAAAAATAAGCCTGAGCGAGCTGAAAAAGGGAAATGTTCACTACTAATTGCACAATATATGAACCCAGAGTGCTAATGTTAATTAAAGTCAGTTGTTTTACTGCTGTCTGATTGGCATGTGGAAAACCAGCACTAGTCATCAGTCTGCACAAATGGCTACAAGGTCATGAGACATTTAGATTATTTGTAATCAACCTAAAAATCGTTAAAGATTGGTTGATCAACAGTTAAAAAGTCATACACTACAATCTTCAGATGCAAACAAAAGCATCTTTCCTGTAGAGCCATGAAGTGAAATATTCTTTAGAAGAGTAAAAACATACTTGGCCAATTAATTTTCTGAAATCTCATTAAAAAATTTAGCCCGACTAAGTCATATACTTCTGACCTGAATTTTAATTATCTTTATGCTGGATATAAGCTTTTTTCTGATATTTGCAATGCATCATTAATTTTAAAAGGAATGGTTTCCTTGCTTCTAAAGTGCATACTTCATCTGAATGACATTTACCGTAAACTAATTTCACCTTTAAAAGACATCTGCAATAGTAGATGGGGAAGCTTCAGCCCCTCCAGTTCAACATGTATACATTATAAGCAATGATTTACTATCAACATCAGTGTTTCAAACCTCTTTATGATGTCCCAAATTATACACTCATCTCCACTCAATAACACCTACCTGAACAAAATTTTGCATACTTTTGAGGTTGAAATTCCAGTGTGAATTTATGAGAACACATTAGAACAGATTGATTAAAAAAAGAACTTCTACGCTCACAAGAGATAAGGAAACTTTTAAAATATGAATTATCCTTCAAACAGGTAGTCAAGTAATTACTGAAGAATACATGAGGTTTTTCAATTTGCAGCTTCAAAACTAGACTACACAGTCATCATAAAATATCCTTAACCTGACCTGTTACCTAGAATTTAAAGTTTGCTGAAGAACTTGGACTGAATGTCAAAGTTTTAACACCCCGATCAGCAGATATTTGTACTAGCTTATGACAAGGAAAGAGAGAAATACCACCTTGAAAAGAGCAGACCAAGGTGATATTCACAAAGAAATTAATATTAACAAGAAATAGTCTAAGCATTTCAGAAAATGATGAACTGAAGGGCTTTTGTTACTAGATGACCAGTTCAAATCTACCTGCAATTCACAGACCAAAATGAAACCACCATGAACAGTTCTGCTGCTGTGTAAGTATCTGAAACGGCTGTTTAAAAGTGAATTACTGCATTTATTTAGTATGAAAACCAAGTAAAAAATTATAGCTCCATATTTTTATATCACTGATTTACTCCTAAATAACTTTTATTGCTTACTGCTACGAACACTAAGTTATCTAGAGACTAAAATAATTGACATTTCCACTCTGGAACATTACTAGAAAATGTTCTGCCTCTTGCGGATGAACTTCATCAGGGTAATGCTGCGCAGGTAAGGAAGCCAGAAGCTAAAACTTTGATTTTATTGGGCCTTCTTTATATTTATATATTCACTTACTCTAGAAAACTTCTAAATATGAAGCATTACTCAAAAGTGTCATCTTATTACTAAACTGTAGTAGTTAAAGACAGAAAAAAAGTCTGATACACTTATTCATTGCTCTATACTAACTAGTTATAAAACAGAAATAACAGCTCTGTCAGAATGAAAAAAAAAAAAAGCAGCATAAAGCAGCATAATTGTAGGAAAAGTTTCTACTAGAGGAGCACACTGTTGCTCTGGTCTTTCTGGGGAGGACACAGTAGTTTTGAATGAAAGGGCTGGAAGGAAGAGAGGGCCATTCTATATAAAAACCCCTCCTCATCCAAGACTCTAAAAGCTCAAGTTCTGTTTTTTCTGCTTAAGCTTTTATCCCTGCCATTCATGACATTTCTTGTAAGAAAAGTTTGGTCAATTTTTCCTTCCCAAACCTCTCTCTCTTCCACAAGCTATTATATAACATGTCTGCATTACTTGTATCTTCAGAAGACAGAAATTATGTAATTTTGGATTCTTCCAGGTAATAGGTACCAGAAAATTGAAAATGTTATATAATTATGTTCCTGCAAAATGGAAAATCAGAAATACATAATAAGCAATCATATCATGCCATCAACGTAAGGCAGCCAGCCCTCTGGATAGTACAATTTTCGTTAATTTCCCAACTGAGTTTGCTGAGGAGACGCATTTTTTTTTTCAGTTCTCTGGTAGACTATTTTTGTTATTCAGCTTTTTAAAAATTTTATTTTAACAGCAAAACCAACAAAAGTCTTTCTGCAATCTTAATTCCAAACTAGATCATTCTCAGAACAGTTAATATGCTCAGAGACCTCCATTAACACAACCTGGATATTAACAGAGTTGAGGGGAGGTTTCACTGAACAATGACCATACAGCAAAATGAGCCCACTCAGCATCAGCATAACATAGATTATTAGCTACTAATTACACTTAACTATGTCATTACAAATTCTAACATGTGCTCCAAGATGCCATGAACGTATCTGCTGCACAGGAACACTTCCTAATCTTGTTCATGAAATAATTACAGGGGCTCTATCCTGCCAAATGAGGCAGTAATTAACCCTAATTGCTCAAAATGCAACTGGCTAATTCTAGAAGATTAATCAAGGGGATTCAATTATTATTAAATGACTTAATATGACAAATTGCTACATTAGGAGAGGGGGGCTTTGCTCCATACAACATTACTTGCCCAGCAGTGCTGCAGAAGATACATTCGTCGCTGTACTCTGTGTGCAGGCAACTTACCACTTTTGCAAACCCTAGACTGTGTTTTGACACAGCTTTCCTAACCACCACTTCTTGTTCAAGGAGCCTGGCTCACCACTGGACTGCACATTTGGAATGAAAAATTAACGCCCACAGCCCCCTCCCCAAGTTTAACGTTACACCACAGTTGCAACAGTCCTCTTTCTGACAGCTTTTCCACGATGCTTTGTTTACTCCTTAAAATACGTATAAGTAAAACTTAATTGCTCTGCTAAACAGTCAGTCTAAAAAAAGGCAAGCAGCAAAAATTCACAAAATACAAGTTTCATGATTACAATGAAGTTATCGACATTACTCTGAACGCAGCTCTAACCTTAGTTTTAGCCCACTTGTGCAGATATGAGATATATGAGCCACTACAGTGAAACTAGATAACAGTACAGACAAAATACATTGTGGGAAAGATTCCAGAGACTCACAGGAAATGAAGTCAAAGAGCCTACAGTTTCATGTAGCATGAACTTTTTTCTCGTATTTGGTAATTACCTCTTCAGCATTTATTATTAAACTATAAAAGGAGATAAAATACATTTATTCACTTACACAATCAACTGCTTTTCTTTGGCCTTTTCTTCAAAGAAACAAAGAGAACAGAAAGCCAACACAGTACATGTTTTTATAAGACGATTTAAAAATACCTGCTTTAACCAAAATTCAAAATATTTCCTTTTTCTCTTATAATCATCAAAAAAATGGATTCAGGAAACTGGCTGGCTGGCAGAATCCCAAACTGGATATACCTTAAAACTGCTGTAACTGCAGTATAAACAAAAGGGGGGGGGGGAAGGCTAAATGCTAAAGAAATCTAAAGACCTTTATAAAAGGAAGGGACGACAACAGAGAAGGAGAAAGATTAAAGCGACATATGCACTTACCTGAGGATCATGCTGGTACTCCTGCCCTGGCAGCTTGCAAAGAGGGTTGTTCTGGTCCCCTAGATGATGTGGATGGTTATGCTGCCCTTCCATGGTATCATACCAAACTCTGCCTCACAGTTCTGCTGGAGTTAAAAGAAAGAGGGGAGAGAGAAGTCTCATCACTGTTCATCCAGTGCTGAAAGCAAGAAACTTTCTAGGGCTGTGCCTACACATGGTTGTACATCAAGACAGCAATAACTGATTCCTCCCCTTTCTTCTCTCGGATTGACTCATGCATGCAATTCTCAAAGAAAGAAAACACTTTTCTACCACCAGCCCCACAGGAGCTCACAGCTGGTCACTGACAGACCAGAACGCACCCGCTGCTGCCTGCAAGCTGAAAGGACACAGCAACAGGTCAAAGCTACCCTCGCTCTCCCAAGTTTACAAAACAGAATTACCAGTGTCACAAATATTACTGGTATCATTTCATAGTAAGCAAAATAGCAGAAAATGGGTTTATTTGGTAAGTGGTATGTTATTTACAAAAGATACTGCTTTTATCAACTGTAAGAGCTGCTAGGGTTACTTACCCTAGAACTACTGAGACCTAGATGATCCCCAACATTATCAGACACTTAGTGGACAATTCAAGAAAGGTTAGCACATTTCCATTTGTTTAAAAAAAAAAAATAAAAAAAAAAAAATCACAAAAGTCCCACCAGACAGTTGTAGCTTTCTTTGGCCAGAGACAACCTAAAAGTGTAGCTTTACCCACATTCTTTCTTCCCCACCCCCAATTAAAAGTTTTCATGTAGGCTGGTAAGCCACAGGAAGCAGCAGCTAGAAACCATACTAGATTCAATGAGATCAAAGTATTATTCTAGGAACAAACAAACAAACAAACAAACAAACAAGGGAAAATTCCATGAATTAATTCGTTCTAGTTTTACCTGCAGCAATTACTAAGCACAGTTGTCCAGAAGAATTTGCTACAAAAATTACAGAAATTAAAAGGATATGGCATTGGAGAAGAGAATCTAGCAGAAGTTATCAGATACAGAGCTTACTATAAGCAGGCAAAAATAAATTCACCATCACTGTTTGCAATGATCCTTCATTTTCACTCTAAAACTACTCTTCACCCTATAGAGACCAATTCAATCTCCCTCCATTTTTTAAGAGCAAAGATCTTGTTTGTTAAGTTCTGAGTCACAACACAAAACAAAATTTAACCTGCATTTATGCTGGTAGCACAGCTGGTGAAGAGCTGTGAAATCCAGCACTTGTAACATAAAACTTCTACGTATCACATCGTGGGTCTACCTTGAATCAAATTATTTCCCAATATGACGAGATTAGTTTTATCTTGCAGTATTATAAAGCCAAGCAAAACCTTGTGGGTAACAGGAAGTAAGAAGAGACACAAGTACTTGGGTGAGAGTGCTCAAAGAAGAGGTTATAATCAACCTTAACACAAACCAATTGGAAGGAATTGAAAGTGTAGTAGTCAGTTTCTCTTTTTTAGAATTTTAAAAAAAGAGAGAGGAAAAAAAATTGAAAAATGAAATTCCCACAATGGTTGAACAAGGTAAAGGAACTTATTTCCAGAACTGGATGTACCAGACCTGTCATTATTTAAATGAGTTGCTGGACATGTGAAGATGCCACCCAAGTCCAACGCAGAGCTGTATGGGCACAACTGCTCTCAACTGCTCACTGCCACTGCGTGGAAAAAACGCATCCTTCCGAGTGCGTGTGTGCAACTGTCATGCCTCAGCATCAGGACCAGCCACTCCTGCCCACGAACCCCAGCCGTGACGCTGAGACCGCTCTAAGCGCTTTCCACGCTTTCCCCCCCACCCCCAAGGTCCCTCCCTGCAGAGGGTGGGCTCGGATGCTGCAGTTTCCAGGCCAGCACAACACAGTAATCTGAAGTGATAGTTTGCACACCTTCAAAAACGGTACCGTAAAGTACAGAAGTTGTAAAGAGCTGCCCGTCAGGCAGCTGAGACATTCCCAGTGCTGGAACACCACCGTGATCCCAGATGAACTAATCCTCCTCTGACAGAGCTGTGCACAGACTTCAGGAACACTGCAGTGAACAGTAACAGGGGGCAGTTACGGGCTTTTGGCTGAAAGCCTTCCAGATACATCTTCTGTTTGCAGATGCATAAGAGACTGAACATACACATATTTTCTAGCCCTTCTAGGAAACAAAAACCATACTTGAACTATCAGTGTCACCATGTTTGAGCCTGACTCTGGGACAAATCCTGGTAATTTTATCAGCTATTCAGGGGACACAGAGTGGGTCACAGTGCTCCTTGCTCCATGCAAGTTCTGGGGTCAGGCTCTGGCCCCAAGCAAAGCCAGTCCTCAAAATACATCCACAGCATATACAGAACATGCACAATAAATACACTAACATCTTTTCCCCACAAAGGACTGTATGCAGGTTTTTTCGACTTATTTAATGATGTTATTCATAGCTAGTTATTCATTATTCACACACGCTCTAGGTAATATGTCATTTAGAGTCACACTGTTGCTGTCCTCAGCAGTGACTAGAAGCCTAACAGTGACAAGGGAAGATTTAGTGGCCAACACAAGCACTTGCAGAAACTTGTTTCAAGTTTTGGCAAGTATTCACTCAGCGAAAGAGCACAACCTGACTTCAATAGCGTATTAATAGTGCATGCCTAGCACTTGGGCAATGACTAACTCTTAATTTAAAATACAAAGGTATTTTAAATATTTGGGGGAGTGGAGGAGAAAATATGATGGAGAAGAATTTCTGTAGCAAGTTGTGCTTGGTTATTTTAACAGTTGTCAGTGAAATAAGCCTTTAGCTCCAGCAGATCTTTCTCAACACCAGCTATGGTAACACATGCACACACAGTACTGGGAAGAAAGCAGGGAAAAGGCTCTTCTAGTTTCTTAACTAAATGAACTTTCACTCTAACAAACACACACTAGAAGAGAGTTGAGAGCTGGAGTACCTGCTGCATATAAACAGGCTAACACATGGGTTGCTCTCAATAAAAGGTTTTTCAAAGTCAGTACTATGAAACTCCAGTGGGAGAAGGATAATCACTATTAGTATGAAGAAATTTGATTTTAAGATTCCTTCAGTATCAGGCATTTGTAGGTTTATTACTAACCAGGTGAATACTTAAAAAATAAAAACACGTCTCAGTATCAACATTAAACTGTCCTATGAAGTTTCTACCTTGCATTACACTGCCAGAACTATCTTAATTATTTTATCATTCATGATTTGAAGAAAGGCTGTTTACTTGAAGGGAGAACACGACACAGGTTCTTTCTCTTCTAAGTCCACAAGCACAGAGAAAACACTGCTAGGGACTGCAGGCTACTGACAGCCTCACTTCTCGCCACTTATCTCCAAAGGAATTCAGAAATTTCACATTTACAGCCTCAAGATAAAAGGCATGTCCAGGCAGTGTCATGTGAAATATCTCTAGTCTAACACTGATCAAACAGCATATCTACTGCGTCCTGCCTTCGAAAAAGACTAAAGCTTAAAAAGAGAAAAGGGAGTTATTTCTGAATATAAGAACCTGAGTCATCTGATCATATGAAAATCTGGGACATTCCTAAGAGAACCATAACTTTCCAGATGCCATAAGGAACCTCAAGGTACAACTACTTACCATGAGGGATTAGAGAACTGGAAGGCAATTAACAGCTCAGAACAGGCCAGCTGCCACAAGCATGTACAGGAATGTATTAGGCAGAGTATTTGGGTTTGGTCACTGTTTGTTTAAAGCAGTACAGCTGGAAGTAAAGGACAAGTAAGAACAAAATATCAGCTTTGTAAAGAGATATGGCACAGCTCACATGACACCAGCTCTGAGCCCGCTGATACCTACAGGACAGCGTGTCCTGCTTGAAGCTGTCAGCTCAGCTATTCTGGGCTATTGGCAAGCACATGTTATAGGTAGACTGGAAGGGGGATCCCCAGGAAGGGGCTTCACAGAGGGTCTTCAAATAGCAGCCAACACCACAAAGGCACTTTATTATGTCAAAAAAAGTACTCAGATTGCACAAAATTGTAATTCTACAAAATTCTACAGAATATTTAAGACTCTTTCTTTTAAAAAGTCTAACTACAGAACCAATATTGCAATGTATTTTTAAACATGAAAACATCGAGCAAAGAACACGACAGTGTCCGATACAACTGCTTAAAACCAGAGACTTGCACTCTCCTGAGGAAGTGACCACGTTTTGAGCTACATTTACTAATCCTGAAGTTAGTTTGGATATTAGCTGCAACAGAGAATCACAGAATCACAGAATGGCTTGGGTTGGAAGGGACCTTAAAGATATCTACGTCCAACCCCGCTGCCGTGGGCAGGGTTGCCACCCACTAGATCAGGCTGCCCAGGGCCTCATCCAGCCTGGCCTTGAACACCTCCAGGGATGGGGCATCCACAGCCTCTCTGGGCAACCTGTTCCAGTGCCTCACCACCCTCTGAGTCAAGAATTTCCTCCTAACATCTAACCTAAATCTCCCCTCTTTTAGTTTAAACCATTACCCCTCATCCTATCACTATCTGCCCGTGTAAAAAGTCGCTCCCCCTCCCGTTTATAGGCTCCCTTTAAGTACAGGAAGGCCGCAATAAGGTCTCCCCGGAGCCTTCTCTTCTCCAAGCTGAACAGACCCAGTTGCCTCAACCCTTCTTCGTAGGAGAGGTGCTCCAGCCCTCTGATCATCCTCGCGGCCCTCCTCGGGACCCGCTCCAGCAGCTCCACGTCCTCCTTGTGCTGGGGACCCCAGGCCTGCACGCAGTGTTCCCGACGGCGCCTCAGCCTCACGAGGGCAGAGCAGAGGGGGACAATCGCCTCCCTCGCCCTGCTGGCCAGCCTCTCTTGATACAGCCCAGGAGACAGTCGGCCTTCCGGGCTGCAAGCGCACACACGTTAGAAAGGAGTTATTTTAGACTACTGAACAAAACCATAAACACATAAGAAATGTTTAAATCTGTTTAGCCATCCCTTACTCCATCACTCCATTCAGGCTACACAATCTGTGCGTTAAGTTATCTCATGGAATCCAACAGTTTCCATGAAACCCTTCCTTGTAATTAACATGAGCACTTGAATGAGATGTAGCATACCGAAAGTCATACCTTCAATTCCTTTGAAAAGGAATGATCTTCTCAAAGTGACTTGAACGAGTTACAATCTCCCACTCACTCAGGCTATACAGGTTAGGATGGAAATCTCAGGCTAAGAGAAGCTGTTTCTACATGCAGCATCACGTGAATGTTAACCACACCACAGTAAAAAGGCTGAGCTACATAACATTTCAGCTTAGTTAAAACATGTAATGCCACAGTAACTGACAACAATATTAGTAGGTAATGAATTCTCCTTTAATCATTTTTTTAAGTAGCAATCTTAAATGCAACACTTACTTCACCAACCTGTACAACCAGTGGTCACCCTGTCTAAACCAAAGTTATGTCTCCCCATCTAATTTTGACCTGCATGAGAAGTAGGGGAAAATAAATCTACAATCCTGGTGTATTTTAGGATGTAACTCTACTAACAATTGGACTAAGATCAACAAATTCACTTTACATGTCACTTCTTAGCAGCGACAGTATCACTGACACAATAGAGCAAAGAAATCAAATAGGGAAGAAAAAAAGCTACTCAACACAAAACCAAGCAGCAACAATAACGCTCCAGATTCGGTCTCATTTCCTTATTACCAAATGGGGGGGGCTGGGTGGGAGCAGTTGCAGACAAATAATTGAAGATTTTTTTTAAACTGTTTAAACAGCCAAAGACAATAGTAGGAAATAAGACAAGAGGTCTTGGAATAAGGCCTCTTAACACTGGCACATTTTTACTTTACATTGTTCTAGCTCTGTACTTTTATTTCTCAAGTGACAGGCCTTTTTATTCCTGCTTCCAAATTTCCTATGAAGCTTTGCAATGTCAAACATTTTCAGACTGGTTCTTGACCATGACAGTAAAATTAAAACATTTTTAAATTGCATGAAGCATCACATGTATTTCCAGAAAGCGGATAAAAGAACAGGCTCATCATCTGCGAAAGGCATTATGAGAACAACCTAAAAGCTTTTTGGAATTACTACGAATACTCAAGTATCTCATACACATAAGCCCCCAGTAACACATATGTCTCAAAAATCCACACACAGATGTAATGGGTTTACGTGGCAAGGTTTTGGTAGCGGGGGGGCCACAGGGGTGGCTTCTTTAAAAGTTGCTAGCAGCTTCCCCTGTGTTCGATATAGCCAATGCCAGCTGGCTTTAAAACGGACCCGCCGCTGGCCAAGGCCGAGCCAATCTGTGATGGTGGTAGCGCCTCTGGGATAACATATTTGAGAAGGAAAAAAAGTACTGGGGCGCAGAAGCCGCAGCTGGAGAGGAGTGAGAACATGTCAGAGAAACATCTCCGGAGACATCAAGGTCTGTGCAGAAGGAGGGGCAGGAGGTGCTCCAGACGCCGGAGCAGGGATTCCCCTGCGGCCTGTGGGGAAGACCCTGGTGAGGCAGGCTGTGCCCCTGCAGTCCATGGAGGTCCACGGTGGAGCAGATCTCCACCCGCAGCCCGTGGAGGACCCCACGCCGGAGCGGGCAGGTGCCCGAAGGAGGCTGTGACCCCGTGGGAAGCCCGCGCCGGAGCAGGCTCCCGGCAGGGCCTGTGGCCCTGTGGAGAGAGGAGCCCAGGCTGGAGCAGGTTTGCTGTCAGGACTTGTGACCCCGCGGGGGACCCGCGCTGGAGCCGTCTGTGCCAGAGGGACTGCTTGCCGTGGAAAGGACCCACGCTGGAGCAGTTCGTGAAGAACTGCGGCCCGTGGG
>JAVKLA010000052.1:19469093-19489626 GCA_034782735.1 Sagittarius serpentarius | reverse complement strand
AAGTCTTTCATTATATTCTCCCTCTCCTGTTCAATCAAGGAGGGGGAGTGACAGAGCAGCTTTGGTGGGTACCTGGCGTCCAGCCTGGGTCAACCCTCCACAACACAGAAGGACGGACTGTATACAGATCATAAAATCTCTTGCAGCATTTCCCAGCTTTTGAAGACAGGTTTCCACCCTATTTTAATCAAAACTGAAGCATTTACCTCTACCTCCAGAAAAGCAATTATCTGCTTTAGGAACTATACACTAAAAAAGAAAAAAAATTATAGCAATTGGGTTCCTATCCTGAAGAGAAGAACAGGCAAGTGAAACAGAAAACCATGTTCGTACCTACTGGTAAATGAAGCGCAGGGAAGAAGATTTCACTGAAGCTCTACTGATGCAGCATTACTTCCAGGATATTCCATCCAAGTTGTCTTGAGGATGTGTCACAATTGCTTTAGTATTTGGTGTCAATTTTAAATCAGCCAGACAAATTCCAAATTACTTGGCTTGGCAGCTAAACAATGCAATAACTTTTACAACAGCAAAAGCATCAGCAGTTCAGGTTGCTTTTAAATAATGGAGTTTATGATCATTCAATATGAGCAAAACCAATTACCTTGTATATGTGCCATTCTGTTTTACAGTAACAGACACAGGGTCACTTCCCTCTGCACAAACCACAAAAGTACATTTATCATACCAAAATCAGAGGGAACTATCATGAATACAGGATCCACCAATATTTCCAATTATTAAAATATTGGTACTTAGCTGCATAGTATAAGTAAAGTGAGATGTACATTGTCTTGGTAAAGTTTTTAACTTTCCAATACAGGAATGACATCATGACAGCACAGAGCCACACACAAAAAATGGCAGCTCCCATATAACTGAATGGTGCAGGATTGTTTGCCTATACCTGATCCACTGGGGGAAACAGTTTCTGAAAACAATGGAAGGAAGTGAAAAATTTCCAATTAAATCAGATGCCAACTTAAAATAAATAAATCCTTTGAGAAAATATAACTGAACTCAGCATAGAGCTGCTTCTCTTCTCCCAACAGATCTTAAGGCATAAGCTGAGAAATTCTGAAACCAATGCACTGAAAATACCCAAGGTACCAAGAACTTCCACCTCATTTTCTTCAGGTTCGTATCTCAATAATTTTACACGCAATTCAGTTACTCTCTAAGAATTCAGAATAAATTTAACAACATAGTGGGGAATGTGACCAAAGCCCATGTGGGACAAGCAGCTTATTCTCTCAAATTACAACTTGATGTAGGTTTGTCTCTCACCATGTGCCCTCCACTCCATAGTGGAATAATGCAAAACAGAGGAATACAAAATGCATGTCCAGCTATGCCAAAACACCTGAAAAAGAAAAGGCCCCATCCAGGCTGTAGTGTAAGTGACTGGCATCATAGACTTCAAGCATCCTGCCACTTACCATCACTCTTATGCAGTACAATTATTACTACATACCGTGGCAGTATTCATGGGTAACCTGTGAGTTTTTACAAAGCAAGTGAAAATAAAACCCTTCTCACTCAGTCGGCTCCCCTACCATGGCCGAAGCTGTCCCAATTCCTCTTCGGGTGCTTAACTGTCCTTATGCCCCATCCCATCCATCTGACACCTGAATCAGCAGAAAGCAAAACAAAACACAAAACTCCACTGAACTCTGAGGTACCTCGCAGGTACCTGACAGGTGGGATTCTCAGAGCAGAACAGCCCTGGGCACTGGGTAGCAAAGGCCAAGATCATTAGTTACGAGACACTCATTAAGGAGCAGAACCTTATCAGCATCTTGGCATTCAGTCTCACACACCCTACTGCCCCGGGTGCAGCTCCTCTCTAAACCAGCTTGGTGGAACAGCTGTGCCCAGTCTAATCGGGTATCACCGTGTGTCTCCAGATGCCTCAAACTCAACTACAGGCCAAATTATTTGCTCCCAGATGTATAATCAACATGATAGGACCATCCACCTCTAAAGTAGACAGTAACACAGCAGCTGGAGTGCTCCGTGTTACAACCGTTTTCTGTACCAATTCTCTTCACCTTCCTGCAAGACACACCAGCTGCTTCCACGTGCCCAGTGTTCAGCTCTGCTGCTGCCCACAACACTGGAGGAGCCAGTAAACCCAAACACTCCAGCCACTGCTAAACCGAACCTCAACAGTCAGGAACACAGCAAGGGGTGGCATTGCACAGAGCAGCTCTTTCTGTAGTACATATTGGAGACGTCACAGTGAACAGCTTTGTAAATGCAGAACGAGCCACAGCAGTTCCAGCTTCCCCTAGTACTGCCACAAAAAGCATTCTGCAGAGAATAAGCTACGCGATTTTCCACTTCTGCATCACTTCCTACTGTAAAAGCAACACGACTCCATCTCGAGGATCTTGGCGTTCCTGGCTCTGAAGTGGGGGCAGCTGTGCCCTTCCTGGAAATGTTACGTGGCTTTCTGTACCTCTGACCTGCTCCAATGCCCCCAAATATCATGCGAGCTACATTATATATATATTTTTTTCCACTCAGTTACTATATCCCTCTCATACCCTCTCGCTACATGGGGACTCGGACAGGGGAGGCAAGCAGCTCTGTTTGGGTACCCTGTGTAAAACAAACCGGAAAGGCAAGTCTTATATAGTTCCAGAAATCCACAAGTTGTTTAAACACAGTCAAGTACATTACTTGAACTACTGCACAAATTTCCATCTTTTAACATAAACAAAGAATTGAGATTAATGGTGAATAAAATCCACCAGTGCACATAAACCAGGCTCCCAGGTCAGCTGTCGATATCCGCAGCGGATGCGCTGCCAGTGGGAGCCCAGACTCCCCACCTCCCCTGAGCCATCAGCATGCTGCTCACTGCAGACTCCCCAAAGACTGGAGCAATGCAAACTATTTTACAAAATAAACACAACCACATCAGTAACACTTTCTTCCTCTCTACTGCCCAATAATATTCCTCCTCTCGCTTGCTCATAAAATAAATCTGTCAAGATACTATATGAGATTACCTATATATTTAAATGATGATCTTGGCTTATGATTACATTATCGCTGTGGTTCAGGGTACGTGCTGTGGGGAAGGCGGTCCAATCCTAGGAGAGTATTATTTTCGAGTGACTTTTATTGTCCATTATCTTACACCATTTCTGTCACAGCTATGATGTCTGGTAGGAATAGTTCACAACAGAAATATCTTTGTCGTTAGTATTCTCATTGCAATTTAGTCAGATCAACCTTTAAATCTCATCCATCATACTGAAGAGCTTTGGCAAAGCAAGCGCAGTAATATATGCTTCCATGCAAAACCTAATTACAGACTAGGTTAAAAAGCCTACCCCGTTCCTTCTGCAGTGCAAGGTGACAGGAAATCCTGAGCATCCCTTGGTTTCTCACTCTCCCTTTTTGCTGGTGAAGTGCGTAACCCATTCATTACAGCAGACTGATTCTGTCTGGCACATGACAAACTTACTTGAACCTAACAATTAAACTTCTGACAGCGTTTCCAAAAGCAGAGAGTATTTACTGTAAATGCTTGACAATTTTTTCTTCTCTGCTCATCTCTCTCAACAGTCACCTTATAATGACTGGAAATTACCATAAGCAAATAGCAGTCTAACATCGAAAAAACCCTCATGTTAATGTGAAATACACACCTGCCAACACTGAAAAAAATATGAATATGAATGTTAAAAGAAACAACATGAGGAATGCCACCGAAATGCACGAGACGGGAAAGAATGCTGCAAGGGCAGAGTTAAATAAAACAATTCAGGAAAAAATTGTTCAGAAAGAGCTGCCTACACTATGTACAGCTGACTGGAGCACTGCGGTGGCAAGGCTGCCTACAAACACCACCAGCCCTGCAGAGGAAGGACTGTACGGTTTGTCTTACCCACAGCTCCAGATTGCAATGAGGGAATTCAAGCAAGAACTGTTAAATAGAGTGCAGACAGATCACCAGTAAATAGTTTCAAAATTTTAGGCTTAGCACTAAGACAAAACTGTACTTATAGATATACACATGCAAATGTAACACAGCATGAGTTATGTACACCTGCAAAGCCCAAGAAAGCATAAAATACATGGAAGCGTGAACAGACTCTTAAAAACTGTATTAAGATCGCTCAGTTACACAACTTTGTTAGATTTAGTAATGCCGTCCATGACCAAAGTGTTAACATATTATCTAATGTAACTTTAATCATCCTCACTGCCATAAGCTCCAAATGCCAAATTAAAACTGGCAGAAAACAACTTTCCCAGCCTTTAGTATCAGGAAAGCTTTAAAGGGTAGGCCCTGGATCTAGTACTAAAAGTAATAAAAGCATCCGTCACCTAACGCAATTGAAGACAATAGATGTGTTTCAAAGTAAAATCTTATTTATCAGTATTTCTAAGTACTAAGAACCCCAGCTGTGTTTTTAAACTCAACCTTTGTTTGAATTTCACTTAACAGATGGGTATTTCTGAAAACTTCCAGAAGCATATCCTCACCCAACTTTAAATAACTCACATTAATGGAAGTTACAAATATTCAAACTATGGAATCGACCTCACAATGAGAAAATACAAAAATATATTTACGTATTCATATATTCAAAATTTTACAAGTAGCTGCTGCCCAATCAAAATGCAGAAACGAAGTCATAGCTGTCAGTGAAAATTGTACCTGCAATTTATAAACCCCTAAAAAGGATGAGGATGTTTCTAACAAATTGACCACTGAGCAGAAGAATGGTGTTTTAATCACATCTTCCGTTTTTCAAGTGTTGGAATTACCTTGAGAACAGGTGCAGATGGGTTTGTGTTGAGATTTTGTGCAGACCTTTTGTTAAGACTTCCTGCAAACTAGATTTTCAACAGCCAGTAACAGGAGTGCTGGCTTTTCAAAGACCCAAAATCCACTAACTGAGAATGTGTTAGTAAAATGGCTGAAAAGCCCTAGAGCTTTTTCATACTATGTCAACAACTGATATTCATTAAACAAATGCTGTGACAGACACTGTAATTCACTGTTCCATACCTAGAAGCAAAATAACATTAAGTCAACTATTTAAAGCTATTTGGAGCCACCTCACTGTAGATATCAATAAAACAAATGCTTCCTGCCAATAATTAAGTATCTGTGTCAAACTTCCCACTCTCTTTCAAATCACTCTCTACATCCAGCTGAGGTCCATATACCCATTTTAAGAAAGGAAGATTGTAATTTCATATACTCTGTATTCTAATTTGGGGACAAATCTAATAAAATAACTTGAAAATAGCAAGGTTTGACACAGTATTCTCCCCTCCCTGACTGTATTACTGTGCCTGAAAATGCTACTTCAGTTTATACCGTACTTTTGATAGAACGTTTCATATGCCCATTACTTTTGTCAGTTCTCACCACCAACCAGGAAGGTAGTTAGCTTACTTCTAATTTTGGTTTTAAAAGGGTTAATCTGAGTTAAGGGTTGGGTTGGGGTTTTTTTTTCCCCCTACGTTGTAGTACCAGCTCCCTACAACTTGGTCTCAAATCAAAAGACATAATTGTTTGTAAAAGTCTTCTAAATATCCTTTAGATGCTATCTAGCTCAATCCATCCATTACAAGGGACGGTTTCACACAGCTCCTATTAAACAGTCCTAGGATCAGTGCCAAGAGTACTTGGTGATTTATAGTTATGACCAAGGAATCAATGCGATAAGGTAAACGTTCCTTTTCACCAGCCTAACTGGACTATTCCTACCTCTTATTTCACTGCATGGAATTTTGTAGTGCAACATCACCTGTAAAATATTTATGTACAATGTTTGTGTAAGACAGATAAATATCAAATACACATTCACATTCAAAATTGAGTCAGCAGCATTTAAAGTGACAATAGTTCCTCTGAAGAGAGTTAATACTGTAAACACAGCACAGCAACGGCAGGTTGCATTTTTCCCCAAATAGTTTTCACTTATGTATGTTTCAGATGAAGTAAGAAGCCAACATACCTTAATTTATATTCTTCTAGTTGCAATTTTGAGCCTTCCAAAAGTATTCACTGTATTCATTTTCACAACCTTTGAAACATTAGAGAGACACCTCTCAGGCCACTACTGGTGCTAACGAAGCACATGTTAAAAATAAACACATACTAAATCTACCTGGAATTTTACTGTATTGCTTACTAAGCATGCAACAACATGCTCACCTTTTAATTTATAATGCAATAAAGCTTTCAAGCCTGAAGCCAAATTATTTAAGAACATTTCTGTTACCCTTCTTGGAATTCATTCATTTCTGATGAAGGAGAGATTAAATATAGGCTGGAAATATATTCATAATGTATACGTTCACAGAAACTGCCAGACATTTTCACATCATTAAATCATAACTGAAATAAGTAACATCACATACAGCTATGAAACATGCACTGTCTGTACCAGTAATGTCAACTTCATTATCACGGTGGCTGTACGGTCTCCCTTCCACATCAAGGGAACAATCAGCTATTTGCACATAAGTAAGCAAACTTACTGTACTACCAGAGAGTTGACAATCTACACGTGAAATACAAACGGTTTCCACTCTTGATCAACATCTGAAGAGCCCTTGTAAAAAAGAAGAGCCAAAAATCAAGTAGTAGGGAAGACTGATTGTTCCTAACCTATGGCGAAAACATCCAATTTAAGCCAATCCCTAAAATAAGTTTCTACCACACACAACTAAGAATCCAAACTACTTCCACAGCTTGTTCCTATCAAGACACCTTTAGCAACTAGCCATCTCAAACAAGAGTACAAGCAAACAGATCATCTTAAGCCAGTAAGACAAATACAGAAGTAACATCCAAAGTACAAAAAAAATTTTAAATAAGTTCTGCTGCTACAGCCCCAAAACCCAAATGTGGGAGCTGTTCAGCGTGGTCTGTTCTCAGAAAGCTTAACATATATATGACCTTAAATCCAACAAATTTTTCTATAAATACATATATAAGAATGTGATTAGAAACACCACCACTTAGCACTAATACCTTTTAATTAGCACACTTCCAAGCATTTGACAAATACTAAGCAAACCTCACAAAGATATGTCTGAAATATTGCTGTAATTTCTTGATTTTTTTAAGGAAAGTTTAGGCAGACAAAAGTAAAAGAGCAAGCCCATGTCCAATGGGCTCAAAATCCATGAAACCTGCTTCAACCACTCTGTTCGTGTAGTTTCTCTCTAGAGCCATTAATTTGAATCTTTAACAGCCAACATATCTGTCTGAAATACAGGGAAAAGGAACGGAGGAAGAGAGCGATACATAGATATAGATGCATGTTCACCCAACTTCAAAACATCAGAACAACAGCTTGAAGTATTTACATTTCTCATCATCAGAAGTAAGAGGAAATGATGCCAAGAATTATGCAGCCCAGCCAATCTAAAGATTCATATGATTCAAATCCAAAGGCAACTTCAAAGCCACCTCATAAAACCCTATGCAAAACTTCCAAGCAGCCAGATGCTAGCATTGCAGGAAGAGCTTTCACGGCATCTGGATCTGGCAAGCAACAGCCAAACGGAAGCAGAACTCTTCCCCGTGTAAAAAGATTTAACAATTTTCCACTTACAAAAATAGCTACGTTAGAAATACGTCTGGTTTTTTTTCACCTCAAAACATGCCAAATGAGACTGTATTATCAATATTGCTATAAGATGTCTTATCTACACTAAATAAAATAGTCAGCTTCCTCTACACATTCCTGAGTATCTGGAACTAATGGCACACGCTTTCCAAAAATTAATGCAGCTCTTTAGTTCATATCCACACTTCTGCATCACTGTATGGAATACATCTCCATCTCCTTTCCCACATGGGCACAGTTTTCCTTAAAGAATGAGATTCATTCACCAGTGCCTTGCAGATCCAAGGCTATGGGGTAAAACAAAAAAGATCTGTTCTTTATAAAAAGCCTGCATAGCCACTTTTATTACTTATTTTGAGGACAGACAGGGTTAATGAAGTTCTTGCAGAGAACTCTCCCTTTCCTGGGCTAAATGCCCAAATTCTTTCAGGATTCACAAGACTTGTCTCTTTAAATTGGGTCCAATTCCGCCCCCCCCGCCCCCCCCCCTCACACACACACAGAAAGGCCTGCACAGAATGTTCTGAAGAGAAACCGGGAATTAACCTTTCAAGAAAATTGTAACTAAATGTGCAAGCTCTGCATAAGAGAAGTCACATCTCACACTATATTCTGCCCTCTATGTAACGATTTTCTATTATTCTAATAAGCTTCAATGTTGAAGCACAAACTCAGTAGTATCAGATTATTAAAAACCATAAGCTTACTTACGCAAACAAAAATCTTCTACCCTGCCCACCCTGCATTTCTTTCCCAGCCTCCCTTGACTGCCAAGACACCGCACGGATCTCAGATTAAGACTATGTTGTTAGAGAAGAAATTCACCTATTTGCAGGAGCTAGAAAAATTATGCTTCACTTACCAAGACAACAACTCCACAGGTTCATTTCCAGTTCCTTGTCTGAAAAATCTCTGCTATATACCACAAGGTGCCTTTCAGACATTCCCAGCTCTGCAATGATCTACTGATCAGAGACTGAGCAGTTTCTCACCATGCAGGTACAAGAAACCAGCAAAGTGGAGAAGACTTGCCCTGCCCTGGTTTTTCCTTTCCCCTAAAACTGAGGTCCATCTCACAGTTGTTTTGCAGATCCAACACAGTCCTTCAAATAATAAAAAAGCAGTTGTGTCAGAAAGCATGAAACCAAAGAATTAACGGACGTTTGCAAAGGACTTTACATGTCTTCAAAATGCAGCATCTGTTCTATCTATCACCAGATACCTGCCTATCAGCCACAACCATGAGGAGAAGTACTTAGGGTTAAAGGGCTAACGCAATTAAAAGAAATAAAGTCCAGCTGAGGCACAGAATGCAATTTAGCTTTCAGCAATCCATGAACGAAGTAAAACGTAATTTTCCAACCTTCTCAAATTACCAGTTTTTAAGAGTAATTATGCATAACACAGCTGAAACTATCTGCCATGGGCCAATTCATCAGCATTCAAAGATAACTGTTTACCATCAGATACTTGCACAAACACAAAGGTTTGTTTCAGCAAAGAAACACAAATATTTACATTATTTCAAAATAAGCTACAATGTGGTTTAGTAATATCAATGCAAATTATGTTGACACCTTATTAATACCTGTGAATAACACACTACTGCTCATCCATAGAAATAATTTTTCAAGTCCAGCAAAATCCATGCGCAGCTATCTGTGACCAGGGAAGTAGCAAGCAACATGGCAGAGCAAGTGCAAAAGCAGAAAAATAAAAATTAAACAATTACAGCCAAGGATCAAATTGACCTAATGTAAAACACACCAGCTTAAAGAGCTAGTAGAAAAATGTAAATTATTAGTAACATAGCAATTTATTTGGAAAAAACGCACATTGCTGTATTAAGTGTCCAGACTTAACTGCAGTCAAAGATAGGGACAAAACACGCCTGGCCTGACTCCATACTCTACTTTGCTCTAACCCCTAGACAGTATCACAAAACAAACGCGGATCACCAGTGTGATGTCAGCAGGATCCTGCAGGGATTTACAGATATTTGGAAAGCAAAAAGGAGTGTGTGGGCAAGGTTTCTATAAAAACAACAAAGCCGTTTTGGTAGCACACATTCCTGTGAGTGGACAGAGTTCCCAGACTACAACCAAGAGCTGCATAACCACTTGTTTTAAAAGAGTAAATGTGTGGAAAAGGGGAACACGTGGAAGAAAAATAAGATAATGAAATAAACAGAAAATATTCATTAACGAATTTGCAACATCTACCAGTGGTTGACAGGCGTGGACTATTCCAGATCAAACCGGTCCGAGAGAGAGGTGAGTCCAAAGTCCCAGAAACACAAACTCTCGGTGTAGGGAGGCAGAACTACACCATCCAGTTTGAGAGGTCAAACCCAACCTTTAAAACATGGGAGGTGGCAAGGAGAGTTGCTTCGGCACAGCAGCTAGTGACCCCAGCTCCACTGCATGATGACTCGCTCCCCGAATAGTGTACAGTCTAAACCAAGCCAAAAGTCTACAAGTAAAATGACAGTCTATGGAAGAACGTAACTGCCACATGCTCTCAGCAAAATGTACAGCTATGTACTTGCAAGCACCAGTATTTCATGCTATGGTAAAAGCATGAAGGAAGAACTACAGACAACAGCAACTGAGTCCAGAGGGGAATTAATGCCACATATTGGGTGCATGAACAAAAGCTACCCTGCTTACTACTGCTGCCTGATGATTTAAGAGTAGTTATAAATTTAAATATGGTCCTGTGTAACAGATTAGAGACAGTCTCCAAAGGGAAACTATATTCCCCACAACATTTAGCTCCTTTTATCAAACTTGTTAGTGCCATCTATGTCACCAAAAGAAATGAACAAGCTGACACTCAGCTGTCCCCAATTTCAGATTAACAACAGAAAAGATAACGTGACTTCAGCAAAGTCTGATAAGACTGGTGATGAATGACTCTTTTCAAACTTCACTTCCTTCGGAGCACCACATGCAAACAAGTTGTTTAAAAACAGACACAAACACTCATCTCCCACCAACCCAGGCTTCACTTTCACTTAGGCTTTTCTAGCTGACCAACTTCTAGCACACCAACCGGAGGAAAGACACTGTCAGCTTCTCCTGCCAGTCCCACGAACTCTGAAATAAAGCTGACAAAAGGCAGAAGGGCACCTCGGAGACCCGTGCCATGGCCATGCTGTGCACGAGCAGACACCAGCACAAAGCTCCCCCACACAGATGCCTTTAGGAAAATATAAAGCCAAATACTCCAAAAGGTGTGCCTGGATGCAAATAAGGTACCCTAGGAGAAGATGGCCCAAGCAGTGCTGAAATACTGTTTTTCGTTGCCTTGTTATTGACGGAATGAATGATGCTGAGGCAGTAAACATTTGATCTGCCTATTCTGAAAATAAAGTTCTTGTTTCCTTCATTACCCCTTTGACATTTTTCTAATCCATAAGTAAACAGAATATTCAGGGGGTTTATGGGGGGTGGGGGGGAGGAACACACACACCAAAAAAAAAGACGGGAACACCATAGTGTGACGCACTTAAAAAACAACCAACTCCAAAAAAAACCTGACTGAATCTTTGAAAACAATACACACTTCATCGAGAGCAACAATCTGCAGTATGTTATGCCAAAAATGCTACAAAGTCTGTTTGTCCAAGAGAATGAATCATGGCTTACCCCTGGGAAGAAAGAAAAGTGCAACTACAACACAGGCTCCTTTGAGGACTTATTAGATCCTCAAAAAGCCACCATAGATGCTGAAACCTGCTTTTGCAGCAGAAGCTTCATCTTGAAAATATACAACAGAAAAGCATAAGAGAAGAAAAGCTGGTAGATTACACTTCAGCATTCACAGGTAACAAAAAGAAGATACTTCAGCACTAGACTATTTAGCATCTCTGGCCTTATCTACCTCAGACTTTCCAGAAAATTTCCTACCCTTCTACTGTTTCCAAGGGCTAGTAGCCACATGAGCAATGACGGATGCTCCCCAAACCCAAGGTTTCCAAGTCACCAGCAATTTTCTCGGCTATGTGTACCTCTCTCCCACGCTACAGCTCCAAACACGTTCAATGGGTAAAATGCTATGGAAAGAGGGCATGCCCCTTTGCTACACAAGGATCACCACCATCAGGTCGCACTTCTGTGGTAATGCTGACAGCAGCGAAAGGAGCAAGGGGAAAGGCAATTTGAAGAAGAAAAACTCCAGTGCCCATAGATGACTTTATTCTCTCTTTCCATAGGCCAACTGAAACCCCATGAAGCCAGAGCAGATTTTCACTTTAACACGGACAACTACAGCAAGAACATGAAGTCAGGTCAGCCAAACCCTACCCTAGAGAGCTGTGTGCTCACAACACAGCAAAATGTTTGACTTATAGTTATCAGTTTCATCAGAAGACAATCAAAAATATTTAAACGCTATTTGCAGTGATTTTTACTTAAGTAGCTGCAACTTGATTAACAGTCTTCAGAGAGAACTGCTGCAAGTTTTCCCTCTCCCTGCATTAGTGATGAAGCACAACAGCTAACATAAGTCTTCATAGTCACTTTAAAGTACAAACTAGAGAGACTAAAAGAAATCCCAATAAATAAGTCACAGAGTAAGTTATTGCATACCTTAATATACAAAGAACTAAGAGCAAACACAGGTAAAGAACCGTACCCAACACTGTTTACCCTTGGACGGTAAAGTTCTTACAACTGACATAATGTTATAAATTGAGTAATTGACCCGCAAGGAAGTAAGGAGCTCAAGAGAGTTAAAAATTACCCTATAAATACCATAAAGATTAACAGATTTGTAATACCCACCCAAGAAGCGCTTACTCTAAGTAGAATGATTATGAAAACACAGCAAGAATATTTACTACATAGTACTGAGTTCAGTATATACAGACTGCCACAAAAGGCAGCACTGGTTCTTAATACAGTGACAGCTGAAAGTCACCACTTAGGTTTCCCAACTGATTAAAGTGTAGCATGCAGACACACACAGTTGTGACTTATTTGCTTCTCTGGAATACATTCATATATTTTTAAAAACCTTTTCAAGGTTGGTTGGGTTTTTTTTGTTCCTGTTTAACGTTTTTGAGACGTTTTGCACAACTCTGACAGAAGAGCTAATGAAATACTGACGGCACAGAAGAATGAAAGCAGAACTTCCATGAACAAAAGAGGAGGGAAGTTTTGTGTTGATGTTTGTTGATATCTATTCTACCCGAGGCCCTGATCTTGGAGGAAAGGAGCCGTAAAATATCTACAGTTTTTCTCCCCATCTCCTCATTGTAATGGCATACGTATGCCCCGAAAACCAGAACCCACCACAAACTCTCCAAGGCAGGCTTGGCATTCAGCGTTCCTATGCAAGAAACAAAACGTTCCAACAAGAAAAAAAACCTGCTCCTTCTCAGGACAGCAGAGTACAAGTGTCCACAAGGTTAATAACAGGACAGAGACTTAAACTGAAATTCCTGAAAGGAACTGTATTGAATGTACTGTCAAGTTGCAATCCATCCTGTAGGTCAACATTCCCCGATTACTGCACCATCTGCAGCGATTTTGATCTCCAACTCCACAGTTTAAAATCACTAGGTTAAGAAAAAAAGTTACTCTCCCAAGTAAAAGAGGACAGTTGGCTCTAAGGAAAGAAGAAAAACTGCAGCTTATATTATCCTGCACCACTTGAGCCAGGAGACAGCGGCTGCCTCGGAAGCGAGCACGAGCAAGCGCAGACGAAACAGCTCAGGCGGTGCTACCTCCCAGCACACCGGCTCTCAGAGGGAGCAATCCCAAGTATCCAGCACCCATTTTTCTTGTCAGCATGGACTTAAAGCTCCGCTTCACGCACGCCACGAGTTTTCAACAGGCTGGTGGATGCTTCCCGCCTTGTAGCAAGTGGGCTTCTCAAAGACCAAACGACAAAAGTAACTGGAGAACAGTTATCTGTCACTGAGCTCTGCAAAATGAAAGACTTGCAAATCCTCCCCAGGGTGTGGAGCAACACCTGTTCCATCAGCAGGCCGGGCTACACACAGGGTCACAGCCCTTATCAGTGCGGTTTTTGACCCCTGAAATACTAGCGCACTAGGTGAGGCGACTATGATTCACTTGCACACAGTGCATGGAGGAGCAGGATGGTGACAGCGTCCCCCAAATGGACAGCATAACCATTCCTGGGGAATCCCACCCAGATCAAATACCAAAGGATGTTTCAGACCCGAAAGGTGGGATGCTGCGTTGAAATGAGACACTGAGACCTCCTCAGGAAGGACCCTCAGCTGTCTCCTGGCAATGCTGAAATGCGTGTCTGGGGACACACCAGCCAGGCTGCTGACAGCCATTCATTTTGTAAATAGCTGTGGCAGCGCAAGACATTATCGCCCCCCTCCTCAAAGGGGAATCTCTGCCCTTCTCTCTAGCATTGCCACACTCTGGTTTATTACCCTTGAATCCTCAGTTAGGTTGGTTTGCAAGAGGTTTAAGCTCATCAAACTAGCACTGCCTGAAGTGTGCCAAGGAACACTCCCACACCTCATTCTGCCATTGGCAACAGTGACGAGGAGCCATCTCTTCCCCCTAACCAGAAGGCTCATTTCCAAAAGGGGTTTCTGGAACAGCCTCAGCAGTGTCTCCATGCTTGGGGGAGGGGGGGGGGGGGGGACTTTTCAACAAAATTTCCAGCTGATGTTACACAAATAATCCATCCACTGAATTAAAAAAAAAAAAAAAAAAAAAAAAGCCTATTACACATTATACTGAGATAAATCAGTCCAGAGCTGCAGCCACATTTTAAAGACACGGTGAAAAGAAACATGCACGGACCACTGCACCTGCCAGCTCCCGACAGAGAAATCAGAATAGCTTCAGAATCAGAGCTGCTTGAAATTATGACAAAAACCAGTCAATACTTTGCTGAAACGACAAAATAAACTACCTTCCTAAAAAGCAAATGCATTGATCTGTCAGGGTTGGTGCCTGAGGTCTATCCAAAGGCAAGGGATGGCTTGGCACCTACTGCGATTCATCATGTGAAGCACATAAAAAGGTTGGTGTCCAGAACTGGAGACTTAAGTTACTCAAAGCAAATAAACACAAGAACTTTAAGAAGTACCTAGAGATTGTAACAGACCCGTTAATAGTCCAGAGCAGAAAAAAAAAAGACAAAAAAACAGGCAGGAAAAAAGCATTAAGTAAAAAGCTTTATGCCAGCAGCAGCAACTTTTTAATTTAAAAAGAACAATCTTACCGTCTTCTGCATTTTGTGATCACACGTTGCAACTATTTTAATACATTTTATAACCAACATGGTGTACTAGCTCATAGAACAATAAAACAGCATATTCAACTTACAATCTAAAACTAAATTCATGTAGTTCTGTGCACAAACTCCATTTCTGCCATCTTGAGATCTTAGCAAAAAACACTCAACTCTAACAAAAATAATTACACCTTTCACACCTGCTCTTTTTCAGACTTCATTGCACTTTGACTCTATTAAAAATACGAATTTGCTACATGCTTCCTTGACAGTTTCTAATCTACCCGATTTTGTTGTGTAAACACGGTACAAGAACAGGACAGACAATACCATCTTATCTTACTGAAACACAGCAGACTCTGAAGAAGTAGTAAACTACCTCCAAGGGTTTTTTTTCTTAGATGCAATAAATAATGCATTCTGACTGCTAAACAAGCATTTGTGAGTTTTCAAGAATGCTTCAGAGTACAAAATTCCTAGAGTCTCATTCACTTACACCATTTGGTTTCAAATAAATAAGAGTCTGCTCTCGGTTCACTTAAACATGTAACAGGAAACTCAAATTTGACTAAAAGGTGGTATTATATTACTACTGGTTTTATATGGAAACCTTTTTAGAAGTAAGAAGCTAAGGGGAAGTTTTTTTTTCCTCTCCCATCTGCGACAGACAGCTGTTCACTGCCTGGAATCTATGATAGCAGACACTTAAAGTAGCACCAAGCTGAAGTAAACACTTTAGAAATTTAATTTCTTTAATTGTACTTACACCATAAAATTATTTGCAATTTTTTGCATCGTGCCATGTGACAAGCCGTATCATACGACTAAACACTGGAAGCCAAATATACTGTTTTAATTGAATAAAAAAAAAATAATTTTTCTGAATTATATCAAAATGTTTAAAAACACTCCATGAGACTTCTCACACATGTACAGCAATGGCACTTACAGCAAGTCCAGATGTTTAAATACTTAGCACAGGTTAGAACTTGAAGTAATCTTGATCCAATCCAATATGCGTATAAAAAATAAGCCAAGATAGAAAAAGACCTATCTACCCATAAAAAGATTTGACAGCTTTACAGACTTCTGCATTTGAACCATTATTAAAAATAACTCCCTGTGGTTTTCTGTTTTTAAACAAAATTTAGCTTGCAAGCTCTAGAACTGCCCACTTCGTCAGACAGTTACACAGAACTTTGGTTCTCCCTGTCCTACTTGTCGGCCAACTAAACACAGCAGCTTCCAATCTGGCTTTAAAAACAAACGCACACACCTCCACACACACACCCCCAAACCTGTAAGAAATTTTTAAACAAGTATTTTATACAGCTTACTTTGCTATGTAATTTAGACACACTGCAGCAATTTCAAGTTGCTGGAAAAAAAAAAAAAAAGGTTATGATTTTAAATTCAGTTTTAAATCTAGATTTTGCATGCAAATTTTTTGGCTTCTGTTTTTTTTTTCTTCAAAAAGAAAAATACTGTCTGGGCCACACTACCTCTCAGTTTGAACACATTCTTCTTCTATCTCCTAGATACTATTTTTTTTTTCCTCCTTTTAGAGACAGCTCTACAGTGAAACAGGGAATTCATAAGTGAGAGAGACCTATTACATCACACCCAACATGCTCTGCAGCTGACAGATCACCGCTCCCTTAAAAGCATCAGGCCAGAAGGGTCCAGCCTGCTTTCCCCGTGCACATCCTAGTCCCTCTGTTGCAGCAGTCCTTTGATCCCTCAGTGGGTCAGCTCCCCTCTGGCAAAAGGCAAAGACACAGCCAGGGAAAACAGAAACTGCCCATTCAGCAGCCACAAAGAATAAAGTGGTTCAACTCACTTATTTCATCAAACTTCTTTGGTTTTTTTCCCCCTCCTCCTTTTTTGGTTCCTTAGTGTAACACCAACTTACTCAGCTGAGTCAACTCACCAATATTCGGAACACCAGCCCTGGCACAGGGGAACAGAAAACACAAGTAGAAACCATCCAGTTTGGTAACATCAAGCTCTTTGATGTTAGTTCAGCCATCTAGCAACTCTGTGTGACACTGAGACATCAATTCTTCCCCATTCTGTTATCCTCAGCTTTCAGATAAACGGTGCTTATCTTCTAGGGCACTTAGAGATCTACCGATGAAAAAGCACACGGAACTTGCTGCGTGCTCACATGTGCTTGTACTAAAAGCTTTACAAAGGGAAGGGTGAGTGTAATAAACACAGCGTTAACAGGACTTAGTAACAGAAGAAACTATTTTCAAGGCCTCTGCCTTTAGCAGGACAAAGTGTTAATTCTGTCCATTTTAGACAACCTTTAACTTCCACGTGATTTTATACTGGGAAAGGCCATTTTGTCCACAGAGAATGGCATGGATGCATGGGAGCCTCCTCTGCCACCATGCCTGTCCTGTAACCAGCAGCAGAGTGGGTCACTGTTTTCTTGACAAAAGCCACATTTTCAGGGTCCTCAGTGATGAGTGGTATCAAGGCAATCATGAACTGTATTTCAACTGCATTAATATTTACTCTTTGCTTTCAATATTGCAAGAATGTTTTTCTTGCATCTTGCATTTATGCTGGATACAAAGACATATATCACATAATTGCCTACAAACAACCCAGTCAAGCACCTGGATAGGTGTACACTGAATTAGTCACCATCATTCCCATAAAAGGTAAAACAGACTGGTTAAGTGAGTTTACAAGACACATGCAGGAGTGTGTGTCACAGGTAGAACGGCTATTCATGACTTCTTTAATCATAATTCTGTGCTCAAACCATATAGAGCATCGTGGCCACTGTCCATCTAGATGAGTGTTGAATTGTAGTAATACTGAGGAAGTTGCAATTAAAACCATGTTCATTCAATGGTAAAGATGAGCCCAACTTCTAAAATGAGGTACCATGTATTTATTTTTCCCATTTGCTGGAGATGACCATGAACAACCTCTTCTATAACAAGAGCATCTAAGAAAAGCAAATTAGAATGACAAAAACTAAAACAGAAGTTGGGGTCTTAAAACTCATTTTCTGTAAGGACTGTATCCCAACTAGGCCTTCATTTAGGACAGAGCAAAAGTCAAGCCCCAGAGGTCATACAGATGCCCACTTTCATCATTTCATTTTTGAAATCTTCCTCTAGTACTTTCTCTGCTCCTCCAGCAATATATGGTCAATTTTCTTGCTTTAAATTCAGAATGAATACATTTGATTTCTACCACCTGTCCCACTTGTTGCCTGCTCCAGTTCACATGGTCTAGTCTGTACTGCCACGTTGTTTGTTGTATATACATTTTTTATAGCCTTGAGGTTAAACATGTTTGGCAGCACATAAAGCAGGAAAAGACGTTAAAGTACATCCACTGATTCATCTTCTACACATCTAGGAAGTGCGTTCTGAAGGTGCGCAGGAGGTGGACTTGTTGGTAAATACCCCCATTTTACAGCTAAGAAAGCAGAGGTAGAGAAAGAGAAAAATCCACACAGGTATTTCTGGCTCCTATCCCCATACAATAAACCCCCTCATTTTACTCTGAGTAAACAATCAATAGATCATTCAGTATGCAAAAAACACTTTAAAGTCACTGAAAGAGGCCTTCAGACCAACAGGTAGGTCTGAATAAAGCCAAAAAGCATGCTGTAAGATAAATCTCAGAATATCCCACTATTTTCTCCAGTGCAGCCTTGATTATTACAAGAAATGAGAAAAGCCACTGTAGGGTCAGTATTTTCAATGTGCATTTAAGTATAATATATTGACATAAAACTTTTCAGATAGGATCATAGAAGGCAAGTACTAAAAAAAAAAAAAAAAATAAAAAATTTTTTTTAAAAAATCTGTTTCCCAGTGTGGGCTTGGAGTCCAAGTTACTCATCTTCACTTGCTTTTCTCCCAACAAAATAAACAATGAAGAATTTGAAAAGTTGTATTAAAACTCGTATTCAAATTACATGTCCCTCATCTCTCACAAAACACATATTTGCCAAGAAACAGAATTCCAGAGGAAGGAGGGAAAACAAAACAAGCAGAAGTGTTTTATACGCCGCAGGTGTTAAAAAACCAAAAGGTTGATTCTGTTCTGACAATTCGTTTCAGGTGACAGCAGTCACTCACACTCCCATCTAGAAATCTCACTTCCCACAGAAGATGCTCTTCTCCGCCATAATAAAAGTTCCTCCCAGCTCCCCCTTTTTTTTTAGGTCTCTAAGGCACAGAGTCGTAGAAAACAGGGGCAGCAACACTCTTATCTAAAAGAAGTTCCTTTTTTTTGTTGTTCCTTAAAAGAATATGACTGTCACAAAGGATGTCAGCAGGAAAAAAATAACAGTGGAAAGAGTTTGACTCAATGTCAAGACATGTCTCAAAATGTAAAAACTATAGAAATGCTGCAGAAGTTAAACAGTTGCTTACAATGCTTCATAAAAATGAACTTTTAAAGGAGACACAAAAATGACAGCAAAACAGTCGTAACGTGCCAGCAACTTGCATCACTGGTCTTCTAATTGCTGCAATATTTCCTATCAAACTACTTATACTGCAATAATGCCATAGGCAATCACCACTGGCAGAAATATTCCGTGTGTGTGAACAGACAGACAAACAGATGGAGTTCAGAAATCCACCATTATTCTAAACAAGTATAAATCACACTTCGGAGGGAGTAACATCTTGGGGGGAAAAAAAATGGTATTTCATAGTTCAGCTCTAACATGTGCTCTCTCAAAAGCCATGTGGTAATCCCTAAAGCACTGGTTTTATCTCAGAGTTCCTATATTTTGAGACAGCACAAAAGAGAGCACCCCAAGAACAGGTACGCTCCTCTCCCAGGAGGGGACGAGGGGAACGACAGGAGCCGCAGTCTCAGGAGACCATAAGGGACCAGCAGCTGAGGAGGGTCTCAGGCCAGCGCCCCGCGACTCCCGGACACCCCCGGGCTCTCTCCGCCAGCCCCAGGAGCTCCCACACTCTCACGGAGAGGAGACAAACTGACGAAAAGCACATACCGGGCTCTGACGGGGCGGCGACACTTGGAGGGGCACGCCTGGGACACTTGTATGGGAACCACTTCGCCAGCGCATGTGTGCTTGGCAGCACCACTGCTTTTAACGTTAAAAAAACCCCAGGGACCTCCCCCCTCCAAAAAAACTCTGCAGTGACACCGAACCACGCCAACATTCCTATTTTTGCAGTAGTTTTAACTTTGCTCCCATCTTAACGCTGCCAGACAACACCTCCCCGACAGAAGCCGCTGACGACCCGCCAGCCCTCACCGCCTGGGTGACATTCCCGTTCGTTTCCCACTCCCGCCCGGGCACGTGTCGGCCCCGGGGCCGGAGGCGCGGCAGCTCCGGCGGGACGGAAGGCCACGAGGCGCCGCGGCCCGGACCCCGCGCCGCCCGGCACCGCGCCGCCCCGGGGACGCCGGCCGCCTGCCCCGCCGCGGGACCTTGGCTTTGCCCTTCGCACGGCAGGTGGCGGGGCCCGCGGAGACGGATGCGTTTCTTCCCGTGGGGATTTTGGCTGCTATGTGTCGCCTCCGCCCCGGCTCGCGGTGACAGCGGCAGCAAGGCGAGGAGCTGCGCCGAGGTCCGGCAGCTGTATGGGGCCAAGGGCTTCAGCCTCAGCGGCGTGCCCCAGGCCGAGATCTCCGGTGAGTCCGGCGGAGCGCGGCGGCGGAGGGGGGGGGGG
>JAVKLA010000052.1:19437414-19461779 GCA_034782735.1 Sagittarius serpentarius | reverse complement strand
GGAAAGGAGAGGAAAGGAGAGGAAAGGAGAGGAAAGGAGAGGAAAGGAAAGGAAAGGAAAGGAAAGGAAAGGAAAGGGAGAAGAGAGAGAGAAGAGAGAAGAGAAAAGAAAAGAAAAGAGAAGAAAAAAAGAGAAGAAAAATAAAATAATATAATATAATATAAAATAAAATAAAAGAGAAAAGAGAAGAGAGAAAAGAAAAGAGAAAAGAAAAGAGCAGCTGAAGCCAGCTTGAGCAGCTCTGGCTTTAACAGTCCTAGGCCCTTCCCCTATTTTCCCTGACATTCCTCCCCGTGACCCCTTCCAAGTGTTCTGGGCAAGTTTCACAGGAATGCACGGTTACGCTCAGTCTCCGTGAGCACGGCCTGTTATTCAAAAGGAGTTGGCAGAGCTTTCCAGCTTTCACAGCCAGATGTTACAAGTGTGACCCTGCCAGAAGCTGCAAGCGTGCACCTTCCTATTCTCAGCCCCCTTTCATGGGGTGTAGTTTCTGAAGAATCTATTCTGGGTGATACTTTTCTTTTGTGATTTGTTCTGTTCTTCACTTCTAAGATCTGTTCATAGCACCAGTGCTATATAATTTCACAGCTAGAGAAAGTGGGATAAATTTTGCCATAAACTTCAAGGGGAGCAGGACGGATTAGTAACACTGTAGGATTTTTGGGTCCTGGTGTTGTGCAGAAAATACAGGACAAAAGAAGACTCCTGCCCAAAAAAAGCTTGCAGGTAAGTTTTACATTTCAGACTAACAATACGGATACACAGAGACAAAAGAATGCAAATGAAAAATGAGGCAATATTGGTTAGCATAACACACAGGGATCATACAATATCAACAGCTCTTCTTCCACCTTTTCTTCATCTTTTTCATATATTCCTCTAGCTTATTAACAGTTACAGTGATCCATATACCGAGATGCACAGCCAGGAACCAATTCTTTAGAAGTGCAGCGATGTATCACTACACACTGAATGACAGCACTACAATTTTATGATCATAACTTCATGTCCCATGTGATGTATGCTTACAGGAGGTCTAAACAGTCACGATTGGTCTTATTCAACCTCCTCCTTTCTCTTCTACGGCTTTTCTTAGTTTTGAACTAAGCTATAAATTCTGTGGGACAAAAACTTTGTCCATTGTAGTAGCGCACTTAGGAGTTACACTTAGTAGTTACACTCTCTAAGAGCTACCACACTACAAATACTTAACATACGTCTCAGAACTAATGACTTGTCACTTAATTTAATTTGTCAAGATATGAAATGGAAATTATACCTTACCTCAAAATGAGCAGAGGTGGAGATGGAAATCATAAAGTTTAAATTTAATACCCTTTTATGATCCCAGGAAAGAAATGACAAATTTAACCTTGAAAACAGTATTTTGAGAGGAAGTTAAAATAATTGCATAGCATAGTTCTTAATGTTAAAGTGCTTTCTGTCCCTCCAGTGAAAGGTGCTGCAAAAATGCACAGCATTATGTTTATTTATTAATAATCCCACAAAGAAATTTTCATGATCGCCACTGGGGACTGTCTGACAGGTGACACAGGCGACCTCCTGCCAGGAGTGACATCTCTCCCCTACAATTTACATTCTCTAAATGATTTGCGATCAAATTACTTACAGCACAGATTAGCTTCTCCCCCTGCTATTCACTCTCACAGCACCATATTCAACTGTTTGTTCCATAGGGCCATAAAAATAATAATATGGAAAGTCAGTGCCTCTGCTTCCAGGGTACCCCAACATGGAAACAGCGCATTGGCCAGGAGATCGATTCCTGCACTTATTTTCTCAGGCACGGGGATTTGCATCTGAGGGAGATGCAGGTCATTGGCTTGAAAAGAGCATTCTGAGTTCACGTTTTGATTGCACAACCAGACAAACAAATGAAGTGTCCCAATTAGAGGGAAGAAAATAATCAGCCTGTGGTTTGGTGATACAGGAACTGAGCGGACTAAGGAACAAACAGATTTGGAACAGTCAAAGGACAAATCCCAGACGTTTATTGGATGTTAGGGAGACTGTAACCATCAGTGGCAGGGAAATGGTTAAGAGAATATATTAAAGGTGCAAAGGGTCTCCTGACCTCTGCCACTGTCAGTTCTGTCAATGGGTCTACAGACGCCAGTGGAATAATTATGGCCTATATTTAGATTATGGATGCATCAGGCAGGGTGAAGGTTGAACATGGGGAACATGGTTGTTTGCAGTTCATTAGCGATAGGAGCAGCCTAGGGTGGGAGGAGGGCACTGAACTGGATTCATCCCACCTGGAGTGCTTGTGCTGAGCTGCATAATGTCAGGGAAGGAGATCTGATTATATGTGGAAACAAAAGCAATAAACAACTGCGTTCAGACTGTCACACCCAGTGAGCCGAAGAAAGGAAGGAAGGAAAGAGAGGAGAAAGCAAGACCAGCCTCTGGCTCTCAGCCACACTGTTTCTGTACAAATGAATGCAATGGCCACTGAGAAGCTGGCTGGGTAGAAAATGCAGAAGGGCCAATGAGAGCTCTGTGCATGTCATTTTTGGTGTGGTGTTTGCACACGTGTGTAAGATGGAAGAATCATGTGGTGCTTAAAAAGTTGTCTCTAGCCGTATCCTGTGCTCATGGTATAAACCTGTGTGCCTGGGAGTGCTGGACAGCTGAGGGGAGGGCACGGGTAGGCTGGGCTGCCCCTGCGTGCTGAGGGGTGTCGTGCTCTAAGCTGGACAAGTGGATGCACAGCAGTTAGATGTAGAAGGACTGCATAAGCAGGAGCTAGAGTTGGGGGAAAATGCATGACTAGTGAGCTCAAAAATGTGTACCGTGCAATGCCTGGACAGGAGAACACTGAGGCTGTCACTAAGAAATAATCTCGGGTGCCTGTTGTGGCCTGTAGAAAAAAAATCATTGACACAATGTGAAGGATGTAGAAAATAGAATGACAATGCAAAAAGGATGGCCATGGCTCATTGCAATGTGATGGAGTCCTTCTCCACAGCCTCTATTTGAGCTCATCAATGATTAAGCGATGCTAGGGGAGCTAATGTCACAAATACAGCTCAGGCTGGAAGATTATGAATTGTCCTTTTGCTAACTACTGGACCTCAAAACTAGAAGGAAGCTGAGCCCCAAATTAATTAAAGCCCAGAGTACTCACTGGAGAGCCCACTGTTGCTTATTTAGGAAAGAGGAACTTGCATCCTCAGTGTTGTGCATTTCCCCCACCGTTCTTGCAGTTACTTTTTGACTTGGGAAGCGACCCTTAAAACCTTGTGCTGAAACTTTCCCAAGTTTAAACCCATCCCTATTATTCCAGGCCATGGCATCAAGGTCTGTCATGAAACACAGGGGTTTTGTTGTTCTAGTCCTTTATTCACATCACCATGTTGTTTTGTCAATGTCCTAGGTCTTTCTAAAAGAGCCAGTAAACAAGACCAAGGAACACTGTGTTGCAAAGTAAAAAATTCCATCTCAAATCTAAAGTGTGTTCTCTTCAGTGGAAGAGAAGAGAGAAGGAATGATACTGAAATGGTTTTGTGGCATGTAACACCACTGTATATAACCATGCCAACACTGGAAGTCCTTAGGGGTGCTGCTACACAGGTCTTCAGCTACTGATCTGTTGACATAGCTATTGGTAAGTAGCAAGCCAGGTAAAGAAGAGGCTGTAGAGAATGTAAAATGGAAACCAGGTGCCACAGCGTCACATTATTTCTTCAATGCAGACTAGAAATGACTGACAGTTTCCCATCATACTGACTACAACAGAGCCCCAATCAAATGGCTGGCAAAGTTTCTTTACTCCAAGACACTGGGGATAATGAATTCAGAAGTTCCTGAACAGCTGCTTTTCATGGATCATTTAGAATTTGCGATGCAAATATGAAAAATCCATGTTAAATGCCCTCAACTAATTGAGTGGAGTACAGTGAATACAAAAGAATAGATCGCTGACCTCGGTAAAATCAGCACAAAAGCCTTAATCTGCCCAGAGAGACCAAGAAGGTAACTGAGGAGTAGAAGAGAGCAGAAGCCTGTATACTCCCGCTCAGGTTCCCGATTCTGCTTGCCAAGAGATAAATACAAGAGTTTTCTTTTGGGAATATGCAACAGCCCCTAACTCCCTTCCTTACAAACCACAGCAATGGAGAAAGAGGTGGGTGGGAACTGGGATTCTGCCAAATTGCCCATGTCAGACTTCACAATTCAAGGCAGAATTTGACACGGGGGCAGAAGAGAGAACAGGTAAGGTTATCTTTTAGGAAAAGTGGGGAGATGTTTTTTAATAGCTTAGGAGGCACAAGATGAAAGGAGAAGAAAGGCAGGGATGGGTGGGAGTGGGGCGGATGGGAAGCAGGACTGCTTGGATCACTGGGGTTGCAACACTGATGCTCACATGCAAGTGAGAGATGGAAGGTGCAATATTGACAAAACCGAAAACAAAGAATAACTGTGACTTTCCAGGCTGACATGGGAAAACAAGGACTTCACGTTGCTTGGCTGTATATTGCAAATCCCTAACATTTTTCCTTAGCTAGGTGTATGCTCCAAAGGTATTAATTGTTAACCATCAGCTGCCTGGATGAGGGGCTGTTTTTGCTGAGTAGGCTGGACAGATAAGATTGCTCTCCCAAGGCTCCCTGTATGGAAAACAGCAGCAGGGTCCAGCAAGCAAGCAAGCCTCCCCAGTTGAGTTTTCTAAAATTGGAACGTCACGTCCGCTGGGCTGTACATACCAGCTCTGGTCCTGTCAGCTGTTCCTCACTTTATCATCATGTTCCTTCGAGGGAGACCAGATAACTGCTCTCTTGTTCCTACAGGCACTGCCACACCTTTCCCAGGTTGTGTCTGTGAGGAGCAGCAAAACAGAAACACTGGAAACAGTGGAGGCCAATCTATTATTTATACCCAGCTACTCCCTTTGGGCCTGAACAAGCAACAAGCTCTCTTTAAAGGCTTATAATTCTTGGTCAGATTCCAAGAGAGACAAAGGGATGTTGTAAAAAGAGTTTCATATGGGCTTGGTAAAACACACTTCTAGGGAAGAGGCAGCAGGTTCCTTTGTGTGGGAAGGCAGGAGGTAGACCATTTTGTTTAAATTTACATTCACAGTGAAGGATTTTCCTATATGTGTTTCAATGGCACTCATTCAAATTTACATTTCTTTGAGCAGTTTTCTGCATTTGTAGGGTTTCACTGCCATTTCTAAAGCAGCAGCCCTGTTTCATGCCCTCTTGAGTCTGTATCACTCAGGAAGTTCAAAGTGCTGACTCAGCTCCCTGGAGAGCCCGTGAAGCATCTCTGTCCTCACTGTTTGCAGTTCTCAGTTGTGAATAACCACAGAACAAAAATGTTTTGGTGCCCCTGGTTCAAATGCTGGGCAGATATGGGGCTTTCTTTTAAACAGGAAGGAAACAGGGAGGTACCACTGTTGTGCCACTGTTGTCAGAAATAAGAGCAAAGACAACTGAAGCGACCAAGTATCGGGAAGAAAGCAGGGTCACAGTCAGGTATTGTGCTAGAGGCCTGGGAAAACACTTGAAATATGCTTTTGCTCCACTAGTTTCAGCCGATTTTTAAATGCCCAGAAAGGATCTGGAAGGTTGCCAAGACAACAGCGTTTCGAAAACCGCAATGTTCAGGTTTGGGTGGGGATGAGGAACGTGTTCAAATTATTCTGCAGTATCTGGAGTCACAAGCCAGCAAGAGAGTACAGGCGGTTGGTAATGCCCAGCAGGAACTGACACAGCCATCACAAAGTTCTATTATTCCTTTTACTCAGCACAAACCACATGTTTTTCATTAGGTCCAAATTGTAAAAGAAAATATATACATATTAAAGAAAAATACCAGAGTTCTGTGAACGTGTGTTTGGCAGTTTGCATTCAGGTTACAAATACTCACACTGTGTATTTTAGAAAAAAGCTGTTTTACAAGGTTGTGATCCGCAGTCAAATAAAGCAAGACATGCCATATTCTCAGACATGATTTCGGCCCACACGTCCTCAAAAAGCAAATAAACAACACCGAGTAAACTAAATCATCCTGCACTTCAACAGCTTGGTTGGTTTGAGCAGATCAGCGCCTCGGAACAAACGGGTTTATGGATCAGAGACCACTTCAGTTTTCTGAATGTTTTAAGCCTGGTTTCCTAAGGATGCAAGACTTCTGCATTCACACCGTCCATCTGTCATCTCCCCCCACCTCCTCCACCCCCTATCTTTTTAACTCACTGGCCAATTTTAAATAATTTTATGTAATTTGGCAGGCAGTTGAAGGAGGCTCCAACACAGATTTCAGTTTGACAAAGTTTGTAAAAAATCAGTGGACTAGAAAGTGATCAAATGAGCATCCTTGCTGAGGAAAGAAGCCCGACAGCTACCTCTGCCTGTCCTGCTGGCCAGCCACACGCACAGCCAGGAAGGCACGGTCCCTTACCCCAGCCAGCCAGGGAACAAGAGGGGGCCTTTGTGCCCCAGCGGGGGCTGTGTCACATGCACACGTCAATGCACTTGTCACCATAACTGCAGCTCACGCCACTGGGGTTTGGATGTAAAATTCTGCCGCCCCTTTCTACAAGCACGTTGTTCACTGGCATTGTGCGCAGCCCTGGATTTCACTGTTGAGAAATCCGCAAGAACAAGCAGTAACTGTTCAGCAGCAATATAAGTTAAGGTAGTGTTTACGCCATAAAAGTATGCTGTGCTGGTGAAACATGTATAGAAGGAAGCTGTATCTGAGAAGGGATTGTTTTATGAGGGGCTGACTTTAAAATGACTCATTTAGCACAGAGCAGCAATTGTGACTTTATTAAAAATCACCATGTTCTGGAGTGAACTCTTTGGCTCGGCTACATGTCCTGCCAACTTCGACTGCATCAGAAAATAGGTCTTGCTGAATTCCCATGGAAAAGTTCTGGAGTGGATCCCAACTCTGTCTCCCTCCCCGGGGGACGCTGCTGGCACCCCGTCTGCGGCTTGTTTCCTGCGTGTGCGGTGGGGCCAGAGCCTGATCCCGCTGTGGTGCAGATCACAAAAAGCTGTGCTGCTTTTGTAATAGCTTCCTGTTGTTATTTTTGTTCCTCCACATTCATTAGGTACATTTTGTGCAGTGCTCAGACATTGCAAAGTGCTGCTATTAAATTAAGCAAAAATGCTCACTTGAGATAAAAACCAGACTTTTCACAAAAGATTTGCAACTGCAGCTCCTCACCAGCCTCTGCCAGCAGAGCAGGTACCAACAACTGCCGCACACTCGGGGGGCAGGATGTTTAGTAGAAAGAGCACATACCAAGGAACAGCAAGTGTGGGAAAAACAGGACTTCTTGTATTTAAGTTTCCATAGCCTTTAAGAAGATCCAACAAATTCAGATATAAAACAGATTGCTTCATATTTTAACTTTTAAGTGTATGGACTTTACATGGCCAATTTAAAACTGCATCAAACGGCTTTCTTCTCTCCCTTCCCTTGAAAACAGGTTTGGGGGATGGAAATACTGATCTAAACTAAATCCCAGGAGCCTGACAATCCTTCTGCAGAACTTCCCTGAGACCCTGGGATGTTGCCAGCTTTAAGCGATGGAAAGGAAGGCTGCCAGGTCACAGGGCATGCCACAGATGGGATTTGACTTCTAAGCAGTCATTTAATTTAGGCCTGGAACAAGATTTATGGGAGTCTATCTGAAATCATAAGAGAAAGAAAAAGGTACAGGGCTGGGGGGAAGAGGCAGGTAGATGTGAATTCAGATGAGACAAACTCCATCTGAAGGGTGTAGAATATTCCTGTGAGGCTCCTAGTTTCCATCTCTGTTTTATGGATGGGGAAACTAATGCTTCAAGTAAAAAAATCCATGCTAGCAGAGTGAATAATAGCCAAGCGAAGAATAAGGACATACAAGTCCTGCCGTCCACCTTTATGGTCTAACCCTCCTCCTTCTCCACACTCTCTGCAGGGAGGATGGGGTGAAAAGGCAGAAATTTTGTGCTATTTTCTGTTTGTACCAAACAAGGCGCATCCACAACTGGAGATGTAAAATTGAGTTGGTCTTGCAGACACATTAGGCAGGAGACGTCCAGCCAGCAGCCACAGAGAAGCTCCCCCAGCACAATCCCTTCTTGCATGTGGTCCCAAGGCAAATGAGGCCTCAGCACAGCGAGAGGCACAGGTATTTCAGTCACGTTCCCTGGAACAGTTTCACCAGCTACCTCTAAGGCATTTTTTGTTCCTCCTACTGCGAAGCACCTGGCCTAGAACCAAGCTGGTCCTCCTGAGTGCTTGTCATTTTCTCTCTTCCCTCTCCTCCCCTCTTAAACAAAACAAAACAAAAAAAAAAAAAAAAGAAAACAAAACTGTTTCCCCACAGGCTGCAGACATAAGTGAGATGCAGGTGCAAGCTGCACAAAGCTAATGAGTTCAAATCCCAGCTGCCCGCACAACCTCATACAAGATGCCCAGCCCTTTGAAGAGTAAAAATGAAAAGAGAACAAGCACAAGTGCGTGCACCTGTAGGAGACAGCAGGCTGCTCCCTCCTCCGGCCAGCAGTGCAGGTGGACAGGACCCCGCTCCAGGATGCCACGCTCCCTTCATAGTAATGCCTTTTCCTGAAGAGCTTAAAAGCACAACTTAAATATCAGCCTTTGTAGCACTGCGGTGAAGCTGGTCATTATTATCCCCATTTTATAAATGTAGAAACCGAGGTGCTGGGTAGAGCAGGGAACTCATTTGTCCAGATCATGCAGTTTGTCAGGGCAAAGACAGAGGGTGGCTGTGCCCATCCTGGTGTGCCAGCCCCTTCCCCATCAGCTGTGGTCCCTGAGGTTGCAAAGCTCAGCCAAAGAGCTCAGTTCCCTCCTTTTGTTTGTGGCAGTGACTGGCCACCATGGCAAATTTAGCATAGAAGGAAGAAATGAAAACTGCTTCTTTCCATTTTGGAATAGCATGAGCCAGGTGAGACTCCAAAGCAGGCCAGGTGTAGCATTGTGCCACCACCTATCCTGTGTACAGCACAGCTCACAGGTGCTTTCCAAACGGGACCCACAAACCTCCCTGCAAGAGAGAAGCCCGAGTGAGGACGAACTGTGGGTAGAGACAGGGACCAATGCCTCCTCTTCTATCTCGCTTCAAATCATTGTGAAGTCCTGTACCTCACCCTGTCCCACAGGGAAACCACCTAATAGCAGCTTTACTGAGGAGTCCTGGCAGTGATGTGTGTCTTAATCACTGCAGAGCTTTGAAAGTCAGTGGGAGGAGAAACATGTTCCTACAGCTTTAACGAGTGCTTTCCAGAATAGTCTCTTGCTTTTCTTCTGGCAGCTTAGGTTCCTGCTATTATTTTGCCTCTTTTTTGCTACATACAGAGAGAAAGGGAAGCTGCCTCTTTCACCTGCCCTCGACCGGTCAAGCTGCCGCCTGAGCCCTTGCTGCAGAGCAAGCTCCCTTCGGGCCTGCAGCATTACACTTCTTGCACTGCCCTGCACATCACTGCACTAACCAGAAACACAAGAGAGGCGTCAGCCCCGCCCTTGTGGAGACCCAGCTCCATGGTGTTGAGCTGTCCTCCCTACCTTCCCAAGGGTCTGCCTTTCCTGCTGCCTCGGCCCAGCATTGCCTTTGATCCTTGGGGCAGTACTGTGAGCACTCAGCCCTTCCCTGCGCTGCGTTCCAGTCCTGGACCCCGCGGCAGATCCTGACTCCGTGCCCTGTTTGACAAGCCTCATCTCACCCTCCTCCCCACTCTCCAGTCACCAGCCCTACGGATGTCACACAGCAACACAGCAAACGTTACCTAATCCCAGAACACCTCTCCTGTACCCCAGGCTGGCGGGCACACAGCCTTTCACTACGTGACATTCACAGTCACATGCCTGCCCGCTCATGGGCAGTCCCACAGAGCTGTGCTGTTACAATGCTTCATATCCACAGACTGTAAATGTGTAAACCCCAGGAACAAGGACGCGATGCCCACACCCACGTGCCAGTGCCTGGTTTAAGACAGAAACCATTAGATCTTGCAGCTAAGAGCGGATGGGTGCTGAGACTCCCCAGAGCCCTGCACACACGCCACTTAACGGGGAAAGAGCAGCCCCCAGCACCTTTGCTCACTCTGACACACAGCTCTGCAGGGCCGCATCGGCACGCTTTGCTGTGCAGACCCGAGGCCAGCGGAAAGCCTCCCTGCCGGGCTGGAGGTCTGGGCTGCTCTGCGGTCAAACAGGATCACGCCTGGGTTTGCATGTCACTCGTGGCAGCTCCTGCCAGCGTGTGGAGCTGCAGCACACGGGGCAGGGCGGGGCGGGGCGGGGCAGGGCAGGGCACGGCTGTGCTGCCAGGCCACTGGAGAAGCCCAGAGTGCCCAGGCTGATGGCAGCACCCAGCCTGGGGGTGCTGGGGGGAAAGACTTAGACCCTCCTCCCCTCCCACAAATCCCTCTCCTGCCTCCTCCCATCCTGTGTTAGCTGGTAGATACTTTCCTTTCCCTGTGCTGGTTTTTTTCTTTCGCAAAGCCCTGGTTTATTTAAAGCACGTGGTCCCACAGCAGGCTGCATGGAGGGAGTGGAGGGAAACGTTCTGGAACTGGGGAGTGGGCTCTGCCATGGCAGGTGACGGCAGGGTGGGAGCACTAGGAGGGGCCCCGAATCCCGTACTGTTCCCCAGAAATTCAGCTCTAACATCCCTGGGGGCTGCGAGATCCAGTTACCCGCTGAACAGATTCCCCTTAGCTGGTCTGCCCAGCGGGCAGGACGCTGCTCCTTGCTTCTTGCTGGCAGCAGCTGGTACTGGTGGAAGTTAACCCTTTCACCTGCGTCACATTTAGTGTCACACTGCAGCTGGCTGGGCAGGTGAAGTCCCACGGGCTGGGGCTCTCCGTGTGGCTGGCAGGCTGGGGAAGCCCCTGCGGCTGTGTCAGCCAAGCGGCACTTCTCCGCAGCGTTCCTGCCTGAGCAGCTGTCCCCACCTTGGCTGCTTTGCCATTTACTCACCAGGAAGTGTTTCAGCTTTGCACAGTTGCAAAGCACTTTCTGCCTCTGGTTGTTAACCTGCATGCAGGGCTGCAAGGGTTGGCAGAAAATAGGACAGGAAGCCAGGGGTGTGCTTAGACCCAGTTCAGGAGGTTTTGTGCACATCCAGCCGCAGTGTCACAGCTGGCGACAAGGGGCTAAATCCATCCTCAATGCAAACAAGTGTGACTCGCAGTCCAACCCCAAAAGCCAGCATAAAACCAGGCCTGAGCTGGACCCGGTGGGGTGGCAGTATGCAGAGCTCCAAGCTGAGACCAGCTGCCTGTTTCCTTGGGGAGCTGAGCCGGAGCTCTGGCCAATGTGCCTGATTTCCCTCTCATTTATTTTAGACTTTCAGAAAGATATTTCCACAGCTACTCCTGATTTACACCAGTGGGAATAAGCAACGGTCCAGGCCCCTCCTTCCAGAAGCCTGGCTGTGGTTCCTCAGATTTCTTCCTCTCAGAAAGCACTGAGAGTCCATTTTTTCCCTGTTAAATCATCTGATTTTTTTGGCTTCCCTTTCGATAGGAATTCTTTCTTTCTTTTGCATTAATTTTGCCCAGTTCCAGCACTGACCCATGTTTATGAAAGGGGCTTATGAGCTGTAATGTTAACTAGCCTCAGTTTGCTGATTCAGCAGCAGAATAAATAGGTAATTACACTCTGCCATATGTGTCTCTAATTCCAAATAGATGGTGTCCAAAAGGCGCTGTGCATTACCAGCGGATGACTGGAGTTGGGACTGTAAAAATGAGTAAATTGGTCCCCAAGGCCAGAAAAGCTCTGTCAAATCCCACTGTTTATATCATACTGAGTGGCTGACTTGTGGTTATTTTGTAATTTAATACTGCTAAATGTCAACGGGAAATCCTTTCAACTACAGTTTGATACCTAGTGACAGAAAATCATTCAAGACTTAGACAAAGCAGCTAGCTCAGAGAGGTGCATTTTTTTCTTTTAATCTTTGCATAAAGAGTGATCTTGCAGCAGCTGCCCTGCCCTGGAGGGGAGAGGGCAAACACACTGCTTGCGTCTTTTTCCCCCAAAGGTGCACCCTTCCTATGCCATGCCCAAGGCAGTGACTGTCAGGCATTGGGCAGGGCTGCCTGTACCTCTCTTTCCCAGAGCAGGAGTAGCTGCGCTCAGGCAAGTTTCTTTACTCCTTGTCCTGCACAGCCCGGTGTATTAGGCTAACTCTTTTGTCCGCATGTTTGTTTGTAAGAAAATAGAAAACCCAGAATGGCCACATTCTCCAAATGCTTTCTGTAAACAAATCCAAATATTCATGCACGCGCAAAGGCTGCTCGAGCTACACTGGGGAAGGAGCTGCAGAGAAGAGATTGCAAGTGACTTGCAACGTGTCTCTTTCAAATGATGAACTGGATCTCATATGCTGTCTTAAATAAATATGTCTAAACTTGCCCAAAGCAGCCTACTGCACTGCATTCAAGGTGCTGTCCTGCCCACCCAAAGAGGTCCTTGAAGGGCTGCTGCCGGGGAACCATCGAGACTGCAAACAGGAGTCATCTGTTCTGGTGCTTCCGGCTGCTGGTCACCTCCTCAGGCATGGACAGTCATCCTGTTTTCCCTGGGATCAGAGCATCACAGTGGTGCACGTGGCAGGGAGGAAGAGACTCAGCTCAGAGCTGGCTGTACGCAGCCGAGGGAGACCTGCTGTAAGCTCTGCACTTTGGCAGGCAATTGTGCCCAGCGCTTGCTATGGGAGGGCACCAGCCTGTGACACGCACGGCGGAAGGGACACTGACCACAACCCAGCCCAGACATGCAAGCGGAGAAGAGTTTTTTCTTCTTTATGGGCAAACACAGAGCTCTGCTTGGTACAGGTTCAGGCTATATTTCAACAGCTCTTTGTGCTGGGCAGCAGCAGCCATGTTTTCCCGGGCTGCTGTCCAAGCAGGGTCTGTCACACCTGATATTCTTTGCTCAGTCTGTCTCCAGTAGATCTCTTGTCTCTAGGGGATGAACAGAATAATTAGGGGTCTGAGAGCTGGACAAAGCCTGTCTGGTGGATGGGGTAATTTACGAATGCTCAGACTGTCCACACTCTTAAGCCAAAGGGGAAGCTTAATTAGAGGCACAGGAGAAATTCATCTGGGAGAAAATTAGGGCAGAGAGAAGCCCCACCCCACCAGAGGCAGAAGGACACCCTCAGTGCAGCCTGCCCCTTCAGAGAATCCTCCTGCTGGCACGGGCCAGGGAGCAGGGCTTCGCTTTGAAGCAATGGGCAAGTGGTGGCCCTGTGCCTAAGAGCAAAAAAGGTACAGTCATCCACTCATTGACTCTCCACTCCCTCCTGCTTTGGAAAGCTCTGACGAGACGCGCCGTACTAGCTCAAGCATCTCTCCAGGGCTGCGTGGCCTGGCCTTATGTTGGCAATTGCCAGCTCAGGCTAATGGGGTCTGTGGGGAAGCTGTTTCACACTCAATTCTTCTGTTATACGCTGTTAGCTGCAAAGTGGGGGGAGCTGCACAAGCTGCTCAGGCAATATGTCTGCACAGATCCCACAGGATCCTGTCTACTGCTCTGCAGTGATCCCTTAGGATCCAGTCTGCTTCGTCAGGTTTAGGCCAGCGGCTTCTAGAAAACAATGACTGAACAGCTCGAACCTTTCTCTGCCAGGCTGGGGGAAGAGCGGAGTCACACAGCAGGAGCTGCCTGGCTCCGTGTAGCATCAAGGCAATGGACACTGACATAAATTCAGACCAGGCTAGAGACTGTCACAGTACCAGGAGTGTGAGCCCCAGAAGCTGTGCCAGTACTTACAAGAAAGTACTTCAAAGGTTTGTTCCTTACAAACTCCCCAAAAATCTGGAGAAGCCCTGTAAATTAGGAGGTAATACTCTTCTGCCAGTGTCTCCTTCTCCTGTCTGGGGGATGGAGCTATGTTGTGGCTAAGGCAGCCAAAGGCTGGGGCACAGAGTCCTAGATCTGCTCCAGCGATTTTCTCTGGGGCTTTAAGCAAATCCTTTTTGGCCCAGCTTCTTGCAGGCACCTGACAGAGACAGGAGCCAGTGTCTAAATGCATTCCTTCTCTCCAAGTCTTACTTTCCCCGTTTGTAAGCTTGGTTAATACTATCTCACCCCTTCCTGGGGTGGTGTTAGTCTTCATTAGTACATTTGAAGCATGCTGAGATCTGCAGATGAAAGAAATACGATAATGCAATTATATGTGTGATTATCTCTTGGACTTGGACACTGCGCCCTCACCCTGTCTCCAGACTTGGCAGGTCCTGCCAACCCCAGAAACACCAGTAAAACAGCTGGAGCACTGAGGAGAAAGTCAGCAACATCCATACCATAGCTGTGGAGAGGTGAGCAGCTGCCATCCTTGACAGCCCCAGTAGAACTGTAAATACTTCCATTTCTACAGGACTGTCAAATCCTAATTCCTACTACATGGGGCAAAGAATTTACTCTGTAATTCTGCAGCACAGTTTGAGGAGAGGAAAATGCCCATCACACAATCACTGTCACCCCTGGAGCCCCAGAGCAGTTCCCCTCCCACCTGCAGCATTCTGCCATGCTGTGGAGAGATGGGAAGTTTGTTTCCTTGTGGAGCCTAATCTGGCCCCTGGGCTCTTCTGATAAACAGCTCAAAGTAGGACTCAGGGTAATTCAAAGCCATTCTCCTACCCTCCCCAGCAGGACACAAAGAAGGTTGATGGTGAGTCCCCTGCTCTGCTTGCTAACCTGGATGCAGCCTAAGTGCTTTCTTGGATAATCCTTATTTTTTCATCACAATGAAGCTAGGTTGTGTGCAGGGCTCATCCCACCTATTGCTTTCTAAATTCAGAAACTGAAGAACTGCAACCAGGAAAATAAATTCAACTCACTGGCACAGCTGAGCTGAAATAAGCCTTGTGCTAGCCCAGCATGCAGAAGATGGAGTCATCTTTAATGATGATTTGGGGTGCTACAATATCACTTTGGTGTGCCAAGTACTGCTTCTCTCAAACTCACCATCGAAAAACACAGCTGTTTGTGGAGCTTTGGGCACCTTGCAGGAGGGCTCAGTCTGGGACTGACAGTTGTTCCTGCTCACAGACTGACTCCCACTCAAAAAGCAGTAACTTCCCTGGCTCACAAGGGCCAAGTCAGACATTCCCACGGCAGGCCAGGAGCTCAGGTTAGGACTGGCTCCAGCACAACCCGCCACCGGCTTCTGCTGCTGCTGCTACCTGCAGCCAGAGAGGCACGGGAGAAGCATGGGATGTCTCTAGCCACTGGGAATTACTATTCATGTGATCTTTCTTTCCCCATGGCCTCATTTGGCCCAAAACCCGAATTCCACAGCACCCACACTGTGCTGCATCTTCACACTTCACTCTGCCTAAGGCCGCTGGGATGTCTGTTGCACGCACACAGCCTCCTGCGAGTCGAGATAAGGCTGGGGGAACTGAGATAGGGTATGTAGGGACATTTCCTAGCTTGTAACAGTATCTCAGATTTCTACTTTTGAGATCAACATGGAGGGGAAAGTCTAGTTTGCACAATAGTCCTTGTAAAGCAAGGCAGCTGCTCCTGTACAGCAGAAACAGCTTCACTCTGATGCTCCCAAAGACAAGTTAATTCCTGAACCGCTTACCTCTAAAGCCCCCTGTAGCAAGATCCACCCCTCTGGGGTGCTGAGGGGACCCATGAGACAGAGGTGTGTGGCTCCCCTGTGTTCTGAGAAATAACAGCTGAAGACACCCACTCCTGGTTGTTTGATGAGGTCTCTGGGCCAGCCATACCTGTAGAAGTGAAGTCTGTTTTTCCTTGCATCCCTGGGCCTTACACAAGGGGCTGCTGACTCATGCGTTTGAGGACCAAGTGGCATAAAGAGGATGCCTGGGCACATGCAGTGGCACTGAGTCCTTCGCACCAAGCTTGGTTAGAAAAGGGGGCTCTGGCAGGCAGGTGCAGAACAGCTTTGACAGAGTGAAACTGGCCAAGACAGTCATTTGAGGAAATCCGCCCTGGCCGGGGAGGTAACGTGTCCTGGCTCCAGCCCAGGGGGTGGCAGGGACAGGGAGAGAGGAACTCTTCAGACCTGCAGGGCCAAACATGGCAACAGGGCTGTGTGTGCTGTTTGCCCTAGGGTAAATCGTGTTTCTGGGGGAGGAGGGCTTGGTGAGGGGTTGTCAGACATGCGGCTGTGCTTTGGCAGGCTAGATCTGCCCTGTCACCCCAGCCTGAAGTGACACCTGCCAAGCCCTTCCACTCCGGCTGGGAGAGATTAAAGGATGGAGTGGCTGGCGGTTAAGGCTCAGTTCATTAGAAAGAGTCCTGTTAATTGGGTATTAACTGGCCTCTGCTGGGGATCGGGGACACATGGGCTGGGAATACAGGAGCTGCAGTGTGATGCTTGTCAGACATTTGAACTTTGGCAGGCTGGTGTAGCTGGCATGGGGAGGGCAGCCCAGCCCTCAGCTGGCATGTCAGGCCATGCCCCTTGGAGATTCACGGCTGCTATTGTTTTGGCCAGACTAATCCCTTTTACTTGGGATGCTGGTCTGTTTTTTCCTCCCCATCCCACCAGATTGTGTATCACACCTCTTGGGTTTTGCTCAGTTTAAAAATACATGTTTAGGGCTTAATCTGTGCTGCTCTAGGGCACAAAGACCAGGCTGGCCCTGAGATCACCTGACATTAAGTCCTGAAACAAAGCCCTTAGGGCAGAGTCCTCATACTCTGGCACTAAAGTCTCAATTCCTGTCGCCTGGAAACATAACAGGATTGTCTCCGTTTAGTGGGATTATGTCTGAAAAAGCCTTTTGTTACTGCCACTCTCTGCTCCAGGGTTGACAGCTGAATCAAACCAGATGGGAGTCCCACGGTCAGAGCAAGGAAATGGTGGAGGGCTTCTGGCTCTGACATGGGTTGACCTTGGACAAGTCACTCCATTGCCCTACACTTGGCCTTTCCTCCCTGGGGCAGAGGCGAGGAAGAGGCCTTCAAAGATCAAAAGCCTTTTGCCCTCGACACGCCAGGAAGCTGTGTGCAGCTCGAGTAGGGGCAGGGGTTATTGTCGCTTCTGTCCCTCTTTGACCTGAGAAGCGAGTCTCATGTATGTCAGGAACAGCAGCCCTCAGTGGGTGCTGTTGGGGGACAAGCATGTGACTTTTGGCAATACAGCAGGTCATGTTCACGAGGGGCTAAGGAAACACAGGGAGCACAGAGATTAAATGGGAAACATGAGCCTTCCCCTAAATGATTCCTGTCTCCCCTTTATGTCAAACCACAGCAGTGTCCCCTCGCAGTAGCAAGCACCCTGTGTTATAGGCCAGGCCTCAGCTTTCTTGGGGTTGGTGGCATGAAACTGCCCAGCCCAGAGCTCCCCAGCTCTGCTCTGAGCAGCAGCCCAGGGAGGATGCTGCTGTAGGTGCCTTTCAACACGGAGTTGCAACCAACCAACTTCCCCTGACACTTGCAAAGCTGCAGTAATGACGGAAGCCTCTCTACCTTTAAGGCATGAGATATACTATACACAGCAAGAAGGTTTGCCTAATTAACTCCGATTGTATATGACATTGTCATGTTGATTTACTAAATATACGTGGGAAATCTCTTTATTTCACCAGCTGATTGGTGACATAATCTGGGTCTGTAAGGAGCAGCCTTGACACCAATTCCCTCTGGTTATGTTACCTGTCTTTTCCACCTGCAATTGCATCAATGAAGCCCACAAGGAACTTCAATAACTAATTTATTCATTTTGCTTCTGATTTATAGTAAAAAGGAAAGGATGTCAGGATACACTTGTCTAGAATGACAATCAAGCCCAGAACCCTTCCAAGCTTGCGCCTTCTCAAGAAGTAGAAGGCTTCACCTTAGCAGTATGTGCATCGTGCAGATTGCAATTACCAACTACTTTTGTGTTACTGTAGACTCACACCAGCTGGGAGAAAGTTTCCAGATAACACAACCCTGGAAAAGTCAATTACCTTGTTCCCTTATCTGCTACAGATATGGGCATCCCTGACTGACACATGACATGTTCAATCATGCTGCTCATGTCCCTACTTGCCCCAGAATAATTGCTCCATGTTTACCAGGCTGTGCTGAGGACTTGCTTTTGTACTTTACCATGGGGTAAAGGGCACCGCTGACCCTGGAATCACTTGTATGAGCAGCAGGCACAGGATGAAGACTCAAGTTGATGCAAATGAATCCACAACTATCTGCGGATGAGTCCCAATAAAACTGCAGTATGGCTCAAGGAGCTTCCACATTAATCAACCTTACTTGCACCAAAGTACAGATCTTCAAATCTGCATTTGCTCTCTAAAGGAAATGGACTCCAAGACAGCTCTGAAAATCTCATACTAAAACTTCTCCCCTCTTATGCGACATGGGAAATTTTGAAAAGTTTGTTTTGGCAGTAAACAGTTTTTGGTATTTAACCACATGCCAGAAGGTCAAGGCTTTCCTCCCCAGATGGAGAGCAAAGAAATAATTACTGATCTCCTCTTTAGAGGCGACAATGAAATCTCTTTCTGAAAGAGAACACAGTCCTACGTGATTTGTTGAAAAGCAGCTGTTAGTCAGTGGTGCCTCCGGAGCACTGCTGCAGACTTCCACTTGCACAGGTTTGCAGTAACTGGTCTGGTCTGTGGCATGTGCAGCTCCTGCAAAACCTGACATGCATTTTTCAGGGCTGAGAGAGACTAGGAGCCATGTTCCCTGCTCTCAGCACAGAGGTGGAAGGAGCATTGCTCTGCACCATTCATCCCGCCCCAGACCAGCACATCACCAGCCCAGGCCACCACAATGGCATTTCCCATTGACCACAACAACTCTGTTTGACATTGATTCCCAAACTTGAAGCTTTTTTTTAAGGCCCAGCCCATCACTGAAGTGGTTGTTCTCAGGGGCCAGCAGTATAAGTGGCCTTACACTGGCAGAGGCACCCTGGGAGACTAAGAATGAATCCTTCAGCAGTTCTCTGAGCTGCTCCAATTTCTGCCTGGAAGAACTAAAGTTACAGACCAAAAACATTTCCTCCTCCGCACGGACTGTCCTCATCAATGCAGCACCCCTCATTGCAGTGAAACAAGAGCCTCATTTGGCAGAGCAATCAGGGGAGCAGGGTTAGCTACTCAAAGGGATGTACAGATACTCTGTGTCAGGCGTGGAGCCTAGCTCAGCAACAGAGAAAGCAGGGGACGGGGGAACATGCAACTCCACTGGACGAGAGCCTAGTTAAGATCCGTCTGTGTCAGCCCAGAGCTTAATCTGGATTGATGCAAACTGCAGAAAGTATCATTAGAGACTGTCTGGGGAAGTCACAGACCTTCTCTGCTCCCTTCTTGTCTTCCCCAATAATAGAGATATTTCTGTTTACAAAGGTGGACTTGATCCTCAGAATTTCCTCTGTAGATCTCTAGTATTTGCATGTGTCACCCTGTTTTCCCTGGCTCATTAATCACTCACTGTGCTTGTCAAATTGGAGCAGTGCCTGCTGTGCTCCCGCAACCTGCTATAGGGGCCCCAGGCTGAGTGTTTCTACTGCTACTCTATAGCTGCTTTATGGCACTTCAGAACGCAGCCCCACACAGTGTCCCCGACACACACTTTTGCAGCGCACCCTAAGAGCCCCCACATCAGCATGGGAGCTCTGCCCTGGCAGACCGCATGGCCCACGGCTGGCTTGTTTGCTACAGAACAAAAAACTTTCCTTAAATTCCAAATAAAACATCTTCCAGGATCCCTGGGGTCAGTCTGGTGTCTCCCATACTCTGACACACATATACATGCCTGGCCTTTACTGTGCCTCCAGCCCAGCACCCAGTGAGCCGAGGTCCCCATGCCTGGGACAGGAGAGCCTCTGGCTGGGTCCTGCTCTCACAATGCAAGTGCTCTCCTGCTCTAGACTTCAAACCTCTCTCTCTTCGATTACATTCTCACTCTTCTGTTCATTCTCTTCCCCTTCAGCAAACAAGAAGCAAAAAGAGAAAATATGTCTGTACACAGCCTCGTGTGCCCTGGCTTTAAGGGCTGTTAAGTTCAGGCCAGGGCTGAGATCCACTTTCCAGGTGATGGCCTGTTTTCTCCTTGTGCATCTCACCCATAACACAATGCTAGCTCATTTCTTCTCTTCACCAGAAGCAACGGCTTTTTACAGCACAGTCCTTGTCTTTGATATGAGATGAAAGCATATCTTGCCCAGCCACCCCGGGAAGTGGGAGAACTGTGGGGAGAGAAGGAGCATATATCAAAAATATGTCAGGAGAGCTCCTGAGCAAAGACCTGTTTACAGCAGAGACAGCCTGGACCAGTGAGACAGGTCCAGGTACAGTTTAAAGAAGGTCTCTTGGAGCTGGGATGTGGTTCACGCCTGTCTGAAGCAAACTGGGGTTTGTCTCTGCAGTGTGCAATGTCTCTGGCTGATTAGGAGCAAAGCCCATCTCCTCCTTCCTGCCTTCCCCATCAGCTGGAGCACATGGCTTACAGGAACAGCTCCCTTTTTTTATTCTCTCTTGTTTTTAATGACCAGTCTTTGTGATTGGCACGAGGAGCTGAGTCCTGGTAGGGCTGGGGAAATTCAATATTGCTAAAACCAGGACAGGAAACAGCAATGTGTTCCTGCAGTCACAACTCCACATTAAGTAATTTCTGTATTAAACTGAAGATGATGCAATGAAATGCTGACATTACCTTGGTCTATCCCAGCTTACAGGGCAAAATGAACTTAAAAGGGTTCAACCTGGTATTTCCAAGACAACTACCACGTTGTTATCAAGCTTTGAAACATCTATTCAGGCATTTTTCAATGCTGATCTATTAGGGTGGGAGCAAGACCAAGGGAGGCTCAGTCACAGAGCCTTGTGCAGAGCAAGGCACATGCCGACAGCACCCCCAGTGAGTCCCGGGGCCATGGGACAGAGGGATCCCTGGTCTAACACCGTTCTGCTATGCTCAGTGTTAACAATTTAAGCTGCAAGAACTGCCATGTGGTCCCAGACAAGGAAGCTCTGTGAGATCCCCATCCTACTGAGCAAGCCAGAGATGACAGGGGATGGGAGGTGTTTCCCTGGACACTGACAGGAAAAATCCCACAGGTTCAAGGTAGTTCTTTCCATTTTAAGATTTTTTAACAAAAATGTCCCTGAGCTTCCTGGTCTGCAGAGATAGATGAGAGACTTCAGGAAAGCCAGGTCTCTCAGAAGATTACCAAGACTGCCTATTTTCAGTCAAGTTAGAGGTACTCCAGAGGCAGTGCCAGTCATGGCTGACATCCGCATTAACCAGAAGGGCAGCTGGGCTCCAACTGAGGAGTGGGAAAAGTTAACTCTGTCTCACCTCCAATTGCAGAGACATGGAGCTGAGAGCTCCAGATGCCGGGACCGATATATGGCTGCCTTTCCGCACATGCTGTTTACTTTGCTCTGTATCAAAGTATAAAAGTCTGGAAACCAAGGATGAAACACGGATGCTTGCTCTTCAGTATGTCTGTGTCCATGCAGGGCTGTGAGACCAGCTGAGGTTCCTGTTTTACCTCCCCGTTTCAACTTTTCACCAGTGAAAATCAGAGTTTGAAGGACAGTCTGAAATTGAAGCTTAATGTAAAGTTACTTTTGAAGCCTTATTTGAATGTTAAATTGAAACCCTGTAAACCACTAGTTGAATTCCATTAATAGCTATTAAATTTCCCAAAGGAGTTAATAAGAAGTTATTGATTTGTACGCTCAGCAGTTGAGCAATGAAAAGGAAAAACCAAGACCACAGAAATCTGGGAGGGTAATGCCAGAATCACACTTCGACACAAACAATCACTGGAAAATATTTCACTTAAGGTTTTCCATATGACAAGTCAATAGAGGGAATAAAAAAATCCATTGTCTTTAAATGTGAAGCTGAACTGCTGTTATCCTACAGATTGTTTCAGGTAGAATATATGCCATTTCCACAGTGCTGTGATAATTTCTTTCCTACTGTTCATTAGGAAATTGCAACAGGAGCCTTGAAATCACATAGTCGTACATGTCTGTGAAAGCGAAGAGTAAGCCAGCTGAGCAACAGTCCCCTCCTCACTAACTCACTTGACAGTTTGCTTAAATATAAGCTACTGCTTAGTCACATACCCACAGATACACACACATTTCCATTCATATTTCATTCATCCCAAACTAAGTATTTCTATTAAAAATTTCTACAAACGGAGAAAGGCAAGACATAACCCCTGTATTGAATGGCAATTAAGCAATTCACTTTCCTCTAAGACTCGTCTACTGTAATCTTCATCAAGAAAATCAAGCCAACCCAAAGCAAATTAATATAGATATTCCTGCTCAAAATAAATAATTGTTAGAGCAATCTCTCCACTGGGGAGGGTTTAATTCTCTTCTTTTCTTACTGTTTACAGAGTCACTGGCAGAGAAAGGACGTTTCATTTTCTCCACTTCAGTGGGGTGATCTAATGGACTGGAGTGGACTCACTAAAGCTCTAGAGCATGGTATAAATGGGCAACAGCCATTAGACAATGCAGGAACAAGACAAATCAGCCCTTTTTAGCTTCAGGTCCTCTACATAGCCCATGGGATTGAGCTAATGCAAGAATTAGCCAAATAGAAAACCAAGCATTCAGTCCCTTAATGACAGGAGTTGCCTTCCCTTAGGGACAGAATGCTTCCCTGCAAGAAAGACAGAGGGACACTGGGAGGAGACATGGTGGCAGAGACCCACAATTAGCAGGGGCTTTGTGGTGAAAGTAGCAGGGGAAGGGGATTTTCCACATTGCATCTTATAGGGAAGGAGTTTGAGGAGCCTGTGATACTGTTTCCCCGGCCCAGGTGCTGGGAACGGACAGAGCTGCATTTTCAGCGGAGACTGTATGTAGGTGAACAGGCTGCCTGCCAGAGGATGCCTGGGTTGAGAGATGGCCCCCATAGCCCAGCCGCAGGTTGCTCTATGCTGTCCTCCACAATACCTTCACCAGTTAGAGCAGTCCAAATTCCCTTTGACTCGTCCCTGTGGGGCAGCTGTGCACTTATTTGACTGACTTCTGGGAGCATTCCCTGGCATAATTGATCAGGAAAAGAAATTTTCAGAGTCACCTGAGTCAGCATCATTCACAAGCCTAACCTGTACTTCACCCACACAGGCACTTAGACCAGAACTGCTTACAGGCTCTTCCAGTTTGGGCACGAGAAACAAGTCTGCGTCTGATATCACCGCTCACCGCAAAAGAGCAGAGCTGTCATCTGCAATATCTGTGATCAATATATAGAATCAGAGAGTCTGAAATAGTTATTGTAGAGCAGAAGTGAAAGTCGTGCTTCAACACACCACCTTCTTCCTGGAACAGGCACAGAAGCAAAATGAGCTGTAGAGATGTCACTGCTCTGACCTTGTGCTTTGGCCAGCATGGAGTCACAGGGCTGAAACAATGCCGTTTCAAGTGAAAATTATTCAGAAGTCTAATGCACATCCCACTTCCCAGCCCAATCTGGCATCTCTTAATTCCACTCTGTTTCTACTGTTACTCAAATACTATGTCCCTTTGAAATCCTGTAAAGACACCTGTTCTGACTTGCCAGAGGGTTCAGTTCATGCTTTTCTCCCAAATCTCTTTCTACAACCTTGCGTGATTTCTCTGCCCCTGATGTGAAAATGACCACACCGGCCTTACTGCAACATAAATTAAGAGGAGTTGCTCCACTAAGTGAGAAAAAGCATTATCAGATGAAGATCCACGGAGAAGACAGGCCAGCACATACAGTATTCCCAGGGTGTCTTGGAAGATGAGTACAAAGGCCTGCAACGCATTTGTTGCTATTGTACATATGTCTGTGCCTGTATGCGTGCTGACATTCAGACAGGATAAGAGATTTGCTCTTCCCACTGTTTCCTCCATTTTGGCTCAGCACCATGAGTGGACTCAGACCGATCCATCCTGAATGCATCTCTCCTGCCTTCCTCTCTGAGACAGGTGTCCTGATGCAGCACTGTGAACAGCTTTATAAAGACAAGTGCACTTTAGAGTCTGACTCTCTGAAAGGCATTTACAGCTAATGGGGGAAGGCAGACAGAGAATAAACATGCATTTTTCAAAAGCCAGTGTAAAAATGGTGTAGAATTAAGCTAGCAGAACAGATATTACAGCTGGAGCCCATGATCCAGGCTGAATAACTGAACAGCTAGAGGCCTTGTCCTTGAGGTGCCGGGGGTGGCTTGTTCTTCAGATAGGTATTTACCACTAGCACATTTCCAGATCTATTGGAAAGTCTTGTTACAGTTTCAAAACAACAGTCCCCTCTCCTTATACCAAAATAATAAAAAAAAAGGGCTGATAAAATACAGAGTAGCCTCACAGGCAATTGGAGGTATGGCAGCTCCTACCCACTGGGTATAATTTTTAACAACC
>JAVKLA010000052.1:19388139-19437314 GCA_034782735.1 Sagittarius serpentarius | reverse complement strand
TGATAAAATACAGAGTAGCCTCACAGGCAATTGGAGGTATGGCAGCTCCTACCCACTGGGTATAATTTTTAACAACCCAAACCAGCTCCAGAATAAAGCACAGAAAATGTCAGCCCTTTGTATGAAAGGGCTTTTGAAAAAGCCAAGCTGATTCCAATTTGCCGGAGGCATTAAGACAGCATATGTCACAGTGCCTGGGAACCGAGAGGCTAAGAGTTGGCTCCAATGTGCCAGATAATGGAGCCGCTACTACTAGTCCAGTGAGCTCCGGCTGCCACCCTGCTCCTGGTAGCAGTTTCCAGCATGCTGGCACTCAGTGCAGGCCACCTGCAAGCCAGATCTGGTCTGTCGGAGGAAACTGGGACCTATTTTAGTTGCCCAGCTGCAGCTCAGCTCATTTGCAAGAGGCAGCCTGCCACATCAGAACTCCTTTAGGAAGCACCAGGAGGCAAACCAATCTGCTGCCTCCGAAAACAAGATGGGTAGGAGGGTGCATCTCTGCCCCTGCTTAGCTGGGGAGCAGAGGGGATTGCTGTGGGAGGTAGGAGAATGCAAGGGCTATCTCCTCACCGAATACCCTCTGCTTTGTTTCAGGGAAGAGCTCTGACATCCTCAGGCTTAGTCATAATATCCCAGGGCAACTGAAGTTTGGGCCAACATCTCCTGGAGACTGCTAGGGCCTGGCACACCAGCTGTGGGTAGAGGCTTGTCAGGCCTTGCAGGGCAGGGAACCACCCCCGGCAATTGCGCCTCCATCTCTGCTCTCCACTGTCTGTCCCCCTACCCAGGCAGGGGCCACACCTCACCCTGACTGCTACTGTGAGCAACCCTTACAGCTACTCTGCCCAGAGAGGATCTACTGTTGAAGCGGCCAGCCAGGTAATCTAGTCCCTTTTGGGGCCAGCCATGGACATTTTTCACCCCATGGCATTGGCAAGGGATGTCAGTGTCCTCAAGAGTCAGCAACCAGCTGAGCAAAGAGGGAAGAGGGTCAGGACCGGTCCTTGCAGACCTAGTTAAACAGGAGAGTTGAAGAGTTTGCCCTGGGTCTTAACCTTGGGGTCTGGTGCACGGTGGAGTCAGATAACTGGGTTGCACCAGGCCTCCATGCCGCTGCCCCAGACAAGGCTGCAGAGCTTGTGGGGCGGTCCTCTGCCTCTTCTCGCTGCCAGGAGGGACTGCCACCATGCTGTTCCCTGCCACGCTCTCAGCCTGGCCACGCAGCTCCCCTTGGAGACCGCATCATCTGATCAGCTGCAGAGCAGCACTGGATCTGGGTCTGCACCCGCTCCTGTGGCAGCTGCCTTCCGAAGCAGAGCTAAACGAGCACACAGCACACCGGAGAAGCTGCTAAGCTACGACAGCAGTGTTAGAAGCCATGTCATGGCACTGGTAGGTGATGTGTACCCAGAGAGCATGGAAAGAGCTAAGCCAGAGCAGAATAATGAAATACTGCCATCTCTTCCCAGGCCTGGCCTTTTATCAGATACAACTTCCTTCTCTTTAGTCACACGTTCCTGTTCTCTTGCCAGAACGCAATCTCAAACCTAACAGCAGAGCTGACTGAAATGCCCGTGCTCACACATATCCCTGTATCCTCTTTCTTGCTCCAGCTGGAAGGTATCTGCTCAACTACCTGAGGAGAAACAATAAAATTGCCCCTCCACAGTCAACTGTCAGCCTCCAGGAGAGCAGTGCTGTTTATGGCTATTTATGTTTCAATAAAAAGCAGTGGAAATACAGCCACAGAAAAGAACAAGAGACCCATGTCCTCTTGAGAGAAAAGGTGGTCACTCCCACATCTACTGGCCTGTTTTCTTACCAGAAACTAGTGGCCAGGTATGGACAGGAATGAGTCAGAGACAGGACTGGTCATAAAGCGAGCAGGAAATGAGAAGTATTGTCCATGCAAAATGTGCTTATCAGAGGGCTGGAATGAAAATGTTCATTTTCTTAGGGAATGTTTTTAGTGGAAATGTTCCAAGTTATTTTTTTTAAGAAAAAGGCCTAATGCTTCAAATTTTTCACTTTTATTTTTTCATTATAGAGAAAGGTTTTTAAACCATGCAGAGGCTGTTACTTGTGGGATAAATTGTTCCTCTGACATTAGCCTGCGGTGAACATCTCAGGAACACCAGTTTACTGGTAGGAATGATCACAAACCAGCAAATCCTAAACCACCCTGAAAGAATGTTCCATAAAGGGAATTACAGGCTCATAAACCAGCTTTTGCACCTGATGCCATGAGTTACACTTACGCGGTTTGGGAAGTGAAATGCTATCACGTGCACTGCGTGTCAAACCAGAGCAACGCAAACTTCAGTTGTACATGCTGGCAGTTTTCTGTCACAAACAAACTGCAGACCAAGAACTCCTCATTACTACCTCTGTCATTTCAAAGCGTAAATGTAATTATCATGATCTGATCAGGGACAACAGAGAAAGAGGCATAATTTGCTGACAACAGTATTTGCAATAATTAATCTCCCAGATCTTGCCTTACAGGGTCGTAGACGTCTTGAAATGGGAACTGGAATGTTTAAATCATTTGTGTCCCTTTTTAATCATCTGCACCAGCCAGGGTGATTCAGGGACTCCCGCCCAGAGTCTGGTGGGTCCGAAGAGGACAGGCAGGGCTCTGGCACTCCCACCCGTGGTCCAGCAGGCTACCTTAGTCCCCTTTCCTTCCAGGGACCAGGACTCTGCAAATCAGGAGGAAAAGCGCTGCTTTCAGTTAATGGAAGGAGCTGTAAAGCCTTTACAGACATCAGTTCAAATAGCATTTACCAACACTGAAGTAACTCAGCATGGAGGTTGTAGCCCTAAACCGAAACACTGTCAAACTAAGCCCACAAGCTCTGGGGTTTACCACAGGGTGAGTGTGGGGAAGTTTCAGCTATACTGATGAATAAAGAAGACACCCAGATAACACAGGTGTAAAATCAGTAACCAGACAGCATTTCTCAAGCAGGCTTGCAGCCTAGCAGGATGGGGAGGAGCCAGGCAGAGTAGACAGGGCATGGGGAGGGTTTAGAGAAGACAAGTCAGGCATTAACCTTGCCCTGCAACGTGCCAGGAGAGCAGGAAGAGCTCAGCATCTAAAGCCTTGCTAGTCCTTGGCCTTGCTGACACTACCCACAACAAACGAGTGACTGTCAGCAGGAATAGCTGGATGCTGTGCTGATGACACCTCCACTGCCTCACAAAAAACTGGGATATATCCCACATCCTCCCTGTGCTCTGTCTGATTGCAAAGGGCTTCGTTTCAGCCACCCAACTTGCCTCCGGAGGGAAAGGATTACATGAGCAGGGGCATGCGTGTCTCCAGGTCTGCCCACGTGCTGCTTGTCCTCACAGCATCCAGGCGGGTGGGTGGTGCAGCGTGAGATGGGAATTGGCTGATGCTGCTGTAGCAGCCATATGCTGTAAAAATGAGCCTGAGAGAGTAATATTTCTTTCACAGGGAAAAAAAGTTCTGCTTACTTGAAAGGCAGCTGAAGCAGAGATTAAAAAGGGTGCCTGAAAGAGGTAAATAGAGCCAGGATGCAAGCTGCATTTGGAGTCACCATTTCCAGTGCTGAGCTCTGGCCCCTGGGCTGAGATTGGCTCGCTTTGCTTCCTGGAACGGGGCCTGTCAAAACTCTCATACCTTTGATCACCTTTTGCAGGAAACTGATGTACACATTAGATGCTCATTAACATTTATGTAAGTCATCTGCTGCAGTAGCAGCTTATCTTGTCTGCTATTTGCCTGTGGGAGAAAAGAAAACTCACAAAAGGCCAGCACAGAAAAGCCCCAGGACCACAGCACTGGAAAGATGTTGCTGAAAAGTCCATCTGATCCCTCAGCACCAGTCTTACTTCTTGTTCCCATAGTAATTGCCACAGAGGGAGAAACAACTCAGGGAGGGAGCTTCCCAGCTAAACACTTACTGTTGCTATACTAGGTTAAGTGGTTAACGGGATGCGCTCTGCTTTTAGAAGATGGTTCACTGAGCACAGCTGTCACCAAACAGCGTAGCAGAGACTGAACAAATGCATTCAAGGGAAATCTGAATCTATCTGATAATAGAGGTGGAAAGAGTCCTGTGATCCATTTAACTGTGTCTGCCCCCATGAGAACACCACAGAGACTACTGGATTTGGTAAACCAGCATGACTGTGAACAAACACATGGTGGAACACGCTCACACACAGCAACCCTCGGGCAGGGCAGAACGTGTGACCCTGCCAGCAGGCTGCTGGGACCAGCATGGACATCACTGATAGTCTCTGTGAGCAGGTCTGGAGGGAGGGAGGGATAGGCACTGTACTCTGGCCAGGACCAATCGCAGTCAGCTTGTTGCTTGACAGAGCCTGCTCAGCAGATGAAATCTCATCAAAGCAGTGTGTGGCGTTTACACTGAGCTGGGTGAGTCTTGCAGGCTCTCCTGCTCACCTGGCTCAGACTGACTCAGACCACTCTCCTCACTGTTGGCTTAATAATTAAGAAGTTGTTCTTGCCAGGTTAAGGACACATCTTTCTTTACAGAGCAGCCGGCTCTCTTTACCCCTAATTGCACTCTAGGTAAGAGGTTAAGAGGAGAAAGGATCTTATTATCTGGGTAAGCTGAAAAAAAAATCCCCAACCAGGAGGGCCAGCACAGCTGTTCCTGCTTCTCCAAGGGCAGGACTCTGCCTCTGGAACCTCCCCAGAGCCTCATCCCTACCCTGGAGAATTAATTATCTGCTCCTTGTGCCTGGGCAGAGAGCAGAAAGAGATGATTCCTTTGTGTTACAAGAGGAATTGTGAGACAGATGAATTAGGTCTCGCTCAGCGTTCAAAGTCAATTACAGCCCAGCCTGGAACAGCTCAGGTCTGCACAACATGCTGTACCTGGTATACGGACTCCAGCGTATGTCCATGCACACAGAGCTGCGGTGAAGCAAACAAGGATTTCTCCTGCAAGGGCCTGAGACTACTCAGAGAAATCCTATTGATCAGCTAAGATCTACAGAATAAAACCCTCCTGACATTAGCCATGCTCTGCAGTCCAGGGGACCAGCAATGTTACTACAAATGCCTGAAGTACCAGCTGCCGTGAGACCCGCGGTGAAGGTACTGGTTTCACAACACCCAACAATGACAGACCCTGTAAAGTAGGCGGCATTGGCTTAGCTCTCCATAGCTCTGTCCTAACCAAAAAGAAGCAAAAAGGCTAGCATGCAATAAATGAGCCCTGCAGCCCAGCAACTAGAACAAGGCGGAGCTGTGGGTGCACAGCACAGGGATTACGTGGGGCAGCTGCCAGGGCACCCAACTGGGATTCCAGCAGGACTTGGTAAGTCAGAATTGAATGAAAGATGCACAGAGGACTTCATACAAACCATCAGGACAATTCACCCACCTGGCAGAAAGAGGTTTTAAGGACAGAGTATCAGAAAAAGCAGGTTCAAGAATACTGAATTCTCCAATTGTATTTAATCTGAAATGGACAGCACAAGGCACCCGTCTCTCAATAGTAATTTTTGTCAAAGGAATGTGGAGCCCATTTGGGAGGGTATATTGTCTGGGTTCATTTCCATGCAGTTGTACTTGTATTTCCCATGCAACTTGGAAAACATGCTTATCTTTTCCAGGTAGGGATGCTTCTTGTCATAGTTAAGAGATGCTGGAATACACACTCTGTGTGAAGCACAGTGAATTCACAGCAGGAATTGTTTTCCCATCTCCTGAGCACACCAGTCATTTCTGAAGCAATTTCTCCTTCTCTGTTAACAATGTAAAGCTTTGGCAGATTACCCAACTTAAAAAGTAATTTAAACTGCACTTATAAAATATTTCATGAAACATTTCTAAAAACATTACCACTTTCACTCCCCAGCCATGACAGTAGCAGTTGAAAGAAAGATAGTGCAGTGAAACCTCTCTCTTAAACTCAGATCTCTTGAAATTTCTGCTGCTTCAAGCTGCTATTTCTATTCTGTATTCACTTAAAAGGTGTGGAAAATAGGCATATTCAATATGAGATTTTGTTGTTTTAAAACTCGTGGAAGTAAATACTTTGATCTAATCACATGTAAATTATGTGTCACTGTTAAAATATGGGACTGCATGTAAATCTCAGATACAAAAGAAGTCATCACCGTCTCCATGTAGAATGAAAAGAAATGTAGAATATTAAAATCAGGAAGTTCAACTTTATTAGCATAACAGCTTCAGTTTATATTCATGTGCACCAAAAATGCATTCACAGCAAAATAACTCAGAAGAAAAGCCCTGATTCAGCACAGTAATTTAACTCATATTTAGCTGTAAGCATGTGCTTAAGTCCAGCTGGGCTTAAGTCCAGATGAAGAAAAGTCCTCTGATAGTCAAGACAAAGCCAATAAAAGTTGAACAAATGATTGCAGGCTGACCAAAAAATCGAGAATAGTTTTTATCTGAGTTCAGTCTTTGTTTCAATTCAATTATGTTCTGTTGTTACAAATCTCTTTGTCCAGGCCTAAACCAAGTCCTCTGAGGCTAATAAATTCATAATAAATACTATCCTTGAAGGAGGGAGGACAAAAGCTTCCAGACTGCCTCAATCTTCCATTGACAGCAAAAGAGATAGATGGAGCAGCTACAGGTACACCAGCAGAAGCCAAATGGAGCATACTGGTGTTTGCAGAGAGCTGAACAAGACACTGTTCTTTCTCTGTTTTGTATGAAAAAATGCAAGAGGCCATGAGTTCCCACCTGCTCCCTTCTCCCTCCCGAGCTGGGCAGCAGTCCAGAGCTTCATGGTATCAGATTCCCTCCCCATCCTCCTGGCTGGAGGTATGCTGTCATTGCTGGGAGATGTGGAGAAAGGTCTCCAGCTCTCCCACGCAAAGGAAGGCCTGGCGTCAGGGCTGAAGAAAGGACTTACACAAACTGCAGGAGGCAGAGAGCTGTTTTCCTCCCCTACATACTATGGGGAAAGCACTCACTTCGCAGGAGGTGATTTTCAGTGACAGACGCTGATGCAAAGGTGGTCGTGGCCACTGCGTACAGAGATCCCTGACCTGGCAGGCTGTTGGGACTCCCTCCGAGAAGCGGCAGTGCCTTGTCAGACTGCTCTCAGATTTCCCAGCTCACTGATCAGTGACAGGACTGTTACAGACCATCACGGCAATGAAGCCATGGCTCAACTGCATAAGGGGGAGAACCGAGAGAGGGCCCCGCTCTCTGCCTGTCCATCAGCACTTGTGTGAGTGTCTGAGTCTGCATCCAGTTCAGGCATCAGCCCATGAAAACAGAAAAGGGTTTTGTGACTTGTCTTGGTGAAAGCGTCACCCATTAGCTGCAGCAAAGAATACAAAGCAGTACTGCCAGTCTTGGGGAAGACATGAGTATGTTAAAAGCAGCGTAAGATAAAAATAATAGGCAATGGTTTTCAACCACTATTAAGTGGAAGAAACCCATGTTACCCTTCATATAACAGCGCCTGGCCCCCAAGCAAAAAAGAAAGGAGTCTCAGCTCACTCACATGCAAGATGCTAACAGATGCTAACTGACGCTAACAGACTCTCAAACTCCCTTGAGAGGGTGTTCTGGGGCTGCTGGGCTGCAGTGGGCAATAATGGAGAAAAGAGAGGAACTCTGCAGTACCACCACTCAGACTGACCCTCTGCTGATAATAAGCAGAACTGCTCGTTAGGACCATCAGCTTTTCAGCAAATTTTGAGCAAATTCTTACTCAATATGTATATGACACCTAGAGAAGGAAGAGTACATTGTCAGTGAAGCCAAAGATGTTAGCATAAAAAGTGCAATGAAAAAGAGTTGTTCTCAAACTGAGGAAGAAACACACCTGAATAATCTGGACAATGGGCTGTGCCTCCTGTGAGTACAGGCATCAGCAGCAGGATAAAACATTTTGTCATATTCCAAAAGGCTTGATGCCCTAAAAGCTCTAACCGTCCCCCCCCCCTCTTTGGTGACATGAATCCAACCATTTCCCAACAACCTTTTCCAGAGCAACAGCAAGACACCCTCTTTCAAGGCAACGCAAAGCGTCACTGGCCCCATGCACACAGGAGGAGATCACTGCTTTCTCTCTCTGCACATTAGGTGACTTCACTCTGTTTGCTGTGAGCTTTTGCAAAAGGTTCCTTTCATCAGCTGCCTTTGAGGTTCTTTGAAAAATGGAAATAATTAGGCACGTGTATTTTCATTGGCAAAGAGAGGCTGAAGCCTGATCTGAAAGGCTTTGCTTTCGCAAGAAAATAATAGGTCCAATTAAATGTACTTTATTCTCTGAAGTTCAAACGCCATAGCTTTGGGGGCAAGAATTATGTGCAGAACAGGGATATAGGTATATATAGGACTGGGGTTAAACATAATCTGCTTGGGTTTACAAAACAACAATGCTCATGATTAATAGAGAAGCAAAGGGTGAAAGTGTGACACTCCTGTCCAGAAGGACAACGAAAAAGCCCTGTGTCCACTGGCACTTAGTCCACTGAGAACTGAGTGACTCTATTTGCATGTGTAATCATATACCAGACTGCTAAAATGATGGATGTAGCTGTGATAAAAACACACTGGCCCTGAAGGGAGCTGGATCAGACCCCTAATTATCACTCACGATTCCTTGTTCAGTTAATACTTGCAAGAAGTTTCTAAAGTTTCAAAGGAATATAAATCTTATCAAAGTATTTCTAATTGCACGGAAATGACAGGTACAGTGTCACTTAGCTTGGGCTGTAGGGAAGGGGCAGCAGAGTTCTCTGGAACCAGTGCAAAGGTCTCATACTGCATTCAAAACTCACAGAGAAACCAAACTCTCATATAAATGTTAACTGAAAGCAAAATTGCAGTTAAAAACTAGAGGATGCTCTAAAAATAATTAAAATCATGTGAGACAAATCAACATGCTCCTCTGCTTATGGGTCTTGGCTCTCTGGGGGCTAATGCCTGTCTTTGCTGCCTGCAATGGCTTTCTTTCTGTATGCTTGGACAAAAGACACTTTATTACAGTAATTTATCACCCCATAAAAGTGGCTTTCTTGTATTGCTGAATAATTTTGAAAGAAATATGTTTTAAAAATTAAAAATGCAGTCGGTGTATGCACACTCAGGTCTGCTGGGAGACATTTCTGCAACTACTGTAACTGCCTGGGTAGTTTTAATACCTCTACCTTCTATTATTTAAAGTATGATGATATTTTTTCCTTCTCTGAGCTTTGTCAGCTATAAATAAAAGATAAGGGTTGAATTGTACAGGATATCTGTAAGCACTTCCATTATTGATACTTAATGTTACTTGGAGGGGGTGGTGAGACCACGGTGCTTCTCATTTGCACCTAAACCCTGAGGCCCAACTGAGAAAAGCGGAAGGTGCATGTTTGAGAGGTCACTTTCTCTGTGCATGCTTCCATTTTTTGTCCTCCATCTGGCACTTTCCAGCATGAAAATGAGACCTATCCACAGATACTTAATGAAACATTAAACAAGGGATACTGTGAAAACTGCTTGATGGGACCCAGGATTAACAGGAAAGGCTTCCTCAGTACTCAGAAGATGCTCAGACAAGGTCTAGAACTGGGTCCATGATCCTGAAACAACAAAAACTTGTTTTGCACTTTATTCTCCTTGATGCAGAGGGTCCTTTGTCTGCTGAACTGGAGCTGCTTTCTCCCCAGCTCTGGAACAAAAGGAGAGCCTTTTCTTGGCACTCTTGCTATTTAAGGTGTTGCCCTTGTTTTTAGCACCACATCAGTCAGTGGTTCCTCAAAAGCAGTAAATTGCAGAATGACATAAGGAAAAAAAACCACGCTAAAATGGGATTAGTAACAAATACACTCATCAGACTGGTCCAGAAGCAGAAGGGTTGTTTGACCTGGGATCAGCCTGAAGGAAAAGGAATGTGTTAGTAAGGCTACTCTTAAGGCAGACCTGTAATTTGGTTTTACAGGTTCCAGTGTCTTTGTTCCTCACTCTGCTGTCACCACCTATCCCAGCTCAGCATCCTTAGGCATTGGACTGAAGGCAGGACATTTGCCCCAGGGTGAGTGTCCCTATAAATCCTTTATTTATAGCAGACTCATGTCCTTGTTCCTTAAGAAAGTGGCACCAAAGCAAACCTCTTGTACATTTTTTTTTTCTACTGCTGTAGCTAAATCAAGAAAATTTTTGCTGTTAAAACAGACAGACTCTTCAACAGGGCAAGGACTACCCACTCCATAGGAATCCTCATCCCCACCACCCCTTGGATTTGCAAGGCAGCAGGAACTGGGCTTGGAAAAAACACCTGAACGTACTCCTAAGGGATAAACTGGCATGAATCCTGCCCTCTGTGTCATTTCTTCAATGGTTTTAAAGATCATGTGGCAAATTCCAGCCCATGCAGCCAGGTGAATGAGTGCAACGCCAAAGCTGGAGAATAACTGGGTAAGTGGACTCACTGTCGGAGTCAGCTGTCTGTGTATCCACAGGCTCATACGTGGAAAGGAACCACTCAGAGCAATGCTTCGCTGGGAGTCTTCATAAGGGCTAATGACCACCTTTGGTTTTATTGCGGCCCAGCGAGATCACAGAGTAACCAGATTGCTAATCAGCCCCAAGAACACACCAGCATTTGCCTGATGAATCAATAAGCACACTGAGCTGAGTTTCCCCTTCATATTCTCTGTTTTCCATATTGCCTCAGAACTGGTAATGACTGCGTCAGATACCCTTTGCCAGCCATACACTAATTACAGATCTGCAACCAGCCCTGATGCTTCTTCAAACCGCAAGATGATAAAATTAGATCATTACTCACATCACCCTCTTTGCAGACAATTATCAGAGGGATGCAACAGTATCTCCCCATTTCTTTTTCTAAGAAGTGACTTCAAGATCCAGAGAGTGAGATAGTGAGTCATGCTCAGAGGTTTCTTCACCAGCTTTTATTTAGAGTTAACAATGAGAAAAAGCTGCTCTCTGTGCACAGATACCTAAAAACTGAACACACATGGTAGCACTGCAAGAAGAGCCACACAAACCTCAGGCTGTGCATAAATCCAGATCACTGGTCTACATTTTAAAACCAAAGGGGCTGCCAAGCAAATCATAGGCACCACTGAAAGCAGAAGGGTGGGAGCCTGCACCCAACCACGAGCATAAGGGAGAGTCCCTAAGTTATCTCACTGACAGATGGACTCCTTCTGTATCACACATCCTTGAACTGCCATTTCAGTTGGAAATATGCAGCAAGCAGTCACACAGACACTGGGCAGGGCGCTCAGAGGATTCGTGCTGTAGAAATGCCTAGACAGACACTCACTTGTTGCGCTAGGAAGTTTTGGTACAGGTACAGAGCTATATTGGATCAGACCAGAGGTTCATCTAGCCAGGGTCCTGTCTCCAGCAGTGGCCAAAGGCAGATGCCTAGGGCAAAGTTTAAAGTTAGGCCACTGTCTGTTTGGGCTGACCCAGTTTAGCTGTTCATTTATGAAGTCATTTAGGGAAAGACGCACCAGGTTGAGATGGACATTTCCCACATAAGCACGGCAGCATTCCCGATTTCCTGAAGTGCCGCAAAACCCACAGTGCCACTGCTTACACTCCCCTTGCAGTCAGCTGTGTGAATTCCTGCTAAGCAGTTATCCTTCCAGGCATTCCCAGCCAGTCCTGCAATATCACAGGTACTCTGCAGACCTGCCTTGATTATGCTTCCTGTTATGGTACCAGTTTTACGCAGCTTAAAAGGCATCAATAAATAATGAATTGAAGTTGTTGGCCTGTTATATATATAAGCAGCATGTGTCCAAGATGGTTACCAGCACATCAGTGGAAGTTACCATAGATAATGATAAGCCACAATTAAAAGCAATCTATTGCTCTGCTGGACTGTGTAACAGTATGTAATAAAAGATTAATCACTTATTAAAAAAGCTACAAGTATTTCATTAACCTTTATGCATTATTTCTAATGGGGCTTGTCTACACTGCAGTCACTGCAGTGACTAAGTGGAGGAAGTCACAGAAGTACTGGGCAGGATTTAAGCAGCCCTGTTCTGGCACTGCGTGCAGTGCAGCTACTGTGACTAACAGTACTGTTAGTGCTTAGCCTCAAGTATTTACCCAGCTCTTTGGGCTGGGTTTCTGGCCCTTGCTGAGCTCTGTGTTGTTGCAGCACTACAGTTAGCAGCGCACAAAGAACAGGTTTAAAGCTGAAGTTGGAGCTGCAGCTCCTGTGAGAACCCACTCAGAGATGACTCTTCACCATGGAGCCCTGCATGACAAGTCTCTGGCAGAATCAGGCCACTCCCTGTGAAGTGCCAATTCCCAGTGCTGGCATCCCAAAGTGAATCCCCCTGGCTGCCTTCCTGCATACTGCAAACACATTTTGCCTATGCGTAGTGGCCATTCCCTGTGATTCTCTAGTGACCAGTTGAAGTCTTGCCACCTGGTTTCCTTCCCATAATAGAAATCAAGACGGGTCTGTTTTCTGGAAAGGAGCTCTCCAAAGAGCCGTGGATGTCTGTGCACACCTACATTTTGTGTGAGTGTCACCTGTGCTGGGAACACCCATATTGTATTGTGCCATTTGCACCTGGGGAGCTCATTCCATTTAGTGTGTTCATCTTCTGTTATCAGTTGGATCTGGATTTACACAGCCATATGGAAACTCAGGCAAAATCTTTCCTCTGAGTACATGCTATAAGCTCTGCTGATTACTCCCAGCAGTACTTACCACTGGCTAAGAGAGGCTTTCAGAACTGAAGTACTTCAAGGACTGTGTTTCCTTCACAGAAGCTAGTCTGCTTCTTCAACACCCGACTACTTGAAGCTCTCTCTGTCCATGGCAGCCTATCACATGCCTGCAGTAACTAAATCAACTCAAAAATGGTGTATGCAACTGAAAAGTGGTTTTCAGGAATGCTTTTTAAGTGTGTAAAATAACTCCATGGCTTGTTGAAAGCCATCAGGAGGTATGCTTGAGGAATAGTGTTTGGAGACAGAAGTGTCTTTAGTTCTCTCTTCCTCTCCTATGCAAATGTTATCCTTTAATGTGGCTGGTCCTAGAGTGATAAAGGGGACACCTTCTCCATCAGATGAAAGTGTGATCTCTTTTCTGTGTTCCTTACCACGCTTTCTCTGTGCAGGAGAGAGTCTGAATTCTTCATAACTTCTCAGACTCTGCTGTGTTTAAGCCCCAGCATTACATCCTATTTGGCTCTCCAGCCCTACCAGCTCTCAGACAGAAGCGTCTGAGACACTGCCTAGGCTGCAGCCCTCCTTTATTCTCATATTAGTGGGACCTATTCACACGTAATGGACCTCCATTATGTTTGATCTGAAAGATATGTGACATCTGGAAACAACATACTTTGAAACATTCATGCAGCAGTTCCGTAACCTCAGCCAGAGTTCACAAGTTGTAGGCAGATAGATTCCCTAAATCACTACACTGAAATACACTGTTCTCCAGCAAAGCCACTTCTCCTGTGCCTAGATGCAGTTCCTGCCTGTTGATATTTTGCTTTTGAAGGTTGGAATTTGTCTGATATATCAAGACTAGGAGAGGAAGAAGTATTTTGCTCACAAAGGTTTGAAATCCCTGTCAGTTTGCACCTGTGACTTTCAAACCAAACAAAGCTCTTGTATCGCTAGATGTCACAACGGCAACATAAAGTGTTGCTTAAGTGTATAGCATCATTGCTTCCCCAAAGCACCAAACAGCCAGGACTAAGCAGAAGGTTTGGGAGCCTCTCAGTGAACATGGGATAAGTTTTCAGCTTGTAAAGTAAGTTGATGAGTTTCTTTTTACACAAATTTACTTTAGGTGATACATAATTTATTAGGAACATGTGCACCTTGTTTCCAGTGGGGTATGAATGTGCTGGAGCTTGCATGGCAGAGGAATCCTTCCCAGGTACTGTACTACTAGGGGCACATTCAAAAGCACCAAGCACAGAAGCACAAAGTTTGAGAAGTAGCATGATTCACCACAAGAGATAAAATATCAGCCTCACAGGAATGGGTCCAGGAGCACAGGGACTGCTGTAACAGATAAGCCAAGTGGTCTGTGTGCCCCAGGGTCCTGCCTCCCACAATTGCCAGCAGCACCTGTTTGAGAGAAAAGTGCAAAATGTGCTGCCCACAGTGCAAGTTTCTCTCTGACCCCCTCCAGCAAGAGAGCAATTTGTGTTCTCAAGCAGCAAGGTTTAGATATCCAGTCCAGAATGATGTGGTGTTTATAAAATATTGCATACGAGTAATCCAGAGAGAGATGCCCAGTACCTTTTTTGCCCTGATAAGTTTTTGACCCAGACAATAATTTTGCTGAATTCAAAGTGTAATTTGTATAAGAAAGACTGTCTTTTTTTGTTAATCTTAGGATTCCTGCTTTGCAGTACATGGTCTCTCTGCAAGAGTTGTCACAGTAGTGGAAATTGCCGTGGTGCTGAAATGGTGAAAGGTTAAGAAAGATGTGGCAGGTAGTGATGATCCTTTAAAGCTTTTCTTTGGTGTATGTCTTCTTTGGCATTGAAAAAGGGGTTCTCTACTGTGGACATTATATACAGGGGTGTGGAGCACAAGGAAGTTTATGAGCTGTTTGCTGGAGAGCAAGTACCTTTCAGTTATGGTATGAACAAACTTACGTCTTATGCTCAATTTGACAAGAAAGCAGAGTTTCACTAAATTGTCCTTGCATTTGCTCCATCCCACTTGCCGCTTTCAAATGCAGAAAGCATTCTTCTCCTTTTCAAAGATCCAAAGAAGACGAGGCTCAGAAGAGCATTCCTGCTCAGCGTTGGATGCAGAGCTCTGCACTTGACTCAGTTAATAATGGGTGTCCCTGAACTCAATGTTTACAGGATGAATGAAATATTTTTCACCCTTTGTTTGCCTCAGTTCTTGGCACCTCTGCAAACTATGAAAAGCTGAAAAATCTGGAGCTTGCCAAGAACTGTTAATATGAAAACTTAATCTTTCCTCTCTGGTCTGGCAGTCACATGTGTCAAACAATATCTCACATCTGATCTTGGGCAACACCTGAGCTTTTTCATATAAAACAGTGCAGAGCTGGGGCCCTATATACGTGTTGTACAGGTCTCCTTTCTTCTTGTGTAGTGTCAGGAGCAGTTCGGCACTGCAGCACAGCTCAGTCTACAGCCTATTCCCTCTTCCAGAAGCACACAGTTTTTAAAAACAAATCCTTGGCTGTTTTCATCCTTCCAGCCCATTTTCCAGTTCATTTCATCCACTGAAGTAATCATGGTTATTTCAAATGTGTCTATAAGTATCTGAAATAGCTTTTGTGATTTCCTACTGCCATAGCTGGCTTTGGAAGCAAGCAAGCAGGGAAACTGCCCAGGGCTCAAGGTCCTAGGCAGGGCCCATTAAACTAATACAGGTAGTAGTTGAAGGCCCATTGTATGTAAGTGTAAAGGAGGAGTCCGTCCCTTGGCCTCTGCTTGAGTCTAACAGCCATTCTGCCTGCTGCTTTCACTCCTATGTAGTTTGCCCTGTGCTGCAAAGCGGTCTCTCTTGACAATGCAATTTGCTTCCTAATGTTAAATACTTTGGCTCTCTTCAGACTTGTCAAAGTTGAGCGGTTTCCCACAGCACAGGACACAGTACTGTATACGTGTGTCCGTTAGGCCATATACCAATTCCGGCTTTTAGAACTGCTGAGCACTCACAACTCCTATTGCAGTCAGGACGTGCTTTGCGTTCCCTGAAAGCACAAGCCCTGCAGGTACAGCTCTCCCTGTCCCCATTCCCCAGTACTGAAGTCAAACTCACTGTCTTCCCAAGACACGGACTCACACTGGCATTCTGATCCCACCTTTGCCAAGGATGCTGTGGGGTTGTTTACATGGGTAGCCACTGTCTGGCCCATATTAGTGCTTCAAATATATAAAATATTGCATGCAAGTTGAGATGAGATCGCTTGAATGGGATAGGGATTATCAGGAAGCCAGGCTGGGCAAGCAATTGTGTGATGTGCACGCCTTGTCCCGTACCCTGAAACACAGCACCAGCCACTTCACTTCATATTCCTGTTCAAACACCCAAACGGTCCATCAGTGGTAATGAGCAGAGTGGGGCTGGGACAGACCAGCCTTGACAGGCTGTAACAGGAGCTGTGGACCCAGCTGCATGTGCTGTAAAACTCTCCTTGACACCACCACAGTCTGCTCTCTCTTGGAGCCCTGGAATCGTTTCAGCATTTCTCAGACAGTATCATATCAAATTACTGAAAGTATTTTCAAAGAGGTGTTTGCTTCCCTAAATTTTGTTTGCGTTAATAAAAAGTGACAGAGTTGGAGAGAAAGCAAAGCACATGTGTTCTTGGAAAGAAAAAAAGGGCAGTCAACAAAAATGTGACCAACTGGAGAACAGTGCAATCAGGATGGCTTTGAAACATCTGCAGCCAGAGAATGAGGGAAAGGCATGGGGAGAGAAGGAATGAAGAGGGAAGAAGACAGCTCTCTGCAAATCTTAGGCTATCCCCAATGTCTTCCACTCACTGCCTTCTCTTACAGATGTTTATTTACATGCAATTGAGTGTAACAGCCAGATAAGGCCAGAACTGAATAGAGACGTGGTGCACTTCCAGCAACAGCACTCTCTTCCATATGAACAGATACGGTCTCCTGTCTAGGAAGAAGAATTAGTCTCCAAGGCTGATGTTCTAGTATCTTTTAGAAGAGAAGGGGACTATTTTATTTACTTGTAAGCACCAGAAAACAATTTTTTGTTTCTTTCTCAGGTCATGCATGTGTTTGTAGCTTAGAGCTAATTAAAATGTTAAATTACCTCCAGCAACAGCAGAAAAAAAATCATAATTTAATTACCTGTGAGAAAAACTTTTAAATTTCTTATTTCATTTTGAGATAAACAAATGAAACCACTAAGATTTGTTGCTTTGGTGGCTTTTCATAACAGGAAATGGTAATAACACATTTCTGTCTGTAGGAACTTCCTCTGGTTCCCCTCTTAGCACTAAGGGAACTTTAGGAAGCTGCCTGAAACAGGCACAAAACCTTTGCTGTGGCAGGAAGCCAGTTCCATTCACTTTCTGTCTCCTGCTGAAGTTATTGGGAACCCCTGAAAGGCTGCCTGGCACTTGGCTGAAACAGGAAAGTAAAGGTCTGTGTCCTGCAGTTCTGCACTCTCAACTTAGACATACAAGGGCATTAAAAGAGGAAAAGTAATGCCTTGATTTCCTCTTCTAAGCTCTGTTTCACACAAGGCAACGCAGACAATCTTACTCCAGGACCAGAGTAAGACAGTCTGATCCTAGACCAAACCTGCCCGTGCGCAGGAACAGGTACTGCACCCTGCATTCATGAGCAGCCTTCTTGCAAACTAACCTTAACAGGCAGACACCACCTGTGGCAACAAAATGAAAGCTGAACTAATTGGAAAATGTGGCCTTTGGCAGCACACATAAGGTCACATTAAAGTGTCCACATCCCAGCCTGGAACACCCCTGCTTGAAGTTGTAGCCACTCCTGTTACCGTCCTGCCAATGGTCTGCAAACATGGCTCAGCTGCAGGCGTGGAGCAGGGTCGGCTGCATACTGTTTCCCCCTTCTTTTAAGAAGCCCATTTCTTACTGCTGCTGAAATGCTGTCTGCAAGTCATCGTACTTGCCTCTTATTATACAGAGCTTTATAACGCACTATAACTGCACCATACAAGGTCAGAGCTGCTGAAGCACATGTAATGGGACCTACAGTGCAAACAGTAGGCAAGGATTACACTCTAGGTCCCATGCTCACTGTGCTTGGAGGGGCAGGGTTTGGATGACCCCCTGCTGAGACTGTGCCACTCCAAGAGGCTTGCTGTGTGGCACAGCAATAGGGAGGTCCCTAAATGGTACCCATTAGCAACTTTGAAGTAGGTATCTCACTCAGACACGCTGTTAAAATCTATCTTTCTAATTTCGAAAAGCAGATTTTGCCATCCTCCCCCACCCCCCACCCTTTCAAGCCCAGAAATGTTAACAAAAGCTACAGTTCAGAGGTATGAACAAGGCTGTCCTAATAATGTGTCTCTCTAGATTCTTGTCATGCTGCCCTGGTGATATTCAGCGTGATAATGAAGGCAGTAGGGAAGGAAGAACAGAGAAAATAGCAAACAACCTGGGAATAATGTGGAGTTGCCATGAAGAGTCACAGATTTGCTTACTGAAATTTAGAGCAGTTTGATTTTTTCTGTGAAGTCCTGCTTGTTGTAGCAGAAGCCAGTACGTAGCAGCAGAACCACTCAATGGGGCTCAACACTGCAGGGGCAGCTCAGGTACAGATGAAAAGGTTTGTCCTGGGCACTTTGTCAGCTCAAAGATGCTCTTAGCCTACCAGTTCCAGATGGAATGAGAGGGTACAAACAGCCCAAGGGCTGACATCACCCTACGGCCTCAGATGTTCCTACTTAACTTGGGCTTATCTTAGCACTGAAAATGCAAGAATGACCTCTCCTTTCCAGCCATCCCTGGACAGCGCCTGGGCTGCCAGTCACAGAAGAGATCAAGGGTCAAGAGAGCAGAGTGAAGAAATAGCTCCCTCCAGTTTGCTGCAGGACCTGAGGAGGTTGGGAATGAACGATGGGAAAGTGAGAGGGGATGGAGCAAAAGGGAGAGGGAGGATCTGCTCGTAGTGGAAGGTGCAGAGATAGAAGAAAGGCCAGGAATGGCTCCATCCATCCCCTCTGGCCTTGCCCTCTGTTCTCTCACGCTGCTGCCACATGCCTGTGCTCACTCAGCACTCCCACCGCCCCCAGCAGGCTCCCAGCATGACCCCCTGAAAACCCAGCCCCATGCTCTCTCCTTTGCTCCTCAGCAAAAATGCTGTGTGGATTTGCACTAAACAATTCATAGCTGCTATAAAAACCAAGTGCATGTCATATAACAAGCTATGAAATGAGACGTGGAAAAGGCATGTGGTCCGAAACCTGCAGCCAGGGGTGCAGGATCCCTAGACATCAGGTGCCCCAGGACAAAGTGGGAACTTCGGGAGCATCTGGAGGAAAGACTTGAGAAAGAAAGACTGAGTATTGCCTGTTTTGGAAGCAAGTAAAAGATAATTTGCCAGGACAATCATCAAGAGGGGGTACGAGATTTAGAAGAACTGCCTGAGCTGCTCTTTCTTGTGTCCTGTCATAAAACAAAGTAATGGAGTAGTTCAGAGTCTGGCACTGTGCTTTGCACCTGAGAAGAGCTGAGGGATTGTTCTGATTAGATTTCTTTTACACCCAGACTGCAGGGTGTAGGGAATATGAGGAGCAGAAGAGCAGATACTGCTGCTATGAAACCTACTGGGTTTAATACCCTCTTCAGCCTTAGCTGTGACAAGAACTGAAGCAGGACCAGCAAGGGATTCAGACTTCTCTGTTCCTCCAAAACTTCAATGCACTGGAATAAAGTTAGCTTTTTGTTTTCTCCTGATTTATCTGATGAACTTTAATTATATGCTCTTGGTCACAGAATTCACTCCATCAGGTCAAGGTGTCAAAACTTCATTGTTTAACTGGACTCAAAGAAGTAACAGCCTTTTGCTAGTTTCTGCAGAACTCTGTAGATATAAATATTGATTTGTGAGATTATTTGTTTCATCTTGGCATTTGTTTTTTATCCTTCTTAATAGACACAGTGTTTAATTTACCGTAACTAAAGATACTAGGATTTTAGTGAGTTTTCTGTCAGTTCCCATAACTCATTTTGATGGGAACCCATTGGATTTTAATGGAAACCTATTAGGTGAACATATTGTGATCATTAATGAACTTGATGTGCAATTATAAGGGGAACCACCTAAACATAATTAAAACCTATCAAGACCACTAGGGAATAAAGAGAAAGGAAGTTAGTCTTGTTTAAGACAATTAGTGTAGACAATGATCTGAGAACAAAATAAATGATCTCTGATGAAGAAAAGCTGTGTGAGTGGCTACCCGGGAAGATATAGGCCACGCAAACAAGGGTTTCTTTAGAAAATCAACAATTACAGTAGTCTGGTTTTTTCTAATGCAAGTGGTGCTTTGACAGGGAAGTTCAGCCTTTTCCTTGCTATTGCCTAACTCTCTGACATTTTGCTAATCCTCTCGTTCTCTGGATCTGGGGCAGAAGAGCACAGAATGTCCTTATGACACCTCTGTGCTTGTAGATCCAAGCAGAGGGAAGCAAAGGAGTGTTAATTGCTGTTGTTTCGGAAGGATCTGCTGGATGACATTATGCCTTGATTGTGCACACACACAATTTTCACTGTGTGTTCAGGGTAGCTGGAGAGGCTGCATGGGGCTAACAGAGCACAGAAATGGCAGTACCCCAAAGATGAATTCCAGGAGTGGCAGGGAGAAGAGCTGTGTTCCACCCTTATTCCAGGGACTCAAATGCAACGTAAATTTTCCTTTAGTCTAGTACTGTTCTGCCCTATTGAAACGCTGCTTGGTGCCAGGGACTTACACCCCTAACCATGAAAGGCCAGTATCTCAAAGAGCAAGCAAACTGCAGGCTCAGAAAGTGCTCCCAAATCACTGATACATTCCTCAAAATCACAAGAAATCCTATTGCTTGCCGACCACTAGACAATTAAAGGGTCCCACACTCCGTTGTCATTGATCTGCTCTGTGTGCCTTTGGTGCAGAAACAGGGAACGTAACGTAATTAGCTGGCAGGTGATGTCCACCAAATGTCATTACTGAACACATTTGCTTTAGTCCCCATTCACCAGCATCAACAGCAAGGCTGCTTCCCCATCCACTGGCAAAGGCTTTCGCCAAGATTTTAGAATTCAACAATGAAGCAGGCCTGCAACTAAAACATTTATCTGGCAGTTTTCCCTCTTTAAGTCAAAGTGTTATGTTGGCACGCTGCGCTGTGGGTGGCGATTTGCCAGAGAAAAGCATGTGTTGGAAAACCTTGCTCAATATTATAGCAATCTCGTGCTCGCAAGCCTCGTACAACTCAAGGAGGAGACTGCCAGCAGGGCTCACAGCCGTACTCCCCTCTTCCCAGGGCAGGCATGGAGCAAAGCTCGACAGTCGCCCAGAGCAATTGAAAAACGAGGTGTTGCTGGACACAGCCTAGCATGTTACATGTTGGGTTGAGGGGAAATCAGAAAGGTGGGAGGGTTGTACAGTGACTGCCATTAGTATATGTCAGCTGGTCAGCAGAAGGAAGCTTTGCGGCGGATAGCATAGAAACACATTGGTTTATATTTTTGAAACATTTCCCTGAGGGTCCTTCAGTTTCTTTGGGACCAGCACAAATGTTGGACAGCTCTGGTGGGCTTTTTATATAGGGCAGATAATCCTCTCTGAGGCAGAAAGAAAGACTACAGAGACTTGCCTGTAGTACAGAAAAACATATTGAGGAGGCAGCAGTAACTTAATATGCAAGAGAGACCTGGATTCAGAAGTCAGTTGCATCATTCATTTAGCAACACTCAAGCCATGGAGCAAGAGCTGGGCCGCCAAGTGTGTGCACTGGGCATTGTGCTCCTGCCAAGTTACGTCTTAGGGGAGCCAAGGAATGAGCCAGGACAAAAACAAGAGGATGAAATGCAGTACAACACAGCCAAACAAAATCAGGACTCTCCCCTCTCTGCTCAGCTGACCAGGTACCTGGCCAGTGAATGGGACCAGGAGAACATGAACTGTGAGCAAACATCTCCGACCATCCTGCTTTCCCCGTGCCCTGTGCTGGTGCGGCAGAGGTGCAGTCAGGAGGTCAGAGCCTGTTGCCACAGCTGAGCTCAGCGCTGGTGGAGCCATTCCTCCTGCATACACAGCCACTCACTTCAACTAAAATGTCCCTCTGACTATCCAGCTGAAGTTCAGCCTTTTGGGGCACTTCTAAGCAGGAGGTCTCTGAGACACAGAAGTTTGCTGCTGAAAGAAGGGCTCTAACTCAGCTGTACCTTCTGAGGCGGGTGCTGAGGGTCACTGGGTGAGACAGCGGCCTCTGCTTTTTTAGACACGATGGTCCAAGCAAGCCCTCTTGCTGCTGAGCTGGAGGTGTCTCCAGAAACTTTCCAGTCAGAGCACAGGCAGGACAGTGCAAATAACATACCTTCTGTTCTGAAATACCTATCTACAAAGTTGTTATCGGAAATGACAGCTAAGTTAGACATCAAAAAAGCCATGAAATAGGTTAGCCTTCCTTCTGCTTTTTTACTGTTATGAATACCCATAGCTCAAGGTCTTCAGATATATCCTTATTCAGCTGTCCCATTTCACTTGCCTCCTACTCCCTCCTCCAACCCTGCACCAGCCTCCAGGCCAGATGTTCACCAAGTGAGTGGCACAGTGGCTCTGTGCATCCCACCAGACAATGGCAAACTGCACCTCCTCTGTGTAATCCAATTTTTCTCCCCCAGCTATAGTGAGGGACAAACTATCTTTTTCACATCAATCTTTTTAATATAAAGTTGTGCAACACCTTCAGGGTCTGTTTGAGACCCTGGTCGTTGTTCTGCTGGGGAGAGTTGTGATCACTAGGAGTTACAACCTCACTTGAAAAGTGCAGCTTCATCTTTCAATTTCTTAGTTTGGGTTGTAATTTCTCCTTAGGCTTTAAAAATTAAAGCAACACGCATTCATACCTCTCCTATGTTCATGCAGCTACAACACTGGAATTTGCTTTGAATCACCTGGATATAGAAGACACAGGACAGATAAATGTTCATGGTTCTTGGTGCAGTCTCACAAATAGAGATGCACCATTACAAACTTTTTAGCTAAGCCAAGCTTCTAATAGCGGTATAGCTACAGGAAGTGAACAGTCCAACCTGCTACAGTTATCACGAAGTGTGGTTAGAGCAAAAGCAATTTCATTTCTATTTAATGAGGTTTCCAAGTAAAGACATTCTGGGTTTTCTAGGATCTTCATCTTGCTCTATTTTAAGCTACCAGCAGGCAGATGTCACACAGGAAATAGCACCGCTGGGCAGCTAACGATCCTGCAACAGCAGAGCCGTTGCTCTCCTGAGTTGCACAGAGCAAATACTGGAATCTAGCACACCTCAGTGGAAGTCAGTAGAAGAGCCCCCTTGTCAGGGCTCCCATGCTTGGTGCACTTCCTGCTCCAGCTATCAGGCAGAGCGTGAGCCTTTCAGACTGAGAGATATTAGAAGGCAACCACCCTGGAAGAAAGGGTCAGAAAATAAAACTGCAGTGCAGCAGGTACTCAAAATTTCTGTGTAACCAGAGAAATACCTCACTTCCTCTGAAGGAAAAAAAAAAAAAAAGAAAAAAAAATTGTGTGTAGAGCAGGAGGGGAAAAATCATGTGGCTGTGATTAATACCTCAGCCTTTTATTAATAAACCTTTATAATTCTATCTGCTCCACCTCACTGATGCCAGGAGCTGCTGTGCTTTCATATGTTTCCCAATGCATACAGTTTGTTTTGAAAAAAATAAAGATAGTACATTAGTATTGTGCATGTGCCAGGAACGCAAGCTATCCTTCGACATGCTGCCCTCCTGACAGAAGTGCATGCAATGTACATGCCTTAAAACCTCCTTAGGAATCCTAGCCTGTTTCCTATTTACCCTCCATTCGAACTAAAGCAGGAGATGGGAAAAAATCTTTTCCTTTTCTGCAGTTTTCTTGCCTTTTGTATCTGTGGTGTGGCCGGCCTTGCCCCTGCACCAGCTGAGCAGATTCTTTTGCTGCATGTTCCAGCTGGGATTTTTAACCTTTGGAAGAAAATAGCAGTTCCACCAGCAGCAGGTTCTCAGTTCACAAATACTTCTTCCATGGGTGACACCACTCCATTCTTCTTTCCTCTTTCCCCAAACCACAAGCAAAAGCTTCGATTACCTTTTCTTACCACCCTTGCAAGCCATTTAACTCTCTTCTTACCCCTGGGCTAGCTCAGTAACTAATTTCCCATTGCTTTGTGCCTGTGGTCTCCTCTGATACCTGAAGCACCATAGATCAGAGTGGCAGACACACAGCAAAATTTGAGGTAGGAGGTGAGATCAGGAGTGGGTTTACCTTTTTGCCTTTGTTTAGTATGCCTCTCTTCAGCCCAGCTGCTACTGATGGGTGCCATAAGAAGGACTTGAAAACGCCCACAGAAGTGAGTTCATGGCATGGGATCCGGGTTGTAATTTTATATTCATTGTTCCAATCTAACATATCTAAACATTAATATTGTCCTTGGATAGATTTATATATTTGGTGTTTGTATTCACTAAACTTAATAGAACCATTTCAAACCTGTCAGTCACTCTAGGCTGTCACAGAGCCTTCCCATACAATGGGTATCAAACCCACTATTTCTGTCTGTCTGCAGTCACCTAGACTAGTCCCACACTGAGTCCCTGCTTTCCCAAGACACACAACTTTCCTTCACCAATATAATACACGAATCATGCCTGTATATCACATTAGCACTGCGATAGCCTATTTTCATCCCAATCCTCACACTTACTCCTGGCTCTAAATTGTTCTTTATAAAGAGGTCTGCAGGGACCTTGTTATTTTTATTGCTGTAATAAGGCAGCTCTACAGGAGAGAAGGAAAGTGTTTAGAAAGATAGCAAAGGCCCTGAGGCTGTCTGAATGTCAGGGAAGGCCTGTTGCAGAGGCCAAGCAACTTGGGCTCTTGCCTTGGTGAGCACTAATCAGTTTGGCTTGCAAAATGTGTACCAGGCAATAAAATACAAAGGGTGAAGCTGCCCAACTCAAGGATTAACCTGCACCAGGATCCCTGACCAAAAAAGGAGGTAATGCAGAGATACAACACTTCCTTAGAGGGTGCTTTGGGGTGGTGCTCCTCCTTTCATCCTCAGGGAACAGGCGTCTTCAGCAGCAGTGATCTGAACCCTAGGGAAATGCTCAGCAAAAGCAAATTAACAGCAGCACGCTTATATATTTCAAGTAATTCAAAGCACAGGCTCATCAGGCAGGTAACAGGTGATGAATCGTGTTACCCAAGTTGTGTGCTCAGCAGGCACGAATGCTGTGCAGCCCTTTTAGAGGGCATGTGGAGCCAACGCTGTCAGCTGGCAGAGCTGGCTGAAGCGCCTTCCCTTCCCTTCCCTTCCCTTCCCTTCCCTTCCCTTCCCTTCCCTTCCCTTCCCTGTTCTAGAGGCACTGCCCAGGGAATTTCTGGGACATTCCTAAGAGTTTGTGCATCTATCAGGATGATTCTCCTGCCACTTGTATGCGACAGTTTCATTGTAGCTTTTCCCATGCACATCCTCTCAGAGTTGGAACAGAATGGAAGAGGTCTTCTGCCAAGTGTGTACATAAATCCCTAGCTGAAGAGCATGTACAGCACAGCCTTAGACCATGCTGGCATGCTTCTTTGTAAGTGAAAGAGTTTGCTGGAAAGATTTTGAAAAAAACACACCACACAAGTCTTGCTCTGCCCTTGCCGCTTTGGGTGATGTGAAATCTCGATCACCATTGCCTGCAGGTTGAGGAGATTGTTGTGGTAGATCTGTTCCCAGCATGGGATTGACTGGGTAAATCTGCTGATGGCTGAGCAAACAATGACGCATCAACAGATTTGTCTCTCAAGACTCCAACAGAACAGGTTTTCAAAAAGATAGATAGATAGATAGATAGATAGATAGATAGATAGATAGATAGATAGATAGATAGATAGATAGATAGATAGATAAACTGTCCTGGTGGACCTAGGCGTGATGAAGTAGCACACTGACATGTGAGAAGTGCCTGTCAGTGAAGAGAATCAGTGCACTGGCTGAAATCACTATCGATCCCATTAGTGCTATTGTCTAATCTGAAAGCAAGTCCTCCAACATGCATGACAGACGATCACAGACTGGATTTAATTTCCAAATCATGCAGTAATAACACAGAGAGAGATAATGGTAAAGGTAGAGCAAGTGTAAGAGACTTCCAGGATTACAGCTGAAGCAAAAACAAACATTAAATAAATTGGGTGACAAGAGCTGTGCCCATCCTCGCTGCAGCCACTCTCGCTGAGCAGAGATGCTCAGAATGCTTTTGACCGAATGTCAAAAATCAGAAAATGCTGTTTCATCAAGAACGAAAGTGCTCCCTGGGAGCATGGGCAGTTCAACAAAGCTTGAAATAGGAATATTTCTGAACAATTTGTTCCTACATTCTGAAGTCTATATCCCTATATACTTTATTGTTATATATCATCTCTGACACTCTGAAATTATTGCACAGAAATGTTTCAGTATTAGAGAAAGGTAATGTTTTGATAATGCTATTTTGCAGGTTTTTTCCCAGCTGAAGTATTTCAGATGTTCTGTCCAAAGTAGCATTTGAACATTTTGATTTTTATCACAATTTAGGGCAAAAAAATCCCAAATTCTGAAATACCTGAATTTCTTGGGGGACCAATATTTTGTTTTCTGAAAAGCCTTATTGCTGAGAAACTAAAAAGTCAGTGTCTTGGGAAGTGATTCACTGCTGCAGCAGCATCTCAGGCATGAGAGTACACTGTACTAATAGATGAGGCTGTTGTATGATGCTAATATGGAAACTAGAGCTCCAGCAAACCGTTCATCTCCCTGGTGAACAACTGAGCTCAGTAGCTCACAACTGTTTGCTTTATACGCTCCCTTGTTGTTGCCATGAGGCCAAGCACACATACTCAGTTCCCTCAGCATTCCTGCAAGACTTAATACTCATTCCAGGTTCCCTCTTGGCACAGAGAATTTGCTGGCTTGATCCAAAAGTGAAAGCAGCTTTTCTTGTCTCAATCCCATTGCTTTTAGCAAAGTGGCAACTCGTTTTTCCAAGTGTGCTGGGATTGAAAGAAAGAGCTCTCCACTATGTACCTGTGCAACCCACAAAGGCTTGGCCTGGAAGATTTGCAGCGAGAGCCATTCTGCCACAATTATCTCCTAGTTCCTGTTAAGATCTTACGAGGCAGTGATTGATCTGCCCATTGCAATGGGTTTGACTAACATTTCATTACCTATCCTCACTGAAAATGTTGTTTGATTTAGGTTCAAAGAGCTCATTACGTAGGGATTTTTTTTTTCTCAGGAAAAAAAATGAAATGCAGAATAAGAAAGTATCAAATACTAAGCTAATTACAATTTGCCAAGGTTTGGTTGGTGTATGAGTGTATCTGAGATTTTGCTCATTATCAGTTGTATAATATAATTTCTACTGCACGGTTAATTAGTACCCAAAAAATAACCTAAGGAATTTACACAAGCCTAGTTGGAGGACAAGAAATAAATCACTGAGGAGTAGGTCTGGGGAAAATCCCCAGTGAGGGCATTTTCACTATTGATGTAAAACACTCAGAGGTTTAACTTTCAAAACAGACATTTTGGGAGAAGCTCAGAAGCATCTCAAGGACAACCTCTGTGCCATATTCAGACAGTTAAACTGCTTTTATCTAGTTGATGTCAGCAGATCTCCAAACAGGAGCCAGCTCAGGCTTGGGAATCATGCTTTCCATTGACTTGGTGGAAGCACCGAAGTGACATTCAACCTGTCTGAATACGGTTGCCTTTCATCACAGTACTTTGTTTCCAAGAAACCTCCCCTTCTTTTGACGGTTCATTCCAAACACCTAAAGCTGACTTAGAGAAATTTCACTTAAGCACTAGCACAGATATCTCTTCCTTCCACCACCACAGTATTCATGCCGAGACAGTGAAAAATGTCATTGATCCTTTGAAGTCAAGAGAGCTATGATAGACCAGTTGACAGGTCTGCTCCCTCATAGTCAACCAGGCTCCCTTAGGTTATGTACATCCACGTGAATTACCTTCCCAGCTGTGCAGTGTGACTGAGAAATAATCACCATATTCCTAAAAGGCTTCATCTTGGCTAGTGGTGTTCACCACTGCAGGACTGGGACATACTGTTAAGACGCCACTTCAATTTAGAGGCAGAGGGATTTTACTACATATGTGGGTTTGGTGAGTTTGGTTTGTTCTCCAAGTCAGTTGAGCTATTCTGAACTTTGGACTGAATCTGAAAGGAACAGCTCTCTGTATATTTCTTCTAAACCAGTTCATTCATTCCTACTTTCTGCCCTTTTCCATTCAGATGCTTTTGCCCTTTGAAACACGTCCAGTTGTTCTACCCCCAACCAAAAGAGAAAATAAAATTTACGATGTACATAAGTGTATACTCTGTGAGGCTCTTCCAGCAGCTCAGCAAGAAATAAAGCCTACTGGGATGTATTAAAACCAATGACCATCCCAGACTATTTAAAAAGGAGTTAGATACCAGTAACCAAACATGTTGCCGTAAAATGTATTCCTCTGTCTGGGCCTGTGTTTGCCATCATATCAAAGCCTAGAAGTGGTCTCCAATTTGCCTGTACTGGAATTCTTCATTATTCACCACTCCTCCCAAATCTGACGTGATCTGCAAACTAGGAAATCTTGCTTTCTATGTCCTCAGCCAAGTCTTTCATACACTATAACTATCAGAAAGACCAGGATCTGCCAGTGCAGTCTCCTACAGTACACGCTCCTTTATTAACTTGTCTTTCATCTTGAAAGGCTTCTATTTATGCCTCCTTTCCCCACTCTGCTCCTGTCCTCTGGCCAATTTTCAATCAGTGAGCCAATTCTTCCCCTTTCCAACTCCCCACCTTTAGACATTAACCTCCGACGTGGGACCCTGTCAAACACTGTCTGAAGATCCAAGCCTCTCCTGACTGCTGCTTAGCCTCTTGTCTATGCCGACAGGAGAGTATGTTCTAAAAAAAGAAATTTCCAAAAGTTAGCGAGGCAGAAAAGGTCCTTTCCGGAAACCATACTGGCTATCTTTGGTCAAGCTGTGCGTTTCTCAACAGGCCACCTTTCATCTATTAAAACATTTTCTAAGACTTGTCTTCACCTGAAGGGAAACGAACTTCCCTGCAAGACCCTGGTGCACATCTGGGTCGTTCCTTAAATAATGGTGGGAGGCTGTCCGCCTTCCACCTTTGAGGAATCTCCTGCAAAACACTTCAGCTCTGTGAAGTGCCTGTGAAAACCTTTCCAATTTAGACCCACAGTTCCTTTAACCTCTTTAATAAGAGAGCCATAGAGTAGGGGGTTTGGTACCAACCATCCACTTCACACCCTCCAGCTCCCTGAAAGCTTCGTTTGCTGTGCTCTCTTTTCCTTTGAGGAATAAAGTCTGGTTTCCACCTTTCTACTTACAACTTTGGTCCAGGCGGCTCCTCTCTGACTCAGGTGTATTCTCTCTGCCAGTAGCCAAGCCTGATATTTCTACTTGCCTCTTCTCTACTCCACAATTAATAGATTAAAAAAAAATTAGCTTCCATCTTTGCAGCCAGCCCTTTTCTTCCTGCTGACATGCAGACACTGCCAGCTTGTTCTCACCCTGCTCAGCTCCAATGCCAAAATGTCCCCAATTACCAAAGGATCCCATATATCCTGCTCTGTGTGTGATCACTCCTACACCATTATCTTGCCGCTCAATTCATAGCCTCTGCCTAGAAGCAGCAGTAAACCTGTCTCAATGTGCCACTTTACATCCACATTGAGTATCCTTGGTCTCCAGAGGAGTGTCTCGGCTCATAGTCACCTTTCTGCTATGCCATTTATAGAGAGATGTGTGTGCACAAGCAGCTTCCTTCCTTGCATGCCAGATGAGGAGATGAATATCCTGTGTTGCTTACATAGCCACATAAACAGGTATTTTCCCAGGCCACTATGTTGTTTTGCATGATTAGAAAGAGCTGACTTAAATACATTCAAATGACTGCATGGGCTAGTTACAGTACGTTATGTGGAGTGGTTGTAATTTTTATCCTCTGTATATTCACATTGCCCTGGGCAAAGGTGCTATGGCTGTAAAATGGAAAGGAGCAAGATCAAAACTTATTTTGGGCAGAAAAAGTTCTTGGGTTTGAGTCATTGTTGGGGCTTAGTGGGAGAGATAAAAAGATCAGCCCTAAATAATTTGTGTCCAGTGCAAAGATTGAATTCCTCACAGGCTGCCCAGTTCATCCAAAATGTACCAATGCAAGGAGAAGTAAAAATTATTCTGCTCTATCTGCCCTACTTCAGTGTTCTTTGCACTAGGTAAGGCAAGCCAACTCTTCACTTCAGCTTGAGCTGTTTCATTGTCCTGGTTTTAGGTCATCCAAGGCAGTGACAGTTCCTCGCCAGAAACCCTTCCGATCTCCTGGATAAATAGTGGTAAAACGGCAATTCTTCTGGCAGCTGGTGGAGCAGAGGACTGAGAACCAAGCTGATAGCTCTTCGTGGCATTGTCCCAGGCAGACATACCAGCTGACAAAGCTCTATACTGCATGCTACTGTGAGCAGCAGCTATGTCAAGAGGAAACAGCTGCTCCTCTGGGTTTTCCTGAATTCCTCCAAGTCCAAGGGCTCCCCAGCCCCAGCTGCACCCACCTGGCCAGGCATGGCCTATGGGAAGGTTCATTCTGTATGGGAAGAAAGTAGGTCAGGCCTCTCACAGGTGCTTACTTGGCTGCCCCTTATGGCCTTGCCGAGATCTTAACATATTAGTTCAGCAGAAGTGGCAGGAAACGCCCGAAAGGCAGACTGGCCCTGCCCGGCACTGCCCGGCACTGCGCCGGCAGCCACAGGTGCAGTCAGGGACAGGACAACGCATCTCGCCTGGTCCGGCTTTCTGGCTGCAACGTCACCTGCCACTTTCAGCTCCAAGCTGTTACTGCAGCAAACTCTCCTCTTGTCCTCTGGACTACACTTCCCTCCCCCTCCACCCAAAAGATAGCCAAGGTCACATTTGCTGAGTTACAGGCTCCAAAGAAGCTTTGTTTGTTTCAGACAAGCCAGGGGGAGCGGACAAGAAAGAGTCAGTCAGTGTTATCACAACTAATGCAGCTCATTAGAATTGTTTTAAACTCTGAAAGCAAATGAATATCTAATGAGATTTCCCCCCAGGTGTAATTAGCAATAAGCTTTACATTGCTCTAAAAATACCCTCCAGTTTTTTTAAAAACTAAATGCAGATAACTGGAAGCTCTAGTTACACTTAATGAACTGAACAAAGCACATTGAAAACTAAGAATATTTTAATTGTGTTTATTTAGCCTTCAGCAAAGGATCCAAGACATTTTCATAATCATCAAATTAATTCCAAAATGCTTCTTTGTAAGTTGTCCAGCTAGCAATGTCGATGTTGATCATATACAGAGGACTATTTCCTGCTCGGACAGTCAATTTACTAAACAATGCATTATTCAAGAAGCTGAAGCCATCCCTTCACCAAGCTTTCCCTCCCCTTTCTTCCTCCCATGGGCTTTTTAGTGTATTAAAAGAGTTCATCAGCTCAAGAAGAAACACTGCAGTTCTGGTTAGTGAAAATAATTATGATTGGATATCTTCTTTCTCCATATTTGCCACCAAAAGAATGGTGAGGAAAATACTAATTTTCTTTAAAATTCTCAAGAATTACTAAAAGCAGCTATTGTCTTTCACATTCCCTTCACATCAACTGGTAAGTTGACTTCGTATCACTGAGCATCCCAAATGACCAATTTATTTTGGCAACTATCAGCCAGAGCTGTCTAAAACTCTGACCTTTGCAAGAAAAGAAGCTATAGCTTGATACGTGTATCATCTTTCCCTGGAAGTGTTTAGGACTTAATCCTGGTTTTGATTAAATCAGCAAAATATCAGCAAGATACTGTGTCATGGCTTCTCTGCTTCTGGTGATTGCTGCCAGGCTTTTGAGATGTAGCATGAGGTGGCTCCTATTGTGAGTGCCACTTTCCATCAGATACCTCCAACATGCCCTTGTCTGTGGCTGATGCTAACACGTAACACAAAAAAACGCAGGACAGGATGGAAATAAGGCAACTAGTCCATGCTGCAGCACAGAGCGACGGGGCCCAGTCCTGCAGCCTCTCCCACACACTGCTCCAAGGGAACAGCTCAGTGCAGCGTCCATGGAGAGATGCATGTCCTGTGGACAATAGGAGCTGCACAGCTTCCTGCTTTATCTTCATCAGCTGGGAAGGGCAGTTTGGGAGTACCACATGCCAGTTAATCTGAAATCAAGCTGTTAATCATTTTGTTATAGGGACAGATCCTTGCCTCTCAGCCAGGCATGGGGGCCTTCCTGGACCTGCTCGCTAGGGCCCTCCTGACACAAATCACCTGTATGTCATTACACCATTGCAAATCAGAAAAGCATGTACAGAGGAAGAGCAGGGGCTCCTATCTCATTCCTGAACATTCATACTGCTGTGAGATTTTCTTAATTCAGTACTGACCACTAGAAGGAGGAGTAAGCAGAGTAATGCAAACAGAGCTTGAGTCAAAGAAACAAATTAATAGAATAGGAGCTGTGATGAGACCTTTCCTGTGAATTGTCAGTATCGTTCCACTAGAAGATTCAAATTGCCACAAATAACTCAGTCCCTTAGACTCCCCTACACTGCCATCACAGATAACAGGACTGCTGCTTCTTCATAGACAGCATGTTCACAGCTTCATCCACATGTCCCGGAATAAGCATGAAAGAGCAGGACACAAGAAAGGACCATGGCAGCTCTCCCTTCTGCTTCTGCTAATTGTGCTCCACGAGTAGGCCCTGGAGCCCAGGCTCCGGCCATAGCGCAGCCTTGCTGCATTGCTTCACATGGTCCAGGTAGTCAGATCCCATTGATGTCCTTTGTGTCCCCATGCCTAGCTTGCTGGCTTCCTCTGAAGCATTGAAAAGGAGAGTTAATTAATTCTGATCACTCCTAATAGTCTTCTAGGTCACAAATTGGTGATTCAGCTTCATTAATTTGATTTCTAACATTTCATCCTTTGCACTCTCTGCCCGATTAGCTTCTTGAAATTTAGTTTCAGTAAATGGGATGAGCAAGGCAGAAACTTCCAAAGAGATTTTCCTCACTGGCATTTGGAGGACAAGCCACAGTGCAAAACTCCTGGACTTGCAGCCGGGGTGCGGTCATCTCAGTTTTGCAAACTTCTGGATGACAGGGGTGGTGTGGCCAAGCTGCAGTCTGAGTCACTTTGCAAAGGAAGCATTGATTCTCCTTTCACTCAGACAGGCCTAAATCAAGAAAAGCACCAGTGCAAATTGCACTAGCGTAAGATTAGCACAGGAGGAAAATCAAACCATAGAATATCTGAAAAGAACAAAGAATTCATTTTTCTGATAGTATTTTTAAATAAAAGCTGACATTGATTTGTAGGCGTGTGTAAGCCAGGATTATATATACTGAAAAGTTCTCTATTCTTTCAGACATCTATACATGCAATGTCGGGAAACAAAGCAAATCATGTCAGCCGCACTCTAGGGGAGTAAGAATACTGTGAGTCACCGAATGCCGTTCCTTTGTCTTACGTCATTTTTAGACAGGCCATTGCTATAAGACCCCCTTAAAAACTGAATATTGCAGGTGAAGGCAGTGAATACATTATTCTATATTTGGGATCTGGGTGGGGTTTAAAAACTAAAAGACATTTTTCACAGTGACCCAAAGATCATTATGGCTATATTTCTGGTTTTCAGATTGGAAGGTTGTAACATGACATGTTCATGTCTCTCTGTGATAAAAGTCTTTATTGTATTCCACTGTACAGCATACTTTGTCCAATCGGAGACCAAACCCACTTCTTCCTTGGTAGGACCTAGCCCTTCCTCCCAATGAATAAAAGCTTCAGTATACTTACACATGCCTGCAAATCAATGCTGTACTCACAAAAATCATTGTTTCAGCTGGGGAGGGAAGAAGGCAGGAGTAGTATCAGTCGTATTCAAAAAGCAGCGTGTAATTCTGTGATGCTGAAAGTTTCATGAGAAGGTCAGAGGAAAACTAGAACATTTTATCTGGTCCCTGGTGGTCCAGGCAGAAAATTGTACCTTTTGTTTCCATATAGATTACTGAGGAACATCTTCTTCTAGCTGAATTAACCCCGAAGCTCATTGTGAACCTCAGCCCAAGCCATGGCTTTTCAGCCAGGTTTGAATCAGAGAGGTGCATGTGGTTTTGCCACAAAACCACAAGACAATACAAGTTTGGGGATATTCTATCAAACCTAAGCCAAAGTTTATCACAGCAGAGAAATGTGAAAGCAGGCTGGTCCCACCTGGGTTGTGGGTTTCACTGCAAACACATCACAGAGCTCAAGCTGCAAAAGGAAACAGATTTCTGAGGCCAAAGGAAATCTTGGGGTGAAAATATTTTCTAGGAAATGAGTTGAAACATGCAGATGTACACCCAGAGCAGTGCAACCTGAGAGAGAAAACAAACCCACAGCTGTGGCTGGAAAATAAACCTGCCCTGTCGGCAGCACAGCTTTTCACATCTCAGGAGCCAATGAAAAAGTGCTCGAGTGTTCTCACTGCTCAGACATGTGCAACCTGGACCCTTCGCTGGGCTTATTGTTCCCTTGCAAAAGGCCCATTTATAGCAAGCCCAGCAAGCCTGAGAGGGGAAGGAGGACAATGGCAATCTCTCCCATTCAGCAGCAGAGGCCTAGGAAATATTTGCTACTCCAGGAGAGCAGCAGAGGCGCCTTTTCAAAGCTCCCTTTGCTAGGAGCTGAGTGACAGCTGAATCACAGTGCTGCTTTCCAAGAGCCAGACCTCAGTAGCACTGCCAAGAGTGGCCTGTTGTATTCAGAGCCCCGACACAGCTGCAGTTACTGGGAGGTCCTGCCATTGTCCTCCCCCAGCAGAAAGATGTTTCGGTCCCCCCTTTATAGACCTCCATCGCTGCCCAGTACAGGCAGGATGAATGAAAATGTCAGCAGCAAGCATCGAGCAGATGTGAAGGGACCATGCTCTCTGACCTGGATTCACCCATCACGTGGGCTAACGCTGCTAGATTGAGAATAGCTTTATAAGACAACTTCAGGGGGATGGGATGTTGCCATTTGAAACAGCGTGAATGTGGGGCACAGATCTGACTAACTCAGGAATGGTGCTTCAAGGGAGGCTGAGAGAAATTCTGCCAGGGACACATCCAGGAAGAGATCAGCACTGTAAGAGTTTAGCAGGATTTGTGCGCTCGGAGTATACCGAAAACTCTTCCCATCTAATCCCACTCTTACTTTCTGCATAGTACACATCGGTCACAGTTAATACTCCACTTTTGAGCGGTGGCTGTAGGCTTCAAGTTCAAGCTTTTGTAGAAATAAAACCCAAAAAAGTAAACATTTTAGAAAGCATTAATAATATAATGTCTCCAGGAACTAAAGGAAACAGTCTGTGGTATCATTCTGTCTGCAGAATAGTAAAATTAAATTTATTCAAAACAAAAAAGAGTGAAAATAACTAGTATAATTTCACAGCCCAAAGTAAATAAGATACAGAAAAAATAGAACCGAGTAAACTAAGAGGAAAATGCCATATATGTTCAAATTTTAAGCAAATTTTGTCCCCGTTATGTTTGTGACACTTTTGCAGTGAATGCTAGAACTGCAATTCATTAGCCCAGTGCTCACGTCGAGATCTTAAGTATTCATCTGAAGTGCATCCAACTGTCTGATTATACAAAGATTCAGAATCTGCCCTGTCTCCGTGCTTGCACTGCCCCACCAGCAAGCACACACAGCCATGTGACTTACGTGACTACCCACGGCTGCAGCTAGCATATGGGCACAGATTTTCAGCATCTGAAGAAAGGACCAAACAACACGACTGATAGTTGGGCAAGAAAAGGAAAGGAAGGGGAAAAGACTTGGGAGGTCTGTCAACAGGGCAAGCAGTGTGGTCCAGGGGGATTTTACTTCATTTGGGAAACAACGGGACACTTACGGAAGGGACTGTGCTCCTGGGGATAGTACAGGAGAGCAGCTGCTTTACACTGTCAGCCAGATCAGAGACAATTCTGCATCCAAGGGCTGGATGTGAGCCAGGTGTACTAAATGACTACAGAGATACCTAAGATACAGGGATGGTAATCTCTCACCAGGTTTGAAATGCAGATGAGGGTCTGCAGAAAGGGCAGCAACACAAATATCTTGGAGCTGAGAAAAGCCGACTTTGAAGGGAAATGAGAGAAAGCTGAAGGAAATTGGCTGGGGTTCAATAAAGCCTGAGAAATGTACAATGGAAAACGTTTAATGCAGTCAGAAAGTAATTACATTAGAATAATTCTACTTTACAGCATTTTTTGCATCGTCAGAATTTTTTTCCTGTTCTCTCAATCAGTGGCAGAAGCCAAAATTTCATAAGGAAAAAGTTCTGAAAAGTACTAAAGACATAGGATCCGCAGGATCCACAATTCCTCTCAGCCAAGAAAGAAGCACTAGAGTAAGGCATAGCAGGCACAGCAGTGTGAGAGCAGATGTTGGTGGGACTGCAGGAAAGCTTCATGGCAGTTTGTACCTGCCACTTCGAGTGCTGTCAGGTGTGCAGGCAGGAGAAATAGCCATGCCATTCAAAGAGCTCCTGGGTAGAAGGTCAGTGCTGAGTGACAGAATAAAACTAGAGGGATGGAGCAACATCTTACCCATTCTTCAAACCAAGCAAAGTGCCAGTACAGACAGCACAATGGGGCCATTGAAACCAGACAGTGATAATGGGAGAGGAGGCGGCACCATACAGCTTAAAACCAAAGCAGATTCTTCCCAGAACTCACTCCCAGAGGCATTACAAACTGAAGGGAAAAACAAGAGGGTAAAAATAGATTCAACTCTGATCCACAGTAATTGCACAACAGGGATAACAGGGATCTCAGAGGTGGAGATCATGAAGTGGCAGAGTTTTAAAAGTTAAAACTGTGAGCACCAAGAATTAAAGCAGAAGTTGATGAATCTGGAAACTGCAACCTAAAATGCTGCTTCAGCCCTGGGCTGGCTGGGACCTTTCTTTGAGTCCAAGAAAGGGTCCTCCAAGGATTCCTGCCACCTTGACAAACAGGGCCTCTTGCTAGGAGAGTGGGGTACATGCAGCTTATACAGCCACTAAACCCCAGAGGGAAAAACATTCTGCTCCTGACCCTGGCTGTAAACAGAGCAGATATGAAGCCTCCACCTCTGTCTTCTCACCATCTGTGTAGTTATCTTGATGAACTACAGCGCTTTCCAGCCCAGCAGGATTTTTCCATCTCTCAGTTCTAGGGGGAGCCTATACTGAACAAATGACTTGGGCTCTAACTTTAAAAGCTTGCTCTTCCCATGTATCTGTCTTTGTTCTGGTTTTATCTGCCTCAGAAGGCAAGATAATTTTGACTAACACAGAGTGATTAAAATGAGGGATCTGAGTCCTAAACTACTAACATTAAAATTTCTTCCAAGTTCCTGACTCCTAAATAGGTAGACACATTGGGAAGGAAGCTTGAAAAATGAGCACGAGCAGCCCAGAGGGTTCAGTGTGTGGACGTGTAGGCACATGGAGGGGATGCAGTGATTAGCACCATTCCACAGATGGGGAGTGTCCATCTAACTCCAGCCCCAGGAACAAGCGCCACAGCCAGTGCAGTTACTGGTCATGTTCTCATCTCCTACCTCTCACCAAAAAATTGCCAGTTTCTTCAGCCTCCCAGTGGACGACAGATCAGTGCCACAGAGCCCGGGCAAGGGCTAAGTGTAGCTTGTTTTATCTGTGCATATAAGCAAGCTTGGAACAGGGGTAATCATAGCGTGCGTTGCCAATTTCATGTGCTAAAAAATAATGACTCATTCTTCCTCCTCAAACTGATCATGTGATAAAGAGGAAAGATATAGTTTGGTTTCTCTTTCTTTGCTTTCTGGTTTCTGATCCATTAGGCTGCATTCATTTCATGTTTTTAAAAGTTCTCACATAACCACACTTTTCTAAAAAGAGAGTTCAAATTGCACAAAAATGCGTTTCTTTCAGCATCTGGAAGAAAAAATTCCATCAAATACTGTAGGACTTAGTCATGCTACCAACAGGACACCAGTGAGCCCTCTTCCAGCAATCACAGCCTGATTTGAGTGCCTTTTTCCCCAGAACAGTTCTGCCTCAGGAATAATTAGGCAAAGTCAGAGAGCAAGCCTTCCTTCTGCTCTCACTGCTGCCTCTACCCAAAACCCTGAACAGAAGCATGTCTTTTCAAGACTGACAGATCTCTCATGCCTAGAAGAAAATATTTCAAATATTACATGTAATTGTACCAACTGGTGATGCCTTCTATACCAAACAGTCCTTGGTTCGTGACCATACCGCACTTTAGGACCAGCTTAGAAAACTTCTTTCCAACATCACTCTTCCTCTTGCCAGGGGAAAAAAAACAGGTTAAGCTTTCTCTCCTAAAACAGAAGTATTAACTATTGTTTTCTTACAACAAAATCAAGTAAAAGAAACGTAACAATCACTAATGTGACAGCTATAGGGCTAGGAAACTGTGCTAGCCATTGCTGGAGGTTATCACCAGAGTCACAGTAATTAAAGAGAATCTCAAATCTCTCTGCATTTACAGCAGGAGCACAGGCCTTCTGCTGAGGAATGGAGCATTGGGTCTCTCTCAATGTCACATTAAATTTATATGTATCTCAGAGTAGAGGCATATGTCATTTTTCTCTGATTAACGCATTTCTAATGGGATCCAGACAAGTCTGACGGGGAGACAGGGTTTGGAGGGAAATTAGGTGGTTTTGATTCAGACCCTGGCTTCCATCAAAGTGCTGTGGTCTGCTTAGAATGTCTGCGGACATCATTTTACAACACATACACACAGAAAAAAATCCCTGGGGGTTTTAAACTCTGATTTGCAGGACCCAAACTAGAAACTTGTGTAACCAGACTGCCAGGGACAAGTAGGCACCTCTACAATGACAGCTTTAGTGGCTAGACAAGACAGGACAGAGGGGTGCCACTGGAATGGGGTGTAGATTCCACCACCTCTCAGTTGTAGCTTTCAAGGGGCTTTGTCCTTGCTGTTCTGGGAAGTTGCACACAGCAGAAATGACCAAGCCATTTCCTGAGTCACCCATTCCTACTGCCTGCATGAGCTAAATACGTCTTGGAAGCCTCCCACTTCAGTGCTAACCCTGATCAGCATCAGCCCAGCCTTGCTGCCATCTGATGGGCTCCCAGCACTAGGTGGTCTGGCTGTAGGCACAAACACAACCATAAAGACAGCAAAATGTGTGCACAGACACATGGTTTTTTTCATGTCCACCAGATTATAACTAAAAATATTTCAACAGCTGTTTCTTTTTGCTGCAGGGGAAGGCAGGGAAAAGCAAGCACATGGCCCAAGTTATTATCTCAAGGTACTTGTCTTAATGCTGTTACTAAAAGGAACGGACATTAACTATATCGTCAAAAATCTATGCCCTGGTGTGGACTGAAGACTGGCAAGTTCCCCCTCCCACTTTACGAGTAACTCTCCATCTCATGGTCTTAGAATCATAGAATCATAAAATGGTTTGGGTTGGAAGAGACCTTAAAGAACATCTAGTTCCACCCCCCCTGCCATGGGCAGGGACACCTTCCACTAGACCAGGTTGCTCAAAGCCCCATCCAATCTGGCCTTGGACACTTCCAAGGATGGGGCATCCACAGCATCTCTGGGCAAAGAGATAGAGACTCTGAGGGCACCTGAACAGTCATTCCGCTGTTCAACATAATGGGTGAATTAGCAGTTCACAGCAAGTTCTTTTTTCATCCTCCAAAGCACAACTGTTACTGCAAAGGCACAACCAGGAGGGACAGTCCAGAATCTTAGACTGGGCCTGGAGGAGCCCCTGCCCCCCCCCCCCAGAAGACGCTGAGATGAAGTGCCCCCTCACATTGCATTTGCTGCACCACACCATGTAGGCTCCTGGCAAGAGCAGGCACTGGCTCTGTGCTCACTCCACAAAGCCCATGCTGCCTCAGATCAGATGATGGGTATTCGTTCTTTCAGCAGATTTTACAAGTGCTTTAGGACTAGTCTCCTGAAAGCAAACCCTTGGCCTTGCTGCTTGCTTTAGGCTCCACTGCAGCTACTCTGGAGGATATGTTTCCTTCATGCTGGATCCTGGTGTGATGCCTGATACGGCAAGGCAGCATCCCCTGTATTTTAACTGTCTAGTAAATATTTCAAATGCTCTGGCTCACAGTTCAAGCATTAGAAACAGTCTTGTCCCAGGATAACAAGATACCCCTGCCTATAAAGAGCAATGGTTTATGCCTTTCTATCTTAGCACATGAGAGAACAGTAGCAGAGTGTCACCATTCTTAGCTAATTTGGCACTTCAAGCAAGAACGGGGCTTTTATCTCTTCCTTTTCATTATAACATGGTGAGACAAACATTAGGTATCAATAAGTAACTAAGCTGGCTACAGAGGACAAACAAATAATTGCAGACGGTTGTTTGGTAAGTGATAAGCCTTTTTGGGCTCAATCACCACCTGTAGGTAAGCTTTGATTCATACATGAGATCATGGAAGAGAAAGTCAGGCACAAAGCAGACACGCACGAGAGAGTAGCACCTAGTTTCTTGTAATACCTGGGACAGCAAACACAAGCAAGTGCAACTCCCGTAAAACTCCAGTGGGGAAAGAGGCAGAAGAGATTGCTCCAATGCTTTTTTTTCTACCCAAATTAATATCTATTCTTTGCACATGTGCTCCTCCCTATTCCCACCCAAGTATACACACTACACTGCAATGATATCTCCAGTGCAATGGCTGCTTCAAATAAAGAATCTCATGTTACCTCCCCCTTAAGAAGAGACTAGAGATAGGGTCTTTCTCATCTGTGTGTACACACAAGACCACACCAAAGCACCAGCCTGAGAAGCATTTACTTGGGAAAGGAAACTTAGGCAGTGGCAGCAACACAACATCTTTACTCTCATTCACAGAGAAAAATGACTTGAACCGTAACCTGCTGAATATGTACAATGTGGAGAATTTGGTTCAGCTTCAGGAAAGTGCAGCCAGGCTGACACGCTGCTAAGACTGGGAAGAAAACCTCAGTGCTGCAGCCCTTGCACAGCAGGACTGTGTATGGAGCTGGCTCCTATTTCTAGAGGGCTGAACCTGACACAAATGCTTGCAAACTCCAGCCTTCAGCCTGGGACCTCTTTGGCCTGACAGCATGCTTCACCTTTAAGCAAAGCTTAAATGTCAGACAGCTGCTAAGTCAAAGGACAGTGGAGCTGTGAGCTGCACCCAGCGCAGCAGAAGATGAAGTCAGGGAGATGTCCGTCGGCTTTTATTGCCACTGTTTCCTGTCCACTGTGAGCAACAGGAGAGCCTAAAACACAACCAGTTTTAACAAGGGTCTTATTTGGACTTTATTAACAAACATAGTAGCCACTAGATGGCAAACTCACAGCCAAAACTGAATACTGACCGTAACAGACTCCTCAAATGCTGTAAAATTAAGGGTGCAAAAAGCCAGCGGGTAGGGGGACAACACACACCAAAACATGGCTAGAGTTCCTTCACCAGGTTTGGTTTCTTTGTCTATTTCTGTCCTATTACTATACTGCACAAAGATGAGCTGTAAACAGTGTGCTGTCAACTGCGTAAACCATCTCCTGGTATTAATGCGCAGTTCCAAACATCCCAGGCACAGTTATGGCAGCAGGGACAAAACAAAATTCCAACACATCCACTAAAAACCATATTGCTTAAGCCAGAAAAAAACTGCAGCCTGCAAATAACATGGCTAAAGGAGCCCAGATTGCAGATTATGTATTATTCATTGCTATCATCATTGTAAGCCTCCAGCCAATCTAGCTTTTTCAGTGTGGGCTGCAGGAAAGGTGGGGCCACTATGTAAATTAGAAATATCTTGCAAATGACTCTTACATATTAGCTGCATGTCTATGAAAAGAAATGAATTGCCTGGTAGCCAAAGCTCTACACAAGCAATCATCTTTGTCTTGCAAAGTGGCCATTTGTATTTTATGTCATCCTGTTATTATCCTGAATCAGTTCTTGAGCAAAGATCAAAGCTAGTCTGGGTAAAGCAGTCCTCACTCATTACATGCTGATAATTTTTCTAAGTAGGAGTCCTTTCCAGGAGCTGGAGTCACAGCAATGGGCACTGTTATGTGCACGGATTCTGCAAAAAACCTGGGTCACACTGAGCCAAAATTTCAGCAAAGATGCTGAGGGTGGCTGCCTGCCTCCATATCCAGAGAGACTGAATGTTCAAAATTGCTGTGCATCTGTTAAAATACAAGGGCAGCAATGTGATGGTAATTTTACAGAAAGCTCTAAACTTATCATTTAGCTACAAGGGGAAACATCCCTTCAAGAATAACTGGAAACAGATACATTTTTATTTAGTGTCCAAACGTACAAATCGCCAGTGATTTTACCATGCTACTGTATGGGGCAAGACAAACTCTCAGGCAGTTAACTTCCCTTGTATGACTGTAACAAAGAGTTGATCAAAATAATTTTCATTTTTACACCAATTTCAGAAGTTCATTTTCCCCAGTAGTAGGGTTGTTTGCTGCACTCAAAGTAGCAGCAGCACTGTGTACCCAGACTCAAATACTCCTTTCATCCACAATTACTTTAGGAATGTCAGGAAAGAATAAACTCACAATCCTGCAAGCATTACTGAAAATATTTGCCTCACCTAATGATACTATTTCATGCCCCTCAGCAAATTCAGCCTGAATATATATAGTGGATCCTACTGATCCCTGTTTTTGTATGTGCAGAGCCATTCAACAGAGGAAGTAATTTCCCAGACTACACTTCCATACAACTTATCAATAAATTTTGCACCATCAGTTCTGAATTACAGTAACGCCATTAGATCTGTGGATCACCAAAGTCAGGGTGTATCTTGCTCATGAAACTCACAATAACCATCTGCTCCTTGCAACTGTGAACCTCAGCTCCAGAAAAAGATATTTTCATTGACCCACTTTCCAAGAATCCAAACTGAGGTACTCTGAGGTCCATTCATATGGCTCATCCATATATACCCTCCCTGCTCTGCCTTTTTCAATTCCACAGATTTACACAAGCTGGACAAATTTCTCCTGAAAGGGTACTGTGCAACCTTAAGCAACAACACATTGCTCCCTTTTGCTATTCTGGTTCTGCTGTTTCCCTGCTTTCGCACTCACTCCTTTAAATTGTTGACACATCTCATAAGCGTGTCCGTTATGACCAACATATTTGATCAGTATGTTTCGAACCTGAGCACTGCACTTGCCCATTTAATGAGCAATATTTTAGACATTTTCCAAACTTCCTGTCACCAGCATTAGCTAACACACGAGCAATCCAGACAGACCCTTTTGTTCTGAGCAGCTGTGCTGTAAAACAGGCTGAGTATCTTTGCGGCCACAAACTGCTCTCCAAGGTCTCCCCATCCCCAGTCTGCCATATGTTGCCCCTATAGTTTGTACAAACTCTTTCATTTCCTCTCTACCCTGTTGCATTTCATCAGGTTAAACTAAAAGCGCACACCAGCATCCAAAAGCCCGGCTGTTTGTAGTGTTCTGTGTGCTCTGCTCTGTTTTGCAAAGGGCACACAGCCTTTGAGTATGGTCTGCCATGGTCTGTCACTAAGCTCTCTGATTTTTAGGTTTCTCAGCCTTGCAGCTCTTCTCCTTTCAAGGAACACTTTTGTGAGCATTGGAGGCTGCTTCACTGGAGCACAGTGAGCACTGGAGGTGTCACATTCAAAGCAGTCCATAGCAAAGACAGTGCTAGGTGGTCATGCTGCAGTGGGGCTATCTCAGGTCAAAATTGAGAAGTCAAAGACATTTAGATAAGGAAAACCAGCAAAGAATTTTGAAACCATCCACTGAGGTTGGAGAGGGACAAGGCCGCTCACTGGCCGAAGCACTGGGAGCAAGGCTTAGCTCACCGTTATTCTGCTGACATACTGCACAGCCTGGAGTTCCATCATGACTTCGTATCTACTTCTGCTCCCCCTCCATCCCACTATGGATTTTTCCCAATACTGGGGACAATTAATCAAATGAACATTGGTGCCACCAAAGATAAAAAGCAAATACAAGATGAAGGGTGGATCAAAATGAAATGCTGGTTAAAATACAACCCTTTGATCCCTGGTTGGGACTCCAAGTTTCAAGAATCCACAGCCCAGTCTAAAACCCCAACACGATGAACGGCCAAAACTGGCACTGGATGTGGCTCCACAGTGAATTCAGTGAAGAGGACCTCTTCCACATTCCCATGTGGCAGCCAGGTGACAGAGGCATGCAGCACAGACAGGCCCCATGGTATGGGCTCCTGCCAGGGACAGAGCCATTAAATGGGTTCCCTCTGCACCCAACAACTATCGTCTCTGCCTCTCTGTCTAGTACCAACAAGGCTGTGTTCCCTCTGCAGTGCTGTCCCTTCTCTCCAGCAGCTGGCTACACAAAGTGTGTAGCAACAAGACCAGTTACAGATGTGCGCAGAAAACAGTGTCCTGGTTTGGAGCAGAAAGTTACTTCAGATGATCCCAGCAACAGTGAAGGAGCTAGCTCATACCACACTATCAGGCTGCCAAACAAACACAGAGTATCTCGCTCATCCATAACTACTGAGAAAAAGGCTTGTGTCAACAGCAGATTTTGAGAAAAGCAGAGCGAACTAGGAAGCAGCCACTTGGAAAGGCAGATGCTGTGCTGTACGGAGATATTGTGTGCTTCACAAGGGGAGAGTTTGTGTCCTTGATGCTTTACTGGAGGAGCCTGTGGGGCCTCACTAACACGACAAGTAGCAATGGTGAGAGTGGAGAAACATTCACAGTCTCTTGAGCTCTGAATACCAAGGGGAGCGCCTTCAGTTCTTCTGTTTTAACTTTGGAGGCCAACAAGACATGAATACGTGTCAAGCTTAGTGTCAGAAGGATGCTAATGTGTACGTATAACCCAGCCTGACAGGCAGCCCCACTATCTCCAGATTTTCTCAACTCTGAACAGGCTCTTGCCGTCCAGAAATCCTGCACCAGCAGTCACTGTAGTAAGCTCGCTGCAGAGTCACAGCACATTTGATTGGCAGCACTGCACTTTCTGCACCTGCATTGTGCAGTACATGCACATATATTTCTGGCTGGCTGGGGCTGTATGAGAGCCATACCCCTGGCCATGACCCAGCTGCCTGCACTCTCCACTAACTGGAATTTAGGAAACACCGTCCCTGCTCCAGGAGACACTGCTACACTGAAGTCAGTGGAGCTCAGTCGAAATGCCACTTCTCCTGTGATCACGCACCCTCCCACTGGGGGACAGCACATTTTCCATTTCTCTGAACAATCTTACCAAGCCGCAAGCATCAGCAGCACTAAATTCTGCTCTCTTTTGGGAAGGAGCCAAGGCTGTGAATATAAAGCACAGGATGTGATTTCCTGCCCCTCCTGGAAAAGGAAGCTACAGTCCATAAGGTAGAGAAAGAACTATTAATCCTAGAACAACCATTTTAATGTTGATGATCACATGATGCAGCTGCAGAAATACCAATTCAATTCAAACAGAACTTGCAATGTGCTAAACATGCGGGGCTCATGATACAGAAAAGGAGATACCAGATCCGGGTGCTAAGAGGAATTACTATTCACAGGCCCCTGAGGAAAGATGCTTCTAGGACCATTGCTCTTCTGACAGAACTCTTAAATCAAGAAAATACTAGAAAACCATAAAAAACTAATGGCAGATTCTCTACAGAATCCCCTACAGTTCTACTCTATGCTGTATATATGAGCCGATTAGCAGCAAGGTGCTGGGCTTCTTGGGAAAGGAACAGCTTATGGAGTGAAAAGAAAACTAATGTACAACCCCAGCAGGTTTACTTTTGCACAGGCTTTAAAAAGAGATGGAGAAATAAGCAGTGCTATTGAGTTAGTGCAGAGATGGGCTGTACAATTCCAGTAGCTATTGCCTGCTTAAGTACAATGAAATAGGATGAATAGAAGCCCTAATGTGGCTGACTCACTCTCATTACCCAACAGCCTAAAATGGGGGGGGGGGTCTTCTGAGATCAGAAAATGTATTTTTAGATGTCTTAAGGTGTGAGTCTGTATGGTTCATGCAGCCCAAGCCGCAAGTGCCCGTTATTTTCCATCTGTATGATTGTAAGAACTCTCCTGTGTCCAGAGCTCAACAACTACTTTTGTTTTCAGAGTGTCTGCAACCATTTGCAAAAGACTGACAGACATGCATGCGCAGACACACACACTGTGCTGTCATGGGGACTTGCCTTCTGTTCTTTCTCACTACAGTTTTCCTCAGCCTAAAATAAAAGCATGTTACGCTGTGCCCTTTGTGCAAGAAAACATAGTACAAGAGTGTTTATTTGCCTATGAACACTATAATCTTCATAGATCGATATTAAAACCCTTCACACTTATTTTTCACTGCCTAGTTCAATTGAACTTAGAAATTCCAGTGTATCTTGAAAGAGTGCTGAACAGCTGCGAACTAGCCAAGGGATCACATTCCCACAGATGGTATTAGAGTCCAAAGCCCTTCATGTTTGACTGTGGGATATGTACAGGTCAAATGAGAAGTTACACTGTCTGGGAACAAAGTTTCACAATCCTTGCAGACACTGTTATTTGTTTTTACAGTTCTTTGATTTAATACCATTCACTTGGAAAATGGGTATTTTACAGGGTTTTTTTCTGTACAGGTAATTCAAGGCCAAGTAGCTTTCACCGGAGGCCATCTTCTACGTAAATTCTGGTATGTCCAAACTTTGTAGCTTCTCCACTAACTGAATGATTATACATAAGGTTTGAAATAGTGTTTTCAGCACTAATCTGACAGGTGTCCAGAGAAATGCATTAGGCTACACAGTGGTCGAAGGAGGGGATTAGGAGCTCGGACCCTTAAACCCCAGATCTGCTCAGTATTGTTAATTATGCTTTGCCAGATTTCCTACCCTAATTTACAATCTGTCAGAGACATGCAGTGAATTTACTGGATGGGGAAGGAGGAGGATGTACACGATTGTTTGGCTCTTCCAGGCATTATCTGCTATGGCCTGTGCTCAACCTCATGCAGCAAAGGTAAGACTGACAGCCCTGCCACCATCACCCCCTGCAGCTGCCTCCAGCTCACAGCTCAGCGCTGGTCTGAGTGGCCAGCCCAAGGACAGCCAGTAACAACAGAGTTCACTCATAAAAAGGCAAATGGATGATGACGAACATAGCAACTTGCTCTTGCTTGTGATTACTAGCACCAGGAAGGATGCTATTGAGTCCAAAAAGACCAAAAAGCATAAACCCACAGCATCTGTCTGACCAGAAACTGCTTCCGTGTACTTATGGCTACTCAGTAATGATCCAGAATTCCAGAGTTTCGGAACATGCATTTCAGAGGCAGTGACCTTCCAAATGCTGCAGTCAGAAGAAGGACAAAATTTAGAAAAAGCAGATCTTTTCATGATGGCTATTTCAGAAAGCAGGTGAGCAAGAAAACCCCAGGTACCCAGACTTTGGACAGTGCAGGCACAATTGTATGTTCAGAAGCAGCAGCAGCAGCTTGTTCAAAACTTCTGCCTGAAGAGATGAACTCTGGAGTCATCTGTCATTATTTTTAACCAAATCTCAAGAGCTGCTTGGCAGACACAAGCTCTGGATTGCTAGGCAAGCACAAGGTTTTATTGTCTCTGCGTGACTGAGAGGCTAGCCTGACTCCCATAGGATCTTTGTTTCCTGACCTCATGTATTCAGCAAACACTGTAAAGGGCACAATGGTCAATGTGGCATCCTATTTGCAACAGCCAGGGCAACAGGCAGTTATGCTTTGGAGACAAAATGATTGTATGCATGTATATATGAGAGAAAGAGAGAAACAACGGGGGAGGAGAACTGGTGGGAGCACCAGGCAATTTCTTGAATGCCCTGCCTTCCACAGAGCAGTGGGCCACCCCCCTCCTCAAACTGCTCAAAGCAGTCATGGCCTCCAATGAAAGTGTCACCTTCAAAACTGAAGGAAAGAGGTAAGCACAGATGCAGAATGAGATCTGCTGTTGATTGAGTTCTACAGCCTTCCTCAACACCTGCAGTCCACCCATCTTATGTTGGCCTGTCCTGGACACCTACGGTCCAGAGCCCATCTGTGTGGATTCCCACTCAGGGCTGTCCCCAGGATGCAGAAAGACAAGAATTATCTAATCACATCTGGATAGAATATATCTGCGCCGCAGCAGAATGGGCAATCTCAGAGCTTTCCGGTGGTATTCACAGTGTCTTTCTTCGTGAGAGCTTCCAGAATTAATCACCAGTGTATGTGAATTTGGCTTCCTATCCCTTTCCCCAGCTGACAGGAATTGATGGCACCAACTGCCGTCACCATGAGAAATAAGTGATTCCTTCACTAGCATGGCAGACATATGCCAGCTAAGAAGAGAAGATCTGATCATCAGACTTGCTTGTTTTGGCTTTTCAATGCACAAAAGGCTGTTTTTCTCAGAATTAGGGTGACTGCGACAATCTGTTTTTAGACAGAGTTAGAACCACAAGATAAAAGAGGCAGAAATCTTCTCATCTGCATATTTATCATCAAAATGCAGCAACTGCATAATTTAAGCTTAGTGTTAAAAATATTGTATGTATATTTTAAGGTTTTCCTACTCAGGTGAAAAGAAGACATGCTTTCACTAAGGAGGTTAATTATTTCCTAATGGTGTGAAAACAACAGAAAAAAAAGGAATCAAAAGACATTTTCTTACCCTTCCCCCTACCCTGAGGCACAGCAAAGAGACATCTCCATCCATATCCTTCACAGACACACACAGTAAAATGACTCAGAACAACAGAGCACAGGCATGTGCTCTTAACTGGGGTCCCACTGAGTCCCACGAGGGTCTGGACACTTGCACAAAAGTGCAAGTAACAGAAGATGTGTAGCGAGAGCAGGAGCATCCACTGTGCTCATTAAACTGTTCACCTGAGAAGGGAAGCACTCCCATACGCAGGGAATGGGCACAGGCACTAACTGCCTGGTGGGCTCTGCCAGAGGAGAGAAGGTTCTTCAATACCACGCCCAGTGGTGCCACCCAGCAGAGTGAGCACTGCACCCAGCCTGCTCCAGCATCGACATGCCAGTAGCTGCCTCCTCTGCGGTCCTGAGCAGAGCACAGCTGGGCTCTGGCTGCCCTGTGTCATCCTCCCCACCCCAGGCACCCTCAGGGAGGGGAGAGAGGTGCTCTTCACTAGGCCAAGCTCTGTAGGGATGAATGAACTAAACACAGGCTGCCCCTGTAGTACTCAGTCGCGACTGAGCTCTGTCAGTGGTACCGTGGAAGTTTCCTCACTGTTCCTCCCCATCTCTGCTATACCTATGGAGCCTTTATACTCTTGTCCTGGTTTTGGCTGGGATACAGTTAATTTTCTTTCTAGTAGCTGGTACAGCGCTGTGGTTTGGATTTAGTATGAGAAGAATGT
>JAVKLA010000052.1:19336884-19387951 GCA_034782735.1 Sagittarius serpentarius | reverse complement strand
CCACACCATGGGATGTCATGCCCAGTATATAAACTGGGGGCCATTGGTCAGGGCAGGGCAGATCGCTGCTCGGGAACAAACTGGGCATCAGTCGGCGAGTGGTGAGCAATTGCATTGTGCATCACTTGTTTTACATATTCCAATTCTATTATTATTATTATATTATTATTATTTTCCTTTCTGTCCTATTAAACTGTTCTTATCTCAATCCACGAGTTTTTCTTTCTGATTCACTACCCCATCCCACTGGAGGCGGGGGGGAGTGAGTGAGCGGCTGCGTGGTGCTTAGTTGCTGGCTGGGGTTAAACCACAACAGCTCTGCAGAGCTGAAGTGACTAGCTAGCTGTGCATGAGATCCAACGTCCTAGCAAGAGGTCTTGTTCACCCAGAGGTGTCCTGGTTTCTTGTTGTCTTTCCCAGTGGCTGCTTTCTTAATAGAGATGGTTTTTATGTGACCTCTGCTGCTGTCCATGCAGACATGTGATGTTCCAGACAGGACCTTGCTTTCACGCTAGGAAGCATCCTTTCCTCTCCAGCACTGCCCAGGAACCCTGCGGCACGATCAGTCACTGCTCAGAAATGTCTCTGCGAGCTTGGCACGCCCCGCGAGGGCTGCAGAGCAGGCTGGCCGGCTGGCCACGGCCAGCTGGTGCTCCCCCAGCTGACACAGCTTTCCCGTGCTCTCTGCTGGCTGCCTTTGCATCCTCACATGGCCACACAATCCACTCTGCTTTGACAGCCTCATCCCTCAGACCCTAGTCCCTGTAACTACCTGATATGCACATGTGCTTCTGTTTAAAGAGATAAGTTAGAAGGGCAATGCATGACAATACACCGCAATCTGAAGACAGCCAATCAAACCAATAAATCCCTGCTCGCTCCCCAACAGCTGTAGCCCAATTAAACTCAACAGTTCACAGGTGTTCATGTAATGGCTTTAACACAAAAAAGCACGGCTCCCTTTAGGGGCCTTTAAAAAAATTTAGAGCTCTTTAAATTTTATATACCAACAACATCAAACCAAAGTAGGAAATAATAAAGAAGGAAAGGAGATAGAGCAAAGAAAATACACACAGTGTCAGCATCAGCAACAGCCTAATTAAACAACAGCCAACAGGAAAATGCACGTTCTGCTCACCCAGCCACGGCCCTTCTTGAGTTCTACGTGCTGGATGCAAAAGCAGTTTTCTGTACAGCCTTTTCAGCATCGTTGCACCAGCCACACTTTCATTCATGAAGTCCCTCTGCCTCCTCAGAACAAAGCTGTGAATGAACTCACGCTAGCAAAGCAAAGGCCTGCATCTATCATTTCTCTCCAACAGTTTGACTCCCTGCCTACCACGAGGTCGAGACTGGGCTGGTCTCCATGGCGTGCTGGGGAGGCAAAGCTGTACACCTCTGGAAGTGACTAATGACTCCACTATTTGCTGTGGCCTTGCAGCACATGTTAGTTGATCCAGGGAGCCCTGGTGAAGCTGACACCCTTGCTGTTCAGGTTGTCTGCACCATCTGTTTGCTATGTGCCAGCAGCAGGCTCTTGCTAGGTGCCTCCTTATTCTTGGGTTTTGTTACACCTTGCTAGCAGTTCTGGCCACAACATAACACTTTCTTTTGTAGTTTTCCCATTGACTGCAGGTGTTCCCTCTCCTTCTAACTCACCTTCATCCCCCTCATTCCCACAGACCTGCATACATGAGCTGCTAGCAATGTCAGGATCACAGCTAGGAGCTGCCATGTCCACTCATTGCAGGAGGGATGAGGAGACAGAAAACATGATTCTCATAAACCTAGAGAAGGAAGCATCAGGCTGGAGAAGAACTGATACTTTTGGGACCCTACAGGGCCCTGAAGAGGCAAAGAATTTGCAGTACCTCAGCCCTGGGGGAAACTCAGTCCACGGCTTCTTTGTTACTGCCCTTGGTTTGATTATGTGTTTGTAGCTCCTGGCTTTCCCATGGTGAGATGCTGAAGCCAAAGTGGATCCGAAGCTTTTGCTTTGAAGCAATCCTGGCTTAAGCTTTTCATTCGTACAAGGAAAGGTGAAGCGTTCTTATAGAAACATTTTTGTCCAAAAGATTTTTTAAGAGGGGTAGTGAAAAGATGCTGCTCTGTTGTAAGTCAGAAGGTTCTGGGAGGGGAAACCAGTTTCTCTCCATCTTACTAAAAAACAAGAACCTAAGAAACTGAAATATTTTGAGGCTTCAAAAATCAAGTAACAATGCCAAAACAGTGCAAAAGAAGACTTTTCCAGAGTCCCTAAAAAGGGAAAAGACCATCTTGCCAGGCCTGTGAAGCCAGGAATTTGCACAGGAGCACACTGGGCAGCTCTGGATCCTGAAGCCTATTTATTCATTAGCAGTAAAAGCACACCACAGACAGCAGCAGTAAAATTCCTTGCCCCAGTCTGCCTTTTCCAGAATACGAAATCTTAAATTGCTTTCTCGAAGCAAAAAGATGCGGGGTTCCAGACTTCATCCATCCTCTGTCTAAGCAATCTGCTTAGAGAGATTGCAAAACATAATCTCCCTACAAAAGGCGGATTCATAGAGCAGTATGGAGGTCTTCACAGCTACTTACCTTATTCATGCACCCACAGCACCTAGCACCCTGGGCCCCAACCTGGGAGATCCCTTTAGGAATCACTGTAATATAAATAGTAATAAATATGAATAATTATCTGAGGATGATAACCAGTGATTTAGATATGAAAATGCCCCAGGATGCAAGTGCTAATCTCCCGAGATACTTAGCCATCCTTTCAAGTGCATGAAGACATATGAGTAAGCTAATTATAAAGGAAAATATCTCTTGTATATAAATCTCATCTAAATTCAGAGGTGATGCAAAAAGAAACTGAGAAGATACCCAGGAAAAGTTCAATAATGTTGCTGGGGAAGGTTAATTTTTAGAGATTTTTTTAAGATAACCCAGAAGATCCTTAAATACAAAAATAGTTAAACCTTAAATAGCAACTGCAATTGTCACACCAGCGAGGCACTCTAAAATGAATAGAACTATTGAACTGTGGAAGCATCATGGCAAAACCCACAACAATTTCATTTTCTTAGTTTAGTTTCAATTTATAATTCACACAAGTAGCTTAAACACGTCGATTTGAGATCAAAACAGAACTGCAGGTTACATAGCATCTGTTCTATAGGAGGGTGCTGTGTGCACTGAGATAATTTTAGATGAATGTGTTATAAACAAGATCTGTGGAACATTGCAGAGTAGCAAGTTTTGAGAGAGAAAAACGTACAGTTTAAATGCATAAATTGTTTAGAATGTTTAGCATGTGGTTGTAAAGCGATCAACCAAGTAATCTGTTTTCCAGAGTAGGATAGCTCACAGAGATAAACAGTAGCTTCCTCTGTATTTAATTTAAGACTCGTTCAACATTCAGAGAAACATCTTACTCTGTGCAAACCTGGTCATCATAAAGCCACAGCTTTTAGCCACTGCTTTTGTTCTCTTCCAACACCTCCCCAAGCTGCTGCTGCAGTACCTGGCCTGCATGCACAACATATTCTGGCTTGAAAATGTCCACTGATGACCAGACTAGACCTCTCCTGGGACATACTGGTCAGTGTAGACCTACACTTTGATATTGTTATTTTGGGATACGGTCACTTTTGCTGTGAATTTCTGAGGTTACAGCTGTGTAGAGAAATAAACACATTTTTATTCCTTCTTGGGGAGGACAGTTTTGGAGATACCAAGGAATCAAGCTACACCACTGAGATGCCTTTCTAGATTCATTTATCCATGCATTCTAAGGACATCTGCCTGTTCTGCCTACAGCAAGGCAAACACTTACGGGTACCACACTTCTTCTGAAATCACAGGACTGGTTTCTAACAGGTCTTCCTATTCTAGCCCTAGACTGAACATTCCTCCAGTACTCTAGTGGTGGGTCATCCCTCAGCATACCTTATCAATCCCAGAATTCCCAGATAAACTGAGATCAGAATTAAAAATTTGAATCTAGAAATGTGAATTAGATAAACACTGTATATTTCTTTATAGATTTTTTTCTGCTATGTGAAAAAGAACAGGTGTGTGTGTAAGACAGGATCTTCTGACACACTATGCATCAGTTCATGGATACGAAAGTATTCTGCATGTCAAGTCCTCCTTTAGTCAAACCTAAAAGCAAGTTCATAATAATGGTGTAGTTTGGGTCAGAAAAAGGCATTTCATATGTGAATGCAACTGAAGATGCATGACAATGTTTTTCCTCTTAGAAAAAAAATCTGAGATTTAAAAAATAGTGTGAAACAACCTACAAACGATAAGACAAAAATCAGTTCATTTTGTTCATAATCCTATTCAGGCTGCAGTGGAATATTTCCCTGAAATGTTTCCTCCTTTGCTAGGTTATTTATGGTTTGCTTTCTAGCCTGACTGCAGCAACTGACACCCTGTGAAGAATCAGAATAAGGGAAAGCAGCTAGCACCAGCTCCCTCTGAGATACTCTAACCTTCTGCCTCCAAAGCAGATACATCTTTTACCAAGCCATCACCACAACTCGCTACAACAGGAGCAACGTACTGTTGTAGTGCTGGTGACCAACTCCACAGTCACAATGCATTGCTGAACACAGAACGCCCAGGTACTCAAACTGCAGGGGGGAGCTTGCAGGGTGGACCTTGCAGGGTGGACCAGTTCAGCTCAACACCAATGTTTAGGTGATCTGCTCTGGAGATCTACTGAGGTCTGCAGCACTGTACAAGTTCTCACCTGAGTGAACCCCATGCTGAACTGTAACATTTTCCATCACCTAGAGCAAGGGCTGAGTACAACCTGCTGCCCTAGTAATAGCCCACTCCCACTAAAGCACAGTAGCTGCCAAGCCCTTCCTTCTTCTACATCAGCTTTTCCTGCCATCCCTGAGCCTGCTGAACTGATGTGAGACACAACCACATCAGGCACGCTCCATTCAGTGAATGAAGCTGGCTCTGCTTTGCTGCTACAAAGACCAGCAAGAGATTGCAGTAGCTCTATTCCACCCTATGCAGTGGAGACAAACGGGTCTGTCTCTGTAGCGTGGTCGCCCTCTCATTGTGACCTCTGAAAATGCTCTGCTGCAACTACACAAAAGAAGAGAGTGCAAGAGAGCAGCAGGCATGAGTACAGAGCCTGAGTAGCATTAACAGGGACACACATTCCTGCCTCAGCTGGGTAAAACTACCCAACGGTAGCACCTCTCAGTGGAAGTTGCAGCAGCCTTGCTTCAGCAGAGCCCTTCTGCAGAGACCAGAGGCAGAAGGGAGATCGGTCACTGTGAAAATACCCTCCCTGCAGTCAGCGCTGGTCTCCTGCAGTGCTCTGCAAAGGGAAAAATTACACCTAGGCTCCAAACCAGCTCAAAACTGTGAGTAGACTACCAGAACTGGTCGCCTATGAGGACAAGGCTCTGGGTATGGGGTAGAGAAGGGCAGTGACATCTCTCGACTCGACAGACTCTCCACCTTCTCTGCTTATGTGTTTGCAGCTACCCACTGGCTCAGAGACCAGGCTGTGGTGAGGGTAAGGTGCCCATCTGCTGTTTGCACCGGTTGCTCACAGGGCATGCTGTGACCTCCTCCCACCCTTCTCCAGACACCAGCCGCTTCCACACATTCATCTTCTTGCATATTGAGCCAATGTGCTGTCACTCACAAAGTTTATATTTAAATAAGCCCTTCTGTTGAACTCAAATTAAATATAGCTTGGTTGAATCTGATACCATGAGAGAACCAAGGCCGGAGGCGAGAGAGAGAACGAGGAGGAGATCACAACTGAACAAATACATTTAAAGCTGCGAAGTTAACACCAGGCTGCACATCTGACTCTGGTACACACTGGGTTTGTTTCTTTTCGGCTCAGCTATAGTATTAGTTGCAGTGAGGTCATCCTCACATGTCCTTCTGCTTTATGTCTCTTACTAGACAGACACACACAAATCTTCAAATTTTACAGACAGAATGAAAATTCAGACAAACATTTGTCTCCCTGACCTGTCAGCACTTACAGCAGTGCCTGACTGACAGAGGCATGAGAGCGGAAGTCAGAACCTCTGAAAAGGCAGGTACCTCAGGACTAATTTTGGAGTCTACGGACAACAATAACAATCAGCTCTTAGCTAATGTCACAGTGCAACAACAAAGCCTGCAGCAGCTCATGCTGCAGTTCAGGCCAAGGACTCATTCTGGGCGTTCTCCTGATGTGGGTTGCCCTGCCAGCCATTTTGCAAGCAGTGCTTAAAATCTGGTTGGGGGCTGGATCGGGGAAAGGATCAGAGCTGAATGTGTGCATATTAGCAAAGATGTAATTAAGGAGCTGCCCGGGTGTAAAAAAACAGACCAGAAAGTGTGACTGTTGCAGTAAGGGGGGAAAGTTGTACCATTGTGGTGAGAGAGTTCACACGAAGTGATACAATAAAGTTAAAAAACAGATCTTCAGGCTGGTGGGATTCAGGTGTTCAAATCCACTGAGCTGTATGCTTAGTACCCTAAAACTTTTCACTAGGCTTCAGGATGAACAGCTTCTAGCAGCAGAACAGATTTCATCCAGGTCAGTCAGCCACGAAAAGCCTCATCAGTCATCACATAATAACCTTGATTGAACCATCCACATATATTTAAGAAACCAGTTCCATTAGTTGCATTGTAAGGAACCAGGCCAAGTTGTTCCTATTTCTGTCCCCGTATCCTAAAAGCTAATCCTAAAAGCTAGTCCAGATCTGCTTTGCTCTGGCTGGCTGACTTCCTTTATGGCTACTTGTTGTCTTTGACAGCTATGAAATCCACTATGTTTAGTTACAAACTGGGCCAGGGCAAGGAGAAGCAGAGGAAGAGAGGGAAAAGCATGCTGAGCTAACTTGTTGGGCTTGCAAGAGTTAAAGATGCTGTGCGTCCCAGTGCCTATAGACTGTCTCCAGTACAGATAAAACAGTGTGCGTTGAAACATATGGTAGGCAAGCCCTGCTTTGTCCTGCTGCAATCTCTTCAATTATTTTTTGTGTTGTGTATTTTACAAAGGATAAATCAGGGAACATTTCAAGAAATGTTTTCTCATTCTAAAACTTATCAAAATATTGCTGACACTGATCCATGGCTGGGAATGTCATCCCTGAATAAACATGATGTCATTCTCATTCCATTCATACTTCTCCTGGACAGCTGCTGTCAGCCTCAGTGAAGAAAAATGCCACCTCACTGGTGACAGCTGCCACTTGAGGTACTTTGTATATCAGCCTCCATAGGAAAAAAAAAAAAAGAGCCAGTCATGCAGATGCTATTTAAAGTATGTTGTATCTTGATGAGAAATGCAGAAGTTAATATGGGGCAGGTTGCTCTGTGTAAAAAGTCTGGACAATGAAGAATAAGGAACATTTCTGGTCTCACCTTCCTAAGACGCAAGGCTCAGACAAGGCCCTCACTCCTGCGCTATATTTGCTTTAAAAACAAAAGAAGTACCGGTTGAGATGTGTGTTGGTTGCTTTACTTTTCCTTGTTTTAATCTAGACCTGGAAAGTCTTCTGGAGCTTATGACTTACAGGGGGACAAAGAAGTGCATGAGGAGACCCAGTATGGATGCTCACCGTGACTTTATACTTTCTGTGTCCCAGAAAATGCCCTAGAGGTGACACTTCCAGTTTGGTGTCATCTGCAAACTTGCTGAGAGTGCACCCCAATAAGAACTTGAAACTTGGCAAAGCAGGTAACCATCAGGGAGAAGACCTGGCCCTCCACACTTGGCCATGTTTAGAGGAGACTGTGGGAAGGGCTCCTGTGAGGTTCCAAAGGGAAAGCACCCACACGCCAGAGAAGCTGCAGTCCAGTCTGCAAAGGACAGGCACATGCAATATTTTGCAGCCACACTTAGAAGGCTCCAGAAGAGTTCAGGTAAATGACTAATCAGGCCAGAAGAAAGAATATGTTGCCTTTTGATGTCAGTTTTTATTAAGCTCCTAGGCCTCAAAGAAACCCCAAACCTAATTCTTTAGTTTCCTGAACCACCAGTAGGGAGGAAAATGAAGAATTTAAACACCATGAATGCCTGATATTCGTTGATGGAAACTGCTTTGAAGCTGTTCTAATTGCGACCCTTGCACTGATGCATTTTGCCCTCTGTGAACGCATGACGTGCACTTCCAATCCATGGGCAGATCCTGCCCAGGAATATAAAGTTGCCTCTTTTCATATAAATCATATCACAACAAAACTAATGAAACCATCAACAACTAGGTCCCCTTGTTTTGGAGCCTCACATATTAACCGGGATGGAAATTTCCCAGATATTTCCCACTCATATGTCAAAAGCAATTCGCCTCAGCCCTTACATGACTGCTTCCTCCACTGTGAATTCTGCAGGTGCTTCTGGTAAGACCTTTTCCATTGCAACCATTTTTTGTACCAGGGTGCCCCAGACTACTCCGCATTGTAGTAGATGCTGTAGAAAACCCACAACTGAAAAGCGGTCTGTGTCCCAAAGAACATGCGAAGTATCCTTATCTCCACCCCCTCATGCAAGGAAAGAGAAAGCACACCTCGTGGAAGAGAACTGTCTACAATTTCTGATAGCATGCGGAGCCAACGGATCAATTTTATTTAGAAGAGATGTGGTATTTTCCAGCTCAGACCAGAGGTGATAAGAAGGCAAATAGCAAGCACTGGCACTGAGAACACAGTTGGGCAACTTTCAATTTACCTGCCATGCAGGGAGAGTACAATACACAGATTTATAACAAATCATTGCTTTCTCCAGTACCCCAATTGCATTTGCAATTTGTTGGCATCCAGACCTCCTGCAATTGCTCTAGGAATTGTTCTGGGCTGGTGTAGCTCTCCAGTTGCTTTCCAAGCATGGAGACAGACAACCCTTGCCCCAAAGAACAACCCAGACTAAATTTGTTTTCTATTCCTCTGGCCTCCGACTTGCACTGCTGCTTCAGTGTCAAAGGGGCAGATGTATAATCTGGGAAGCTTTCCAGATGCATCTTGAGCAAAGCAAAGCATTGTGAATCACTGGTACTAAGCAGGATCTTTCAGTCTATCACAGTACCACTGGCAGCACTCAATATGTACTCACAGTACACCCAGGATGGCAAGCACCTCATGGAGGGGACACCAGTATTCACCAGAGCCAGATTCTCAAAGAACAAATAAATAAGTTATCTTCCCTTGCATGCTGTGGTGTTTCATCATGCAGACGGTGCTCCAGCAGCACTGCTCTGCCCCCAGTACAACGGCAACAAGCCCATGCTAGGCGCGAGCTCCTTTGTAGCCATAAATGTTGCATTAGTAGGTTTCTTGCTAGTACTGGGCCATCACTTTAACTTTTATTACTTCTCCTGTCCCGTAAGTGCTCTCAGGTGCTCTTCCAAGGAGTCTGTGCAGACTGCCAAGCAGAGGAGAAGAATGACAATGACATGGCCTCTGGCCCTCCCCTGAAACAGCAGCTTTTCTGTCATCCCCTGGAAGTGCTCCAGTTTCTTTACAGCTCTGGAAACGTGGCTCAAGCAAGGTTGCCAACACATGTTCCTCCGTGTCAGACATTACTCTGATTCTGGAGCCTGTGAGGAGCCTGTCAGCTATCATTCTGCTAGGAATACCCCCGCCCTGGCTCTTCTGCTTTCAAATTCAGTCCATGTTAAGTTGAGTAAGAGGAGCTGTCAGGTACCTGGAAAACAATAGCAGCTCTTGCTTTAATTTGCATGCCCAGTATTGAAATCCTTTGTCACTAACTCAAGTGGGCAGTGGATAAAAACTACGTGAAATCTAATGATGCAATTCACATAAATTCATGAAGAGAGCATCTCTGCACCTAACCTCATGCTTGCCCACGTTCTGGTGCGTATTTGTTGTGTCAGAAAATAAACGGATATCCAGCATGCTGGAGTCCCCTGATCAAAACAAAGTTTATCAAGTCTCCTCACAGGCTGTCCAGTTCTCCTGATTTCAGGGGAGTGGCAAGTTACCAGTTCTTTCTTTAACCTGCTCTCCTCCCAACACCTAAGCACCCTCTGACCCTCTGCTGGGACTGCCCCCCAGGTGTGTCCCGTACCAGGTTGCTCTAGCATTTGAAAGAGAGAAAGAAAACCTTCATGCAGATTTTTTATGTATGTTGTCTTTGCCTGGCCATTTTGACACAGAAATCCTCTGCTTCTTTCCCATTTCTTCCTGCTAGCCTGTTTGTGCAGCCTTATTCCTTTCTCAGGTTTCCATTGTGGCCTGCATGGCAGGTGAGCACCCACACTTCTCAGGCAGCTGAAACACTGTGCACCTTCCAGCACTATCGGCCTCTCACGCTGTGAGGCAGGAGAAGAATAAGGGCGCTCCAGCACCTCAACATTAAAGAAGAAAGCCAAAGTGCAGAGCAGTCACCTACACAAGATTTTCACAAAACTTTAAGTCGGCACTAACAGAAGTAAAGCTAAGCTTTTCTCCACATGAAAGGCCTCCCCTGTCGCACAGCCATGCTCTCCACTGCTGTTTGTCTCACTGGCAGCCACAGATCTCCACAGTGACCAACCTCACTTTTTGTAGAGGACCATGCCCCTGGCAGCACCCAGGCCTCCATGGCCTCAGCCTGCTCCATGCAGGGACATGGCCCCCAGGCTGGCCACCCGCCAACACAGGCACCACACATTGTGTGTAACAGAGGGGATACGACAGAGGGAACCAGGCGCCACGCTTAGTGTAGTGCATGGCATCATGCAACTGTTGTGATCCTGCTGCAAACATCTCCTGAGGGGGAGAACCAGTGGCTCCACATGCTCCAAGCCCCAGACACCCCAGACCTCCAGCCTGTCCCCTCTCTAGCCTTACCTGATGCCGTCTTCCGGGTGATGTTTCCTCACATGGCACCCACAGGAGACGGCCTGCTCCACAGAGTCCTCCGCCGGCACCATCTGCCCTTCCCTTCATGGGGAATGGGCATTCACGTCAGGGGACGCCAGCAGCCACAGGCCGGTTCCTCAGAGAGGTTCCCGCCATCCCCGGCAGTGGGTCTCCGGCTGGGCGAGGGGTCACTGTGCTGAAGCGAATTGTGGGATTTTCTCCATTTTTGAGGATAAAACACTCCCCTCACAGAGGCCGTCATCTCACTGAAAGCACCTTGCACCTGAGGAGTGCTCCACCTTCCTCCCAGCAGCCACTGAGGTAGCGAAACACCACAGTCTTGTGAAACGTCATTTCTCAGAACATGGCCACCTCAGAAAAACCCAGCATTTGCCTCAAAAATAGCTGCTACAGACACCCGCCTGCTCCAGTGTGCTGCAGCCAGGTCTGTGGCAGGAGGGCAGCTGCTGACCGAGGCCACCACTTCTCAGAGCCGGAACCCACCCGTGCGGCTCCGGAACCTTCCGGCACCTTCCCTCAGGGAGAGAGGCAGCAGTGGGGCCCTGCGGGCTGTGCCGGGGGAAGGTAGCAGCAGCTGTGGAGGAACCCCTGCCCTCACGAGGCCTGGTGGGGCTTTCTGAAGAAGGGGGCGTTGCCAGGCACGGAGCACAGCTGATCGTTTGTAATGGAGCATGAAGGATGCTGTGCCAGGCAGAGGGGTGGACAGGAGCTCCCGCCAAAGCTGAGCAAATGTTAGCACAGTGCTGTACGGCAGCACGAACCTCCCCAAGGGATGCCCAAAACGGCCATCCCAGCACGCCAGCAGTAAGACCTGAGGAAGGGACAGGATTTCCTCCATCAATGAAGCAAGACAGAGCCTGCAAACCTCAACAAAGAAAAGCTCTAGAAAGGAGTTAATTAAAGAGTTCCAGTTCCCTCCGATGCAGACCCTGGTCCTTTGTGAGGACAAAACTAAGCGCGAGCATTCCCACTGCTAGTTATGAATAAATTAAGGAGCTCTTTGATATTACTGCTGTGGTTCATGCTGTTGCCACATAGTGCAGACAACACCCACATAAAACCACCGGTGTGTTGGCTGCAGCCTCTCCCCTCGTTTTGTTCATTTACGCTGCTTGCAAGCTTTAGCAGCAGTCTGTGTATCTCTGGAACTAAAGCTGTAACTGCTTTCTCCAGAAAATTCTCAAAATTGCACCATGTGAACCTAGACCTGTAATGGTGACAGGGACATTTCAAAGATTTTTTTCCTGTAAAAGATTCCTGTATTTTTGTCCTAAACAAATGAGTCCACAGGTGGAAATAAAGAGCATGCAAATAGGTGTAAAGCCGTGGTTGCAGCATGTGTTCCCTCTTTCGCCAAGGTTCCTCAGAGGCTCTCACAGCTCCTGGCTGTTTCAGCGGAGAGTTTAGTTTTGTGAGTAGATACGTGGTGATCTATGCCCACAAGGAAAGCGGTTGCAAAGCTCAGAAACACAGACTGTGCTTCCAGAGGTCGCCTCTGCTCGTGGGCTCGCTGAGTCACGCGCCCAGTGCTGAAATATGTGGTCACCTGCTAGCTCAGCTATTGCAAAAATGGTGGGAAGGTAATAGCAGTTCACACTCTAATGCTTCCTCTCACTGCTCGGTGCCAGGTCACCCAGTATTGTTTGCTAATGCCAAGTCCATATGGGATGTTGAATTAGGACATGGTATCAGTGGCCTGAGCTGGCAGCACAGTTTTCTGCTGGAGGTGCAGCTCAGTACCTGGTTAGCATCACAAAAAAAAGAACTCTGGACTTTAGTTGGACTAAATGTTACAAACACATGATAACCATCAACTTCTCCGCAGACTGCATGGAACAGCACACAATAAAACAAAGCCTGTCACAAACGTGAAAACCTAGAGCTCTTTTCTCACGTACCATCAAATTCCAGGAACTGTCTTTGCAAACAGACTACTTGCCAGTTTGTTACAGTAAGAGATCTCCTTGCACCATTTGGTTAGGTTAAGCATGGGTACCAGCGTGTACTTGTGTTCCGCATTGATTCTCCCCCCAAAATCCCCCGTGAGAACACTAAAAGCAACTGTAAGATATTCCCTCAGGTCTACTCCAGAGAGCTGGTACTGTCTACCTGTCCAGTCCAATAGATGACACTGGACTTGGCCTTCCAAGCTCAGCTAATCATGGCCAGCTGCCAGGAGACCCTAATATGAGCATCTCACTGGAGCATTAATAGGAAGCAGAGAGCGTTATCTGTGCAAGGGAATGACTGCTTCAAACAAGGATAAAATCAGAAAGCAGAAAATTAGAGCTTCAACCATAAAGTTCAAAGAACATGGGGAAAAAGCATGAAAAATAATTTTGACACTTTGAAGTAGAACTCAATTGTTCCATTAAACTGTATTTTTAATAAAAAATAACAATAACAGCATTCCAAATATCTATTTTATAAGCTTTACTAATGTATATTTTTTTAATACATGTCAGAAATTCTTACTTGAGGCAAATGCAATATTTATAGAAAGCAAGAGACTTCAAAACAGCTCCAGAGACTTTAAGCTCTCGATTTATTCACAGATTTAGAATAACTCAGGAATACAAAATGACAAAATGTACATTTTTTATATTGTTTACTAATGTATTGTCTCTTGTCCCTGATCCGTCATTTTTCTGACTGGAGGAAACACATTCAGCTTCTTCACTCCCTTTAATGCTACATACTTCTGGAGGGAAATATTCCCATTTGGTGAAAATCTATCACAATTGTGTCTTGCAGAATATCACTCCCAGAGAATTATGTGAAGATCATTAATAAATACATTTTTGCAATGACAGTCATTTCTTCTTTGGTCATGATTTGTATCTATTATTTGCTTCAGCCTCTCCAGTTCCCAGAGAAACTGCTGGTGAGAGTGAAGAAGAGAAGAGGCGGTGCAGCTTCAGAGCAAAATCAGAATGGAGGTTTGCCAGTGGCTAGAAAGGCTAACAAGATACTGGAAGTTAGTTAACCCCTAGTTAGACACGTCACTGGGTGTGGAAAGATGCCCTCGCTGTCTGTGAAGGACCACCTCCGCAATGTGTTGGCTGGGATCAGAATCGAGGAGCAGGCTTTCCGGAGGACAGCTCCGGGAGGCAGGAGGCCCGTGTCTCTCCCCCCAGCTCAGACGCTGCCTGGCTGTGTGGCCTCGTGCAGGTCACAGAACTGCACCGCACCGCACCTGAGGCTCATCCTCAGTGGAAGAAAGGTCCTTCCTCTGCCAGGGCCTGCTGACAGCCCCTGGGCCCATGCCAGTCAGACATTCTGGTGAGAGATGCCACAAATAGCCAACAAACAGAAAACGGGTAAGAAGAGAGGAAAACAGTCAGAATATTCTTTGTTAGCATTGCAAATCTTTAGTTTTCAAAAACAATTATTCTAGACCCACAAAAGTGCATTGTTTAAAAAATATCAAATATTAGCTCCTTTTATATATTAAGTCTGTGTGACATTCTTCAATCTGGAGGCATCCCTGAAATTGCAGAATTTCCGCTGTTTCTTTCTGCCTCTTCAATCAGCAGGTGAGCAGGTGAGTGTGTTTCACTTTTGCAGGCTGTGTTGTACCTAGGCACTTTCACTTTCCGTTATTACACATTTTTTTATATATTTCAGTGCACCTATATTTTTACAGCCGTACCTAAACACTGCTATAACTGAACACTGAGGAATTTTGGAGCAGCCAGTCTGTAACACCCTACCTATGGCACAGGCACAACATGGCTCCAAAAAGGATGAAGGGGAAACAGTCAAAAGCCTAAAAGAGCCTTGCAGCATGAGCTGAAGTCTGCTGTCCTGGGCTCTGGTGGAACAAAGTCATGATATTCAGTTGCAAATATCTCAGCGCAACAGTGAAATTTCCAAAACAGTACCATGTTTTGCTAAACAACCGTAAATACATTTGTACTTGCTTCTCCTTTTTATTTCAGCACCATGTAAGTTTTAGAGTGAAAAGTGTCTGATGTTATTCTAAAAAGTAATCTAGCCTCTGATTTCAGGATGTAAATTTATTCCACATACTTCACTATGTGCCTAGCAGAGGACATGGGGAAGCAAAGGAATTTGTGATTCACATACACAAATAACTGTATGTGCAGCACGATACAGATCTGGGTAGACACAGGGTTATATTTCTTTCCCATGAAAATCGTGGATCAGAATCAGTCAAAAAGACAGGTTACCCTGGCAAAAGATAAGTCCAGAGCTCTCCCAAGTGTACTGCTGATGAATCAACAGCTAGAGCACTCAGCCAGCTCAGTGTTGTGGTAGATATACAGCAATAAATGATGTACTTTTACTACACAAATTGCAGCAGCAAAGATACACCATAAAACCTGTAACTGTTGAAAGATGATTAGCACATCAGTTGACTGTACTGCTACAGAGTGTTTCTTTTCTCATTAGACTTACCCTCATGTGTCCAACTTCTACCAAAGACCTGCTCAACCAAAAGGTCTCAGGACCTGATGAAAGACCACAAATTTTGCCTACTCAGTTGCCTGAGAAAGAAGAAATGTATTTAAGGTTATGCTTCCAGCCGGATCCACATGCGCTCTGCAAAGACACAGCGTCTGCCCGAGATCTGCCCAGGAACTACAGACTTCAGCTGGAGTACGTTGAACCACAGCTGTCATCAGGGCTACATTTCCTGTCGAAGAAACCAGCACCCAGATGGATGGCTACCAGTGCTCAGAAAAACCACTTATAATGTTTTGGCAAAAATAATTTTGCAAACTACAGCAAATTAACATTGCTAGGCTCAGCCTTCGTTCACAGGAGTGTCCAAAGGTAAGATGACAATTTGCCCTTTCTTCTTCCAAGCCAGCAGCCACACTGGTCACAAGCTGCAAATGGACTGTGTTCTGTAGCTACGCGTTCTCTCTAAAAAGTTGGTGAACTTACCGTAGGCATGATGCTACCTATGCTCTTCTTCAAACCATCTCTGAGAGTTTTTTACTATTATAAATAAGTGCTTTTAAAACTGATGCATTTGCAGTCATTTCAATCACTAGCATCCAAAAGTGAAACTCAGGGCACTAAACATCAACAATTTAAAAGTGAGAATAAGTGCTGGGATCTCTTTTTTTCCCTGGTATCTCAAGCTCAAACTATGATTCCTCACATAGTTCCTTGACTCCAGCAGCTGGGCTTTGAGAAAAAACAGTAATTGTCCAAAGCCATGCGACAAAATCATGCAAGTTGGTAAAAGCAGAGCTGGAGGGGTGGAAGAAACTGGTGAGTCAGCTCATCACAGAAACATATTTAGAGCTTAACTGGCTGTAAAACTCAGTAAGGCTGTGTTCTGGGGCACCAGGCCAAAATATGCCCAAGACCCTCCAGCTCCCTATGACAGAAGTAGCTCTATCATGCAAACAAACACTTTTCTAAGCAAAGGATTTTAGTTGTGAGAGCAAACAGGTCTTTGTGAGCCTTTCACCACAAACGCCTTTGTGCTGCCAAAATCGGGATCCTTCAGACAGAGACAATTTTCCTCCCTGCCATTTCCCGTTCCCTAAAGGACCGGGGAGCAGTTCCCAAAGCATCGTGCACTCGGAGAACAGGGGATTGTGTTGCTCACTCAGCAGCTGGCCACGCACTCGCACCCACGACCTGTCCCGCCCCGTACCCCTGCACCTCCTCTGCCCTCTGCACAGGCACCAGTCGTTCCTCCAAGAGAAAACATAATATTAAAGGCCAGTTTTCTGCCTCTCATGCAGACACTAGCAGATACCCAGTCGTAACAGATGCACGCAGCAGACCCCACGGCAGGTGTCATGCTTGAAGAGAGACATGGCCAGCAGGGATGGCCCCAGGCCAGTCACCCAACCTGAGGGAGGAACTCCTCCATGAGTAAGTTGCTGCAGACACTGGTCCTGCCGTGCCCTCCTCTTGTCTGCCCCAGCCACTGGCTAGTTTCTTTTCTGATCAGAAAAAAGCATCTTACAGAATAAAAATAAACAGTGAAACTTCTAGGATGTCAAGCAAGGGTGCGATCCAGAAAGAAACAGCACCAGGGAGCAAGCCCAGCCCAGAAGGAGTTTTACTGACATACAGAAACACACAGAGCTGCCGCATAAGGGCAAACGTGGCTGATTTTGGGAGACAGGGCTGCTGCTGCAGGCGAGGCCTGGCTGGGCTCCACGGCTGATGGGAGTGATCAGCACGCACAGACCGGGCTTAACAGTGGGTTTTACAAACAGTTTTTACCAGCTGAAGTGATTCTGCAGCTGCCTTTGGAGACTGCCATTAATACTTAATTTTGGACCATTTGGTTGGTGCTGACAGAAATTCCCCCAAACAGCTCACCAAACGAAAGCTTTCTCTGGCTACCTTTAAAAGCGGAGCTGATCAGCTAAAGGGTTTAATTGTTATTTTTGATGTTCTGGGTGTTTCCATGAGACTCTGGCACAAAGCTGTGGAGATATTTTAATATAAACTTTGACAAATTCACTGGAGCTAAATAATTAAGCTTTTGCAGGGTGCTAACACTGGAAGCTCTGAAGAAAGTGCCAAAACAGGGGTTTTAGTGTATTGCACAGCTCAGGTTTTGTACAGCACGGGCTGCCATGGCTGGTGTCATTTCTTTGAAGGACAATTTCATTGCTAGCACCTGGTACCCTCTTTGACCGGAGTTATTTTACTTTATTTGTCCCAGTATACACAAAACCACTGGTTTTCACAAAACCAAAGAACAAAGTCTTTCTGAAACCAAAAATGCCCCACATCACCCTGATAACCATCATGCAATTATCTGCAGAGAATTGATGATAACTCTGTTTCAAAGGCATGGGGAAAATGGTTTCAAATTAGGCCCATGGAACAAATTCTTTGGTTTGTTGACACCAAAGAGCTCATCCAACTCTGCTATAATGGGTAGATATAACATGCTGACATTCACAGCCCCTGCTTCAAGCCCATGGTTAGCTCCTAAGCCAGCAATGTCCAGTTTGGGATAGTTTCCTTATATGTAAATAAGGAAATACACACTATTAAGAATTTTGGATAAACTACACTTAAAAAAAAATGGGCATTTGTCTGTATGGAAACCATCTGTGGTCGTAAAGTCTAGGGCAAAATCACAACTGCCCTGGGTATCTAGAAAAGTGGTTACCGGTACCACGGTGCCCAGCTGCTGCCTGTGTAGAACAGCAACTGGTGCCATTCCAGCAGAGCCCCCAGAATCACAAAAGCAGCTTTCCAAAGCATTTGAGCTGGTGCTTTTCGCTGGCACTAAACTCATTCAGCTCCTGTGCAAGGACAGGATGGCAGAGCAGGTTTTGGATCCCAGGGAAACCTGTGCAAAATCCCACCAGTTCCCATCCCCTCCATGACCTGGCCTAGCTGCCTGTTGCTGCTAAGGCCTGCAGCTTGAAAAAATACAGAGCCTTGGATTAAGTCAGTCCTTTCTGTATCAGTTATTGACATTTCCACGTTCATAGCTCCTGCAGGAGCAATGCTGTCATCAGAGCTCAGCGCAGCAACTGGATCAGGGATGTAGGGGAAGGCTGCTCACGCTCTGGACGTGCTGGATGAGCCGGACCCACAAGCTCCCGTGCCTAGGGAGCTCCTTCTCTCTCCGATACTTTGTCTTAGCAGGACCTCACATTTTCGCATCTTGCTCCAGTGCTCATTCACAAGGCTGACACATATGGCTGTACCCTGCGCAGCCCCTGCTAATTCATGACAACAGTAGTGACTGACAAGAGCTGGCACCTTCCCCATCAACACACACTCTGGGCCAGCATGAGCAGCAGATCTACAGTCGAGGAATCTCTTAAAGTAAACGCTGGAGTGAGTGCTTGTGGCTGTATCTTGCAAGCACTGTTCAAAAGACTTGGCTCCTGGGGTTGGAGTATATTGTCTCCAGTGTGAGCCTCGCTGAAGTTAATATTAATGCTACAAATATTAATGCTACAGCTAACCCAGCCAGCTGCTGCACAAGGCAAAGAGGAGAGTTTATAGCAGAAAAGTCCCTGCAGCCTATTAGTTCTCTGCAAGACAGCAGTCTCGTCCTTCCAGATGTGTGCTCTGGCATTCAGCTCCGGAGCATCTGAGCGCTGTAGAGATGGCAAGCTCTACACATGCCAAACATGTGTCAGAAACATTTCTGAGGAGCATCTGCTCTTGCTACCCATCCCACGCTGTCCCATGCTGTTCCTGACACGACCGCAAACAGCAGTGTTGCACGCCAGGGTTCTCGCTGTCGGGAATGACATTTTGAAGCCACGCTGCCAGTGCTCAGTCCCCGCTCTGCCACGGAGGCCTTGCACAAGTGCGGGCTGATGATTAAGGCTGAGGAGTGGGTGCTGGCCACAGAGTGCTCCACCTCCTGTCACCCAGGCAGGGATGCAGTGGAGGGGGACCCGGCTCCCCTCTGCGCTGCTTTCCCTGGTTTCCTCGCCGCGAGCGAGGGCTGGAGCACGCTGCTGGGCGCTGGGGTTTTGCAGAGACGTGGGTCTGGGTGCAGCCTGGGTACAGGCCCAAACTGGGAGCCTGCTTTGCTGGGCTGGGCTTACGGATTTTCTCCTATCCCTGGTTCCTGGGTATGTATCAGCCTGTGCATATGACACTAACCTTAGCTGTTTTTTCTCTCTCTCGTATACGGGATTAGCAGAGCACACAGATACCAGAACCTTTATATAAGTTAGTAAGTTTCAATAAAGAAAATGTTGCTTAGTTGAAGAGTACAACCATAAAAATGAAACCTTTTCCACTGTGTATTTAACAAGAAGTTACAACTTTGGTGGAGGCTGCATTTCATTCTCATCCGCACAGAAGTAATGGGTTTGCCAAAGCTGCACATTATCATATCCTGAATAGGAGTACTTTTTGGAAGGAAAAAAGGCCACCGAGAGAGCGGTGATTGCTGTGTTCCAGCCTAGAGGTGTGGCTGCTGCCTTACCTCCGTGGTAACTTGAACAAATAACCTCCTTCGGGGAATTAGAGAGCTGAAATATTAGCAGCCACTGACACTGTCATGGACACATGTCACAACCCAAAACAAGGCTGTATCCTGATAGAGAGGTTTGTGAGGTTTTATTCTGGGATGAATTGTATTTCCATGAAAGAGAGACAGTAAGACTCATGATGCAGACAGAGAAATCAGCCAGGATGCGACAGAGGCATAGTGAGTAATGCACTGGAAGTACCACTGGGGAAAAAAGGTTGAGCAAGAAGAAGTGATTTTTTTTTTTACATCTGTGTGTGTTTACAGATAATGTATAATTAGACCTCTTGGTGTGTTATATGTTAGTGTCTCTGGTGTCGCTGTCTGCCCCTAAAAGACCAATGGTTGCCACTCTTCCTCTCTTTCCACGGAAAGTTTTAAGTGACATCTACATAGGTGGAGAACAAATTTTCTTCCACCAAGTTCTGGCACATTAAACCTAACAAAACTACAAGAGATGCAAGAGTAGCTAATGCTGTGTGCTCATTGCCTTTGTGATACATCACTACTAAGGAGAGTGCAGAGGGGGCCAGTCCAGAGCAAAACTATTGTTTGCAATTGCCTTTTCCTTTTGACATTTTCATTGTGTGTTCTTTCAGGATTGTAAATCTTCTGCGATGGCTTTACAACACAGCTGCGAAGAGGCAATATCTAAAAGGCTGAGGAAGAAAATGTCCTGCCACCTGGGAGCAGCACTCTTTATCTCCCCAGTAACATTCAGGTGTCTTGGGCCGGTCTGGCTCTCTTCTCTTCCACTGTGATATTTTTCAGTCAATGCATGCCTGATTCTTTTTTTGTTCTTTCCTGAATTGCAGGTAGCTTTGAAAAAACACACACGAGCCAGCCCTGCCAGGTAAAAAATAAAGGCTCCTGATTGCTATCATTATTATTATACCACTAGACATTTTATTAACACTAAAGTGTGACATTTCCCTCCAAAGAAAGGCCTTCTTCTGCCCTTCTGCATGGCTACTTTATTGAATCCAAACTCCATTTCCGAGGATCTTCACCTGTTTAAACGCTGCTGTGTTTCTAAAAGCAATTTAACCTTTCATCTTTTATGGATGGCTCCTTTTTTAACAAAAATCCTATAGGGCCATTTTTCTCCTCATCTCCTTGTGATCTCAGTGATATTACGTGATGTAGCTTTTGAAGAAGAAATGCCGAAACAGCAGCTTCACCACCTGCAGCTAATGCAGCAGGAAGACGGAAAAGGCAACCTGGAAAAATCCCTTTTCAACATTTCTCTCACAAGCTCCTGGTAAGAATCCCCCAAACTGACAATGTCCCTTGCATAGAAATGAAGGGCAAGCGCTCAGGAAGGAGAGAATGGCCTGGAGATTTTGCCAATGTAACACCCATTGGCTTGTTTTCCAGCCTCACCTCCTCTCACAGCATTGATGCCTCAAGCGCCACCCAGCTTTAATTATTTATTTTTGGCAAAGGCTGTGTGTTGTCCAAGGTAACACGGTCTCCTGGGGTGAAGAAAGTCATTCTGAACACAACCAGTGCCTGAGAGGTGCAGTGTTTAGAGCTAGAACTGTTTTCAAGGCATTGTTGGATGATTTTACTGCTTACTTACTGCATGGCTCACATGGGACTCGTGGTTCAATAAAAAACAGACAAACTACAGACACTAGTACATATTTTCATCTACTAAATCCTCTAATCCTAGTTCAGACCAGAGTACTTGGAGAAACTCAGCCTCTCTCCATGCCAATACACGTTCCTCCTTCTCCCTCCCCAGCCCAGGCATCTCCCTGGGGAAGGCACATCTGTCCTCACAGCAAGCCCAGCGCACACCACCCCGGGCAGGGGTTTACCACTGGGGACCAAGGAGCCACAGGGCTGCACTGGCACCAGCCGCAGCAGGTCCTTTTCTCCTCCTCCCGTCTGCCTCAGCACCGAAGCTGAGTGATGGCCAAAGCCCACGGGCTCTTTGGAAAGACCTACTGCAAATGCAGAGCGCTCCACAGAGCCGCTTGCTCCAGCTCTGCCGTGTGCCCGTGGAGAGGCAGCTGCCTCCGCTGCCGAGCTGCGATTACCCAGTACCGCCAGCCGGTGGGGGAGCACAGAGAGCCTGGGGGCTGTGGGAAACATGGGGTTCCTCCAGCCAGGGCCAGGCACCCTCTCCCCATATGGCCACATTCGAATCCTTCCTGAGGCCCTGGCCAGGGAGACCAGGGCAGCAGCTGGCTGCCTTGCTCACGCGGGAAGGGACTGTGCGTCCACAGAGGACCCCGATGACCCTGCGTCTGCATAGCGTTAGTCCCATTTCCTCATCTAATGGCTCTTGTAGGCTGCACCACCTTTCCAATGCTGCCCAACGCACCAGGTCCCCCAGGAGGCCTGAGAGCTGGAACAAGAGACTGAATTGGCAGAGCAACATAAACAGCTACTGCCGCAGCCATAACAAGGTTCTCCGGCGCCTGCGGACTTAGGCCACAGGCTCACGAATGGCAGCTGGGGCGAGGAGGACAGCAGAGATCTCTGTGAGCAAGCCCTACTGCGAAAAAAACCCGCCATACCCTGGTTTTCCTGAGTCGCTGAGAAGTTTTTAGAAGGTTTTCAGGGAATTTTGAACCAGTGGCAACTAGAAAACTTGGATCTTTTCTTTATAAGGTCTCTGGATCTCTAATTTGAAGATTGTCTGACGACTATGGATGGGGACTGTTGAGTGCTGCACATGGAATTTTCCTCCTTGGCGTGGGCAGCTGTCCCTGAGCAGGAGCAGTGCTCGCTGACCCCGAATACAAGTTATTTCGCAGATCCCCTGCTACTTTGCAGTTTAGTTTTGGAGCTTTTGCTTCAGTAAAGCTTCTCCCAGTCACACCTGTGAACACCCTCTTGCTATGGAAGATGTTATTGTGCATTTCACCCACAAATGAAAGATAGTGAAGTCTCACAGATGTGCCATCTCTAAGCTATAGTTAAAATCTACATTTATCTGTAATTTACTTTATAAAACACATTAATAAAAATAATTAAAGCCATACAGCCAGAGCATCCACCAGCCAAAGAGACATCATTAACATTCCCTGCACCTGAATAACAAGCAAGGAAAAACAACACAGGGATTTAGAGTTCAACTTGCAAAAGATAACACCATGCATTAGAAGCGAATGAGCCTCCCAATGGGAGCAGCACTAGAGAATGGAAAGAAAATAAAGTAGGGCAGTGTGCCAAATTCAGGAGGTTTAAAAAAAATAAGCAGCACAGCCATCACAAAAGAGTCCCCGTTTCAGCCCAGCATGGGAGGAAGTATGAACTGAAACCCAACGAGGATTTCCATGTTACTGTCTTAATTTGTAAAGGCTTTGAAAAATAACACAATGCTGAGCTGGTCTTTCTTTTTTGGGAAGAGGGGAGAGGGTCAAAGGGAACTGTATTGGTTATCAAATAATGACAGAAAAAGCTATTCTCTCTGGCTCTCCTAAACTCCCAAGTGACTTGAAGGGACACAAAACACATCCAAAGAAACCCTTGCACAGGAAGGCAAAGCAAAGCCTGCACCTTTCTCCAGCATGCTGCTCTTGTGTAGCTGTTCCCTGCCTCCTTGCTGTGCTCTGACACACAGCAGCTGTCCCCCAGAGGGACGGGAACTGCACCTTGAAATGGAGACTGATGCTTTTCCTCACACAGGAAGACAAGCTTTGGCGACTATAAAGCATATGGCACTAATGGCAGGATCAGATCTTGTGCATTCAGTGACAGTTCTGGGCACACACCACCATGAAGGGCTCATACCTTATAATTACTGGTCCGAGCTGGAGGGAGTTTATGCTAATAACACTCACAGGTACTGGACACGGAGCCTTTTTGTCCATATTGTTGGGGGATGCCACATTCATATCTAACTTTTCCTTTGCCTCCTGTTTTCAAACCTGTTCAGGATTTGTACTTTTTTCCATTCTTATTCTGACAATTTTAATTGTATAAACCCAGCTTTTCACCTTTTGTTGCTCAATGGATACAGGAGAGGGTGAAATGCAGGTAGAGCACCACAAAAGCAAAAGGCAGGTGAGCTTTGAAGGAAAAGGGATCTAGGAAAGGGACAAAAACGAACATAGAAATGGAGGGTTGATCTCTGTTGTACTCACAGCATGTAGTAAGCCAGGCAACAGCTACTGTACCTTAACTAGGCAACCAGTAGAAAATCAAACCTTCCCTGTGATCAATAGGATAACGGTGAGAGTTTGATTAGCCTTGGAAAAATTACAATAAGGAGAGAACTTTTTCTCTCCATGGGCTGGGTGATTTCCCTGTGAAAGTTTTTACAAGAATGAGGCTGCATATAATGCGTCTTGTTAACCCAAATTACATGCACTCGAATTCCCCCTCTTTCCCCAAAGAAATCAGAGAAGAAATCAGGCGTGAAATGGCATGTGGGTGGGGCTGAGCAGAGCAAGCACTACACTTGTAATTAAACAAGACTCGCTGAGCCCCCACTTCTCAGTGCCTTTCAGTTTTTCTGCTGGGCTCCGCTCACTACCCAGAAACACGGGGATATATTCCTTGTATACAGATTTTACGTGCTCTGTGCATGAGAAAGCACACTGCAGGACAAGGGAGTGTCTCTTGCCTTTCTCTAGGTCAGGAAATCCTCAGACCTAAACTTCATGCTGCAGCCCCAGAGCAGAGTTGCCTGCTAGAAACCTATCTTCTAATTTGTCAGGTCCACTTTTTAATATCGCAAACAGAAGAGCTTCTGTCCTATTCACTAGAGACAACTGGACAGTGTGGTGCCTTGCAATTTCATTTTTCTAATCGTGTCCGTAGTTTCTGCTAACAGATAATGTCACCAACTTCTTCACCAGGCACGGTGGGAGCCCTTTCTGTCCTGTCCTCTCCGAGTGTGAGCCTACACTCTGTGGTGCTGCTCTGTTTGCCCTGACTGGGTGAAATTCTCTGAACTGGTTACTGTTAGTGGGACAGCGCATGTGACACTGCTTCACAGCGCATCATGTTTGCTAACTACGTTTCATGCATCAGGAAGCTTGAGAGTCTTTTGAGCCTTTATGTGGCTTAATATTGTGGTGAGTTTACAGTCTTCCTCTAGAATTTTTGCAGGAGACCTTGCAAGGTACGGCAGGGCACAGAGAGGTGTTACTGACGCCAGCGCCGTGTGTTGGTGTGACACTGGAGCCGGGCAGCGTGCCTCCCAGCAGCCTCTCTACTGCCTTGACACATTCAGATTTTCCCTCTGTGTTTTTTCCCTCTCACAGCCTTGTGCAACGAGCCTGCAAAAGCAACTGTGATTTGGAGAGTGGCAAATCCTAGCCTAGCTGTTTGTAGAGAAATACAGGCATTTTCAACTCCAGGAGGTTCCCTGCAAGGCAGAGAGGGGCTTGCGCACTGCTCTTCAGTCCTGGATGCAGGAGCGATGACCCTTTCCTAAACCTTCCTGCTCTGAAACTCTGCCTCCTCCGCAAAGCGTGTCCGCTGTGTGAGCTGTTCTCCCCTGCTTAACTTCCCGCCTCCGCAAGCCCTCACCCGGCCGGACTTGCTGGTCCCACCTGGAGCCAAGGGGACTCGCAGCGCAGCCCCCAGGAGCCCAGCCTGGGGAGCCACCGCTGCCGCCGCGCCTCACCCACCCCAGCCACCGCCGGAGCCCCCGGCTCCAGGGTGGGGGGGGGCAAGAAAAGCCAGACCGGCCTCACAGCCCTGGGCACCAAGGGCCAAGGAACGGGCTGTCCTCTCAATAGCGGCTAGCTGCTTCTTTGCCAACAATACGTGTTTCAGAAGTTCGGAGCTGCTGCTTTCTCCCGGTCTGTAATGAGGGGCAAAACGTGCGGGTGCAGCTGTACAGAAGAGCGGCAGCCGGTGCCTGGAGAAATCCAGGAGACTCAGCCCTACTCAAAAGGGACAAGGGATGGAGATAAGAGGCCGTACCAGCGATGCCAGGCTACTCCTGTACCCGCAGGCCCTTTGGAGGTTGTGCGCTGAGCGCAGGAGTGCTCAGGGGAAACTTGTGTGAGTCGGGTGTCAGATCCTGTTTCATAGCTGAAGATACGCCATGCCAACCCAGCCCAGTCTCCAGGCCAAGCCCAACGAAGGCACCCATTTGACACTGCATTGGTGCTCTTGTCTGAAATGCCCAATTTAATGCAGTTTATTATAGCTTAAACAGCAATCCTGTGCATGTGGGAACTGTAATTCCCAGTCCCTGGCATAAAATCCATAGGAATGGAGTCCCTGTTTCCCAGACAGCACAGAAAATGGTGTATTAGGTTGCTACTATTATTAACAGCAGTAATAGAAGTACTAATAATGTAAATACTAATAATTTACATGGTAGCGGTGCCGCGAGTCGCTGCCTCACAGGGGGGTCCAGTTGTGCCAGGTGCCAAAGCGCATACAAGACCCGAAGACTTCACAGTCAAAAGATGCTCAACAAACTGTAGGTGAAAGGAGCACTTCAGCCCCACTTTTACAGTTGAAGACAGTTGCTAGTGGAATTTAGTGGCAAGACGGATGTTTGGTTGTGAAAAACAATGTTGTGACTCTTCCCCTAACTTCTGCTTTGCTGTACATTTCCCTCTGTAGGTGTAGAGACCTGCCATTGCTTCCAGGCTTGCGCTCCTCCAGCTTTCTGGCCCTGGTTGTCCTTGAAGCCCACTGTCTGCTTCTCGGCTTGTGTTTCTGTTTCTTTTCTGCTGCTGCTCAGGGGCTCTTTGCTTCTCAGGCCTCCCCTTAGTTTCTGGCTTTGTTTTTGTCAGTGAGGCATACGGTAAGGTGCCAGTGGTCCTGGTGATGCAAGGGAAGGCTGCGATTGCAATAATAAGCCGAGTCAGTGAGCCCTAGGGGGAGCAACCTGGGACAATATGCTGGTGGTGCTGCCTTCCTCCGGGGAGCAGAGAGAAGGAAAAGAAAGAAAGGAGACTAAGTGAAGAGAGGCAAGCAGGTGGCAGTGGGGAGGCGGCAGGTGGAAGCAAGACAGCAGCGTACAAAAGATGAAAAGAGGGACGTAAGGAGAATATGAAGCTGAAAGAGGTGCTCGATCTGGGACAAGGGAATGCTGAAGTAGGAGCCACGTTTTAGGCCTTTGCAACAATAGGTTGTGAGGAGGTCTGCTTAAGAGAGGATCAGCTCTCCTCTTTGACTGACAGCTGCTAAATGTGTCAGTGGCTCAAAAGGAGATGTTTTCAGTGCATGCACCTCAGGCTGCCTCTGCTGATCTGCTGCCTCAGGTCAGGTGTATTTTATACACTATAAAATAGCAGCATCTTCAACAGTTCCTGAGAATCTCCCCTCCTCTGCAGTCATCAAAATGCGCTCCTCATTCACAGTCTCCTTCCAACACTGGGAGCATCTCAACCCTCAGCAACAGGTGATGACAGGGCATGACATGTTCTATCAGTGTTTCAGTCTCTAGAAGATTAAGATTATATTTCTCCCACTTTTGCGTTAATGTCCTGTGAGATGCAGAGGGCTGAGCTTGCAAGCAAGTATCCTGTTTCCTACACACGGATGTACGGCTGAGCTCTGCAAAAACACAACTAATATATTGGTAAAGCTTTTATCTTTTTTTTTTTTTAAATTCAGAAAACCTTTACTTGGGGCCAACTTAATGTAATGCTTTGACAATCCTGATGCCACGTCAAGAACCCATACAAATTAGACTCATTTCTCGTTAGTGCCCCCTCATAAACAGCAGAGATGGCCTTGTGCAAAACACAAGCAAAGCTGCATTTTTTCAAAAGATATCGTCTGCAACTGAGTTTACTACAGGCTGGAATCTGGGACTGATGGTCCTGTCTGGTTTAGTTTCGTGAGGAAACTATTGGGGCTTTTTGGACAGGCCTGCACTACCCAGTGTGAGATGACCCAGGGATTACCCAGCCGGCTCCACCTGCCTCTGCCCAAAGCTGAGCCCCGCCGGGCTGGCTGCTCGCGCACGGGGCTGGGGGCTGCTCGGTCAGCGATCACCTGGTAATGCACTTTGGCTACTCAACAAAGCTGATCAGGGAGTCACCTAATAAAAACCCTGGAATTATGTGCTGGAGACCAATGCCTTTAGTCTTGATCTGCGTCCAAAAGCAGTGAGGAGAATAAAGCAGAGGGGCTCTGATGTTATTTAGGTATTTACTTCTTGTTCTTATTCTTGTTCTTACTATATACAAATGTTCTCGGAAACTGTTATGAAATCTGAGCATCAGCTTGCTTCCAGGTACTGTGCCTCTGTGGAAAGGAGGACTGTAAGCCCAAAATTGGAGCTCTGGGGAAGGCTATGTTCAGTAGTGGGAGAATCTGGAGATTTAGTGTTAATCGAAAGAAATTTCTGCAGCTGGGCCACATCAGTCCATTTTTGCAAATTAACAGAAACGTAGGGATGGAGAATTTTGGCACGTGGGACCCAAATGGGGCAGTTTTGTGTGTGTCCAACCAAGGGAGCTGTCCCAGAGATGCGACAGCTACACACACACACGCTGCATTCCCAAGCGCCACAGATCACATACTATATAACTGCAAGTCTTTCAGCCTCCCTAATGAACCCTGTTAACTGGATCATTAACAATGATCAGCTATGCAAACGGCAAAAGAGGTAACCAGTTATTAACAGAGGACTCTTTTATTGTTTCTAAAAATATGCCTGTGCAGCTAGGTGTTTTCTTGTTCTCTATGCACACATTAAAGAGAAACTGCAGAGCAATAAACGTTAGTATTTAAAAACACCCAACTGGAGAAGGGCACATTCACTATAACTTTCCTCTTTATGGAGGAATAACAAAGGATCCCTAAGCTTCTATGGTTCTACAGAGACTATAAAACGACTGTGAGTTTAACTGAATCTTTCCTGGTTTTCAAGGTATAAGATTAGTGTATATCAAGGGAGTATGCTTTGTTAATACTTGAGGTTCAGTCCAGCTGCATTTTTCCTGCATTTTATGGCATCTGTTTTTGTCACTTTCAACAGTTAGGTAAGGCACCAAGATAAGAAACATACCCAAAATTAAACTTTGTAAAGATACGAGAGACTGGGCTTACAGTTTCCCATTACAGGCTTTGTAGGACGGGAGACACGGGTAGCCAGAAATGTGCGGCGCTAGTGCAGTACGTGACATCTTTCCTTGTTAATTAGTCATACGTAATAACAGATCTACTGCTAAGTAAATACATTTAATGAAGAGAGCCAGCTTACAGTAGCGAAGAGCAGTTTGGGGTACAAAGGCAGCATGTGTAATTGACTGGGTTTGTCTCCCTCAGTTTTCTGAGAGAAAGCTTGGAAGAGTGAAAGAAAACGCTAAGCCCTCCGACGTACTCTTGCCATCTTTTACCTTCTATTAACAACAAGGGCTGGGATGCTGAGCAGTTGCTAAGTATTGAATGTTTAAGTGTTCTTACACACACTATAGATTGTTTTCTCCCTGACCTGTGCAGCATGAATCTGAAATCGTTCCTCAAACCAAAAGCCTTACCAGTGACCGGGGATGGCATCACCTCTAACACGGTAACTTCTCCTTATCCGGGCAATCCTGCGCTCCTGACCTCTGGGCCCGGTGTTCTGCCCAAACAGTCTTACAGTGATTTTATATAGAAATGTATCTTTACCTTCTTTCAGTTGTAAAGCTCCTAGGACTTTCACTGTCTCTCAGGGAAGAAGAAAGGGTAGACTTATGCTCTGAGCCTCACCTGTTTTGACTTTGTTTAGTTTTCCACATCCCTCCTTCACAAGCCTGTGCTTTCTCATCTGCCGTTACCAAATAATATGATCTAGTGTCTCCTTCCCAGAAAATGAAGATTTCCTTCAGTACCATCCAATATAAATTCCTCTGAGTTTGTTGCATGTGATTGATTTGTGCGTTCTCATATATCTTGCAGATCCCTAAATGGACACGCAATAGTTTCTGGTTTCCGCTTTCCAAAACAACGTAAATCATGGTCTCCTGTCTTCAGCGTGGCTTCGTCAAGCAGCAGTTAGGACTCAGAAGGTGAGATTAGAGGTATGCACACACGGCCACATTCATCTGCTGCAGTTTCATTTTGTCATGGCTTCCCATGTGAAATGTAATGACTTGCACTTTACAAATGCATGCATTTTACTCTAGCTTAGCACTGCTCACTCAAGAACTTCAAAGCACTTTCTCAAAATAACGTTAAGTAACCTCTGGGCAGCCTCCCTGTGCTGGCTCCAGAGTAAACTAGCGTCCGCGGTGGAAACCGGAGGCAGGAGTCCTGCCTTGGTCTCTGCTCCAGCCAACAGGCAGGAAAAGAACAGAAATACCTGGAGTCCTGCCAGAAACACATTCTTCCTTTTAACACCTGGCATCACCTCCAATATAATCATGGAATTAAAATGGATTGTACTTTTATGCAGATCTTGTAAAAGCAGCCTAGCTTTTGGCCTTTTCTAAGCCAGCTGATAATGATGGTATCGGCATGTAAGTGGCAGCAACACACCTTACACTCCCAACACAGATCCCCAGGAGCTGGAGCTGTTTTGTGGGGAGAAAGTAGTTCTAGAAATAGCTGCCAATGTCTTTTCTGAGGCTCCTTTTTTGTGCTGGAATAGCCAGAAGGGACTCTGGAGAATCCTGTCAGTGCCAGTGGGTGTTGGTGTACGCAAGCTATAACCTCTGGGACAAAACAGAAAGAAAGGAAAAGAGTAGGAACACAAAACATGACTAGGAACTGCCTGCACTTGGGGAGCTGAAGAGTAAGGAATCACAGAAAAGAGCATTGTATAGCTTTTATATTAATCTAAAATGGATTCCTGAATTCTGTAGGCACAATAGGGGTAGAACTGGAAAAGACATAAAGATAAATGAAGGCCACAAATGGCCTTCATTATGTTAAAAAAGCCTTTCAGAGTGTGTGTGGTTAGGCTTATTTCTGTAATACGAATGACACTGGCTGCAGTGTAACTTCCGCTGCCATTTAGCATGTTGGGTGAAGTGTTAGGAGTCAATGCCAATGTATATAAAATGGAGAAAGTCTGAGTCTGTATTAATTAGAGCTGACTGAAAGAGATGGTAGGAACATCCATGATTGATTTCTTCAAGCATAATATCAGCTCCAAAAGGCATCAGCAGCTGGCCAGGGCAGCAGCCCCTTCCAAGAACTCTCTTACGAACCCCGCCCAGATGAAAGTGAGCACTGCAGACAGCGCTGGAGGGGAAGAGCCTCCTTTCAAAGAGCAGTGCAAGCTCATGGTTGTGAAACATCTTCTCTCCCGAGCCCATGGGTAGCTCATGCTTGTCTGCCAGCCTCTCCAGAAACAGTCAGATCATACAGTAACAAAAATGGATATAAAAGCTTTTGAGCCACTTCTAAGGGATCTGTGCATGTGAACTAATAAAGGCAAGTCTATGGTCAGCAGGGTTAAATCCACTAGACAACAGTCTGCAACTCCAGTGGAAAGTGTTTAGGGGATCTGCAGATGGAAAAGGCTGAAACTGCCTGTCTAGAATAATTACAAAAGCAATGATAAATGAAGTGCTCTTCTGCCTCAAAAAGTTTCATACGGCCATTAACAAATTCTCGGAACCTCTGGGTGCAAGAGATGAGATATCTTTGGGGACTTGGTCTGGGCAATGCCATCTGTTTACCCTCTTATCTGTCGGTGAGAGACCTGGCCTTTCAGAAGTTGTTCTTCCCTGCATTCCCAGAATCCTTGCCCAGACTAGCCTGGCATCAGCTTCTTGCTCAATCACAGCCTGCAAAGCCGTATTACGGAGTATCTCGTCTGTTAGCCTTCATTTCCAGAAGAAGGACAGCAAAAAATGGGTGATCAAACATGTGGAAAAGATGTGAGAAGGCAAATGAAATAGTTGGCGGGCAAGCAATTTCTGGAGAATGGAGACTGTAATCAGAAAAAAACAGTTGAAACCTGCCCACCTTGATCTCACATCTGCACTTCCCATGCGCCAGGGTTAAGCAGATGGACCACATTGCTGTATGTGATGTTAATTAGGCAAAAACCTGGTTTGAACAATATTTGGAAGGTCTGACATGCTAAGGTGGAGCTGCTGGAGCTGCTGGGTAGCTCCAGAGTCACGATGACTGTCTGGGCCAGAGGCACTCGGCGAAAGAGGGTATAGCACAGCTGCCAGATTTATCCTGTAAATTCACCAAGAGCAGAGCTGATAAGAACATATATGTGCCTCTTGGACTCATTTCTTCCTTTAGGCATTAAGGGGAGCCGGTGAGATCTATCAGATCTATACATGGAGAGCCACTGGGAGAACTGGGGGTTTTAGCTCTGTGTAGGGAAGAAATTCTCTCTAGCTGTCTAGTAAAGGTTTCAACCAACACAAATAATACATGGATTAGAGCTCCTTATCATTGTTACTCTTTATTGGACCAACATGCTCGTGGAAAATCAGCCTCCTTTCCTAGGAACACTTTAAATGATCAAAGCATGAATATCTTCTCACTGTTTTCGAATAGTAACCAAGGAACATGAAATTACACAGTAGTTACTGTGCAGCGGATGGACAGTAGTTTTGTGTCAGTGCAAGAAAAATACATAGTTATTTCTGTCTTTGCAGGGCTGGAAATTCACTGTGGCTTCCTAACACTGATTACCCAGTAATCTGTATGCACCAGGAAAAAGTCATTGCTGATATTTTTCGATTAAACCATGTCACCATAGAATTGCCTAACACTTTCCAAATATTTGTGTCCCTCTTGTTTTAGCTGTTACATTTTGTTTTTAAATAGGTACTGGGCTAAACTATGCAGTGGATAGAATGTTTCTCTCTTTAATGAAAAGCTTAATTATTTCTTTTTTTCTAGAGGTTGTTCCAAAAATTTAACTTCCTGCTAAGTGCTGGATTTTACAATCTAATAAATTGATATAGCGGCATGTAAACAAGCTGTGTAAATATATATGCAGAGCCATACCTTTTATAGGGATTTTTTTTAACAAAAGAAGAACTTCCACAGAAGTGGTATTTTCAGGAAATAATTATAATTTGCACAGTGTTATGCATTGGCATGCTAAATGATATTGCAAGGTCTGAATTTACTGTCAGCAGGTTGCATATTTTAAGTACTATGCTTTGCTCAAAACAAAATCCTCAAAATATTTACTGACCTTTGTTGCTACAAAAATCCTGTTGTTAGGCCATGAAGAACTGCTAACATCATATTACTCTGATCAGAAATCCATTAAGTGCCCAGTATATCTTTTTGTCTAGTCCTTGAAAAGAAAAAATGTCAAATTGATAAATGCCATTCATGGCCCTGATCCAGCACAACTCTATTTTTACCAGGCTGAATGGTGAGAAGAAACACATGCTTAATTAATATAAAAGGTTAGGAGGGAGAGTACAATTGTAGGAGAAAGGGTAGTAATACAAATTTCTATCTATTAGGCCTGTCAGTTTTTGCTGCTTCAGTGAAAATAATTTTTGAGGCTGGGTTCTCTCTTCCTCGACAAGGAAAACTTGCATGCTGCAAGTAATTCATTTGGCATGTCTGCTCACTGCCATGTGTGGCTGGAGTCAATTCCCGTGACAAAACCTGGACACAACTCTGTGACAGTGAGAGTCTTATCTTGACTGCACGTCGCTTCACGTAAAGAGTGAAAGCTCCCTATAAAACAGTCAAAAGTGCAACCAAACGGAGCTGAAGATTTAGCCTTTTCTATAACTGCCATTTCACATCTGATGCTTTTTTAACTACGGATAGTAATGCATGATGACTGATGCAACTCAATACTTACTCCCATTCATGGCACAAAGCCAAAGCTACCTTCAGCAAAAGAACCTAAAAATGACTCTGTAACGCCCCAAATGCTAAAAGACTAACTTTGGACATAGCTTGCAAAATAAGAAATGTTAGCAAAATGAGACATGAATATTGATTACAATTATAAATTATTACAGTTAATTGCAAATATACATTATTAGTTTCTCTGCTGCTCCCCAGGAGGTCAGCTTGCTTACTGAACATCTTCAGGAAAGTTTACCACATCAGGCACATGGAGCCTGTGAAGCTGCCTTCCTAGCAGCAGAACGATAAATGCTTCATTAGCAGCATATTTACTGTGAAAGGCATCACTCTGCTATTCGGTGCAGGCATCTTTCCCCCAGGGACTTTTCAGACAAATTACTGATAACTCACCTAATGTTATGACAGAGTCAAACTTGATTCTTCACTTTCCACATCACTTTAAGCATCCCAGCTAAAGCCTGCAATGAATTAGAGACCATCTCTCCACTTACAGAAGTGAAAACACGAGGGCTGAGAGTCCAGCTGCTTTGCTGCTGTCTTCATAACCACGGCAGCTTCCTGTGTGTCAAAAATACGTCCTCTTTATTCCCTCTTTATAGTGATTTGCCAGTCCTAAGGTACTCTTAAAACACATTTTTATTCACTGTAGATCAAGAATCTAATATTTATTAATTTGCTTCTCTTTAATTAGAATGAGAACAGACCACGATCCATATAGCTCCTGCTGCCTATGGGGGTAGCGATGTATCATACCAGAGACTCTGAGCAGCCTTAAATGCAATATATGGGAGGGTGCGAACGATGTTTGTGGTTTGCTGTACTCAGATTTTTAAGCAAAGATAGTGCAGACTCAGACAAAATTATCTGAAATACGGGATTAAGCAGAGTTCCGTCAACCCACTCGCAGGACATAACAAAAAGTACTTGAAGGTCTGGAAAGGGAGGTGTAGTGTTAAAACCTTGGAGAGCAGAAGTGCAGATAACTGGCAACTGCATAACTGCATGCACCAAATAGTGGATGCACAAGCATTTCACATCCATCCAAACCCTGGCTGCTAATGTGAATTGGACGTGTTGCACATGTATTTCACCTGTAGCCTTTTCAAATGTAGGTCAAAGTGATCTCAGAAACGCATAGGCCATTCATTTTACAGATCGTTATTTTAGCTATGGATAAATTAATTGCCACCACGAGTGGTTTAAATCCTCCTTATTCGGAAGGGATAAATTCCTGCAGAGGTAGGAAAAAACTCCACTGAAGCATTCAGCTGGTTGGAGGATTCACACGGTAGAAGCTCTGGACAGTCAAACTGTGTAAGGTAAAGGAGAAGTGTTTGCCAGCGTCAGTATGAAGAATGCACGTAAGCAGGAGGATATAAACCGTACGGCAGGAAGATGATCTACCCTTCATTAAAGTAAACTGAGCCTATTGCCAGCAGTTCATGATGTGTCCTGAAGAAGAACCAGGCTTAAAAAGACGGAAAGAAAAGGGGGAAAAAAGTCCTTCTTAAAATGTTTGGGCTTATCTCTTCACACTATATTTGATGTTATGACCCTTCCTAATGGTAACTTATATCAAATTCCATTTTAAAAAATGACAACAGAGTTATGTAATTAGTCCTGGCTTTCTGGGGTAAAAAATAAAACAAACCACCACCCCATAATTCACCTACTTTCAATAAAAATCTCTCCTTCCAAGCATTATTAAGTCACTGTGAAGACCATAAGCATGTACACATGGAACTTCTTTTAGTCACCTGGATGTCTTTGCTATCATCATGCCTAAGTATGAAGCCTGATGCTTACTGTGATTTGTGTTATTTTTCTCTTTTTCCTTTAGATGAAGATTATTGTTACAAGTGCCTAAGCTTTATACTTTACCTTCCCACAGACAAAAAATAATACACAGTTACAGGAAAGTGCTCTAAATACGTGGGGCTTTTTAACAGCTAGGAAGAAATGATAGTTTGGAAACCAAAATATCCTGGAGGCACTTTCTCCATCCATAGTATACTTGATAAATTGACTTTTGCTTCCAGGGTAGGCATTCAGCTTCTTCATTAGTATAATGATCCTTAGTCTACTCTTCCCAAACTTAGGTAATTTGAATGAAAAAATAAGTTTTATGAAATGTAGCTATTAATAGTGTCATTAAATTTTAAGTTGTGATTACATTTCACTTACAGTAATGCTATCCCTCTCTATTGTAGATCAAAATATATTTATTCAGCGTTCTTAAAATCAAACATTTTTCTCTTTGCTTGACAAGAACAACCCAGCATGCTGTTGAGTACCAAGGTGACTTGAAAATTTTTCTAATGTGTAATCCCCTTTTATATTCTGTATTATGTATGAACTCAAAGACAAAATATCTGCATTATCTTAAATAAACTAGGTAAAATGTATTTCAAAAAGTTTCTTGAGTCAAAAAGTAGCAAATCATTGTATGTATTTTCCATATTTGTATAGGTTTCATTATATTCTCAGTCTAAGTTACTCTTAAGTCTCTTTCATATTTAAAAAATGAACTACACACCTATCATGCAAAATGTAAAGTATGTTCAACTAGTTCAAATTAGATATACAGTAAAAATACACTTCCAAAGAAATATCATTTCCATTTTTGTTCATGTTTTTAACAGAATTTCAGACTAATACATCAAATGTGGAACTGTACAAGTATGTGAAGAAACATTAGGATTGCAGTAGTAAAAAAATGTACAGCATTCAAAACCAACAAGCTCTAAACAACCAAACAATACCACAGGATTGAAACAATCATGGGGACAACATAGGTCATTGGAGCCAGTGAGTGAATCCTAATGCACCTACATAAAGACCCTACATAGAATATTGTCTCTTATTTATATGCAAAATCCCTGATTTGATTAAACCAGACAATTTCTCTAATTGTCTCTTATAGGTTTTAGATAAGATTAACATGAGAGTATTCCCCTTCATAAATGTCAGTTATTTGAAAAGGCAATATTGAGAATTGATTTGAAAGGTATTTCCATCCATGTGGATTCAGGTAGTTAAAATACAAGATCACAAATAATAGCACTGTCATTTTAAAGAACTATTTGAATTGTTATCCGCTACATTTTCCATAACACTTGAGAATCCAGGATTCAGTTTTTTAAAACTGTTTACAGGTTAATACACAGGGGTTTTAATTATGGGCTGTATCCATTTAACAGTGGACCAACATTGCCTTTTAAATCAAGAAAAGATCTAGCTAAGCATGTCAAAAAAAAAAAAAAACTCCAAGGTAATTGACAATGAACAAAACTTTACATACAGCAGAATCTCTGTGTCTGAATACCTTTGAAGGGCGGCTATGTACTCTTTTACAGTCCACTAACCAGCACAATTTCTTTATTAGACATTTATATTATGAGGAAAAATGTCTTGGACAAACTTGTAACAGTTATTAATTCAAACCAAATTATCTTTTTCAATGTTTCATCATTGTGCATAAACTTAATGAACTATGCTAGCCTATTGGTTTTAGTGACCAGAACGTAATCCCTTTCACAGATCTTAGCTAGTCATGATTTTTTTAGGACTGTCTTGCTTTTCAGATAACTCACCTGTGGGGTTTTTTAAGCTGAAGTGTAAAAAAGGTTAATAAATGACCTAATTATGTCAGCATTTCTATCCCACAGCCCTCATACTCTGAGATTTCTCACTCATCTCGATAGGAATTTGGCTTGCACAAGAATGGCAAATTTTCAGCTGAGAAAGCTGAATAAATGTAGAGCTTTTAAAACCAAAACATTGTTACCAAAGAGTCTGGCCTACTAAATCATCTTTGATGCACTGAAAAGGGCAAAGAACACGAATCTTGGCACCTATCTTGCTGTTTATTTGGAATAATCTTTTAGCAATTTGATCCAATGGGAACGACGGATTAGTTTTGGAGAGCTAGCCACATACGACAATGTTTGACTGAAATAAACTAATTGTAACAGGTTTAAAAAGGAACAACCATATGCATCTTATGTACCACTTAAAATCTATAAAACTACTGGGCAAACAGCATGGTGTATACGCATTCTTATACATATTTAAACTTTGCTGAGGTATTTCTTTAATTACAGAAAAGCATCTTTAAAAACAATAGGGAAAAACCTCAAAATATGAGTTTTATTCTGCACAGATTTTTTAGGGAGAAGGAGTTCAATTGTATTGAAAGGTCCGTAATCGTTAAAGGAATAACCACTTTTATTAGTATCAATAATATCATCACCTTCCTTGGCTTTTCATTCCTTCAAAGCATTACAAAAAATGTAAGGCTGTGACTTTATAAAACATAATTTTGCCTTGACTTTGCCCACCAGTGCTGTAAAATAACCTGAAATACTTCTGTCTTTTTCCTAGGGAAAACCTTACCCGGTGTCCACCTCTGTAATAGACTGATTGTGGCCACACAGCTGTCGGATACCCCGCTTGCCTCCTCCATGAGATGGGACAAGCCATCTCTTGCACAAAAGCAAGATTGTTTTCATAAATGCTAGCTGAAGGCAAGTTTCTTTCACACAGCAAAATTAAATATAGTTTTTCTGTTTGAATTTTAACATTATCTGATAACTTCTACCTGCACCTAACATTTATTTCTCTACAATGAAGATAGCTAGACTGTTGTACAAGCTGAATTTCTCACCCATATACACTTCAGGAACAGGAGGAATGTATACATCATATTTAGAGTTTATCCTAGGCAGATACTGTGAAGTGCAGTTTTCTAACCCTTTTAAATACAATCAGCCTATCTTGATCGTGACACTAGTGTTAAATGTAACTGCAGCCATTACCAAGTAGTTTCCATAAGTGGTTTTATTACTGGTTAGATTTTACAAATTCTGGTATTTGAACAGACTTCGACCTTAAAATTCTAAAACAACAAAGCAACCAATGAAAGGCTTAGGACTATTCAAAGTAACAAACTCTTTAACATTTTTGCCCTGGTCATAAATATACAGAGAGAAAAAGAGAGAAGTGGACATGGAATCCAAAGAATGTAGATAAAACAGTATATAAGGCACATGGCAGTCTTTGAAAATACAGAAGCTTTAGCCAACTTAAATTAATTGCTGTTTCCCTTGCTCAGTCCACAAAACTGTACAGTTACACAAATGTTGTGTTGCAATAGATCTTCCAAGTTATTCTTCAGTCCATACTCCATAATACCAGAACACTACATTTCCTTCTGTTTTTTAGGAGAGATCCTAATTGTGGTTAGTCAGTTGCTCAAAGCCTCTATTAAAATACACTTGGAATTTCAGCTAAGAATAATTTCTTTTTTAAAGAAATTATTAAGAAAGAGTCATCAGAAAAGATTTGTAAGAGTTGTCTGTGAAGGACTTCGAGATTCATGAACCTCAAGACTTCCGGGCACTGATGTCAAGACAGATGTCACTGTAGGCATAGTAGGATTAGTCAAGTCCGTTAAAGTAGTGGGAGTGCTGGATGGACTCATGGAGGCATTGGATATTTCTGAGGCAGGACCTGATGGGGTCCCTGCTTGGAGTGTTGAGTCTGAAGTCTTATCCACCCCTGTGTTTTCTTGACGTAAGAGGTTCCGTCTGAATTTGGCTCGAGCATTTTGAAACCAAACCTGAAATAGTTTAATATAACAGGGTAGCATTTAAAGAGCTGCAGTGTTTAAAAAAGCAAAAGCATACTCACAAATTCACCAACGCTTGAATTGGGGAAGATGTTTTTACTAGTAACACGTTAGAAAAAGTAGCCCCAGTGATGAGAAGCGTCCTCTGCGTGCCTGTAAAGCATTCCTCTTTCCCTCTCCTGCAATCCTGTATAAACAGTCTGCCTGGGACAGGAGTGGACTAAGGATGGAGGAGGGGAGTCTTTCTGTGCAGGCTATGTATAAAGATGCTTAGAAATTTGGCAGCCTGCATGAATCCTCGATTGCCCTCAATCCCAGAAGTATTTGTCTGGATGAGGCACACATCAAGCATCTGATGAATATAAAATAACGAGTTTCGGCACCCTCGTATCTCAAGTCCATCTCCCATCGTAAGCAGCAAGTGACACAGACCACAGCACCCTGCCTTTCTGCAGGCCCTGAGAGGTCTCCCAGGAACATTCTCATGTCTCCGTGTCTGCAATGCTCTCGCTTTTAGAAAAGGACTGTCCCTCTTCCTTACTCTTCTCTTACTCTTCTTTCCCAAATGCTTCAGCTCCCTTCGCCTATGACAATCTCCTTTTTCAAATGTTTTCAGCACTGGAATGATGTCAGGAAAAGAGGCTTGAATGGTATTAAAGGCCCACACTGCATTAAAACCTGTTATTTCAGTAGAAATTATATCCACATACAGAAATTTTTCCAAGATTGCTACTTCTTGCATTATTTGAGTATTATTTATGAGTGGAGGACAAAAGATATGACTTCATCTTTCTTGGTTAAATTTCAGTGTTTAGGTCCAAGTTTATAATGCTTTCCACTGTCTGTGGGATTTGTTTAAAAGTAAAATATTTTTCTGACCTATTTGAAAATAGATAAATAAAATGTATATGTGAAACTTGCATGAAACCTAGCATATTACTTTGATTAAATTTGAAAATATCGTTAAATACCCTGTGTTCAACCTGATATGTGGTAATCTTACTGCTACAAACCAGCTGAAATTTCCCTGTGCTTATTTATCAGAAGGCCTCTGTCACTGTTACATCACATACAATAGACTCAATCTCGATCCTACTGTCCTCACATTGACCTGCTACAAGGAACAGGACCAAGTCTTTCCATTCCAGATGCAATGAGCCTTATCATCTTTGTATCTGTCGGAGAAAGGAACCGAGCGTGCGAAAGGATCCGCATAGCCGTACAGTATCTCCATCAGATTTCTCCTCTGTGGCCTGTACAGGGAAACTGAGTGCGTGGAACTCATGAGGCCACACCACCCTGTACAGAAATTCTGACCTCTAACTCTGAAGCAGCGTGGCCCCTGCCACAGGATCCGCTCTAAGCCAGACCGCTAACAGAAGAGCGATACGTAAATACAAGCAGTCCTGTGAGGTGTTCTCTTTGCACTCTCAGCTTGCCAGCCGCAGTTGGAACTGATGAATGTGTCTCAGCTGTTTTTCCTCTGACTGGTTTTCTTCTCATCTACGGCTCCTCCAGCCCCAATTCCCACTACTGAGCACTCTTGCTTTTTCTCTGGAAAGCTTTCTCTCCCAACCAAGGGTCTTTAAGGTGCACACCCTCTCTCTCACACTCTCTCCAGGGAATGCCGCAAGGAAATGATCCTCAGGCACAAATTCTAGCAGTGGCCATAGGACGCATTCATGGGCCATGCATAAATCACGTCCCTACAGGTCCTTGTTTCCAAAAGCTCAGTATTTTAAAACCGTTTATGTTGGCATTCCCTTTGTTAAAGCACTTAGTTTAAAGGCTATTTATCTGTTTCATATATGACAAGAAAACAAAAATCTCCTCCTAAACTAGCATGGGTAAAAATATACTCATGATTTGATAACATAGTCCGTTATAGTGGTAAACTTGTTAGAGGCCAGCAATGTGGTCAAAATGAGGCAAAACCAAATGTGGTATTTTTGCCTGACACATTCACAACCAGTGTCCTCTCCTATAACTGTTCATTCAGAGCCACGCGAGAAGGGAGACGTGGAAGTGTGTGCATGGGTTCTGAGCAAGGCGAGGAGCTTCCTGTGCAGGGGATGCAAGCGAAGCAAATCAGTTTGTTCTGGCTGCAAAGTCTCAAGCGCCAACTAGTCAGGAATGGTAAAAAACAGCAATCTGAACATTTAGGGGATTATTTTACCTTTCAGTAAGTGATAATTTGTATTCGTCCCGCAAAGTAATTTGGGTTTGATTTTTTTTAGTATACCTTCTAGCAATTGTAAAAAGGGTAATACATATGAAGGTGAAATGGAAGTTTAGAGACTGCCACTGTTGATATGTATGTGTACCATAGTTACATAATAATTAAAACAGAACGGACAAAACCACTAGCCCAGTTGGATATACACATACTTCTGTGTGATTTCACGCTTACGTTCATTACAAATATACATATTTATATATGCAGTAGTCCCAAATACAAGTATCATTTCTATTTCCATTCACAAAACGATTTTCTTGTTTAAAGTGTGTAAAACTGTAGAAGGCACCATAACTATTTTGTTTATTTACATTTTTCGTAAACATCCAGCTGCTCCTTAACCTTAACAGGGCGAGAGACTCTATGGTATTTTTTCTGTCTGTGATTTAAAACATGTAGTATGTCAAGAAAAGTTAGCAAGATTATTGGTGTTTATGTACTCCCCTTTATCTTCCATTAAATATGAAAACCTGTGCTCAGATGCCCTTACCAATGACCATTCATGCTACTTTCAGGAGCTGCACATATAACATGGTTCCTTCTCGCTTTAATAGTGGTAATTCACGTTAGACATAGAAAATATTACATAATCTCATGAGTATTATTCAAAAATAGAGATTATATGACTACCTTTACTTCATTCCTTACTGAGATATTGTCAAGGTTAATCAGCTAATGTTTATAAAGCTCTTTAAAGTTGTCCAGTAATGAATATTCATATTATTACTGAAAAGACATCTAAATATTTGTTAATTGAAATTCTGAAAATACCTTATCTTATGACAGAAAGGGATAACATAATTATTGCAATAGTGATATTCTGGTATGCACTGAAGATGTGACAGTATTCAGCAAAGACTTCACGTTGAAGAGTAGTGAAAGAATTAAAACTATTGTTTTCTGAGTTGTAGGAATGTAGGCCTGCTTCTTTACTGCCCTGTGTCGTTACTTATAGCCGTGCAAAGTAGCGTGCAAGAGCTGGCAAGTGAGGCTTGCCCATGCATAATGGCAGTAGCGCTGTATGCTCATATGGGCAATTCAGGCCCTGCACCTGTAACAGTATTACAGTAAGGAAATAATAACCCAAACATACATAACTGAAAGAATCGTTCCAGAAGGACTTATCTCACATCAATTACACAATTAGGAATCTGGTCTTCAGTACTGAGGGACAAACAAAATCATTGGGAAGTATTTAGTGTTTTCCTGTCCAACTGTATCATTATAAGGCTGAGCTATTTCAAATCAAAGGGGAAAATATGGACCAAAACTCCCACTGAAAAATAAAAGCAGCTGCAAGACCCACCACTGATGCTACCACATTCTGGTTAGTGGGGCTGGATGCTTGTAGCTGGGCAACTCAGCAGCTAGGCAGAATAATATTTACTGCGGTTAAAATATTATACCTCTAAAGTGATCTGTCCAGCTAACCCATTACCTCCATCAAGTAAAATAAGAATAAATAACATCTCCGTATGATAGGGAAATATTGAAAATAAATACACTCAGTATTGTAAAGGCTCTGGATGCTGCAGTAAATGAGATCATCTAATCACTTTCGATAACTTTATTTTCTTGTTTGTAACAAACACCTCCATTGTTGCAACTCTTATATATTAGTTGTATGAATTGCTTGTGCTAGAAACAATTTTTTAAACACAATTTTGCTCATTCACACCGCTACCTGGAGATGTTTAGGTTTACTGGATTTTACTAACTAGTAAGTGGAGAAAGAAAAATATAAAGGATGTTGCACCATAAAGCAAACTACGTCCGCTCATTGCACACATGTTCTGATTACTCTGTTGTAATTAGTAAACATACAGTTAAAGGGGAACTATGGGATATTTTATGAATGGAGGCTCGGTAAATAGTCTGCAGTATGCTAGCCTAAAGCAAATCTTCACCGAAAGGTAGCGCAGGGTACCCACGCATGACTCTGGAAACTCTCATGCTCGTTGACCACTGGAAACTGAATTAGCAAAGTGCAAATGCATGCAGTAATCTTCACAGGGTTTTCATAGCAACTTTACTAGGGAGTGATTCAAGAAAGAATAAGCAGTGTACAAGACACTGAAAAGTAATGCTTTATGTTCCTAAACTGCTTTTGCCGTGGATAATCATATTCCAGACTCCTGCGGAAAGAAGAGGTACATACCTATAGCTAGCAAACCGTATCTTCTTAGGGCTATCTACTTCCACCTTCCTTTTTTAAACTCACAAAAAGAAAGATCAGTTCCCAAAACCAGAACATTTATGCCAGTTAGTTAGCTCACAATTAGCTGGTCACTTTAACTATGAATGATAGCTTACAATAATGGGCTTGTGTTCCCCAGCCACAGTACAAGAGGTATATGAATTAAATTGCAAATATAAAGCTAAATTGGAATGGAAATAAATAAAAATAGGGGTTAAAAATATACATAAGCTTACTGTGATTCTAATGTGGCTGCTTCGGGAAAATAGTCTGCATTACAAAGCCACTGAAGGAAATGTAATTTATGAAGCAGTATGTTACATTTCCATGCCATTCCACTTCTGGACATGTGTAGCTGATGACTAACTGTATATAAAGCAAAGACAGAAGTCAGGTCTTCCAAATCCGATGTCACAGATCATTAAGAATATGGTCAAATTCTCTGCTCATCTACAAACGAAGTACCCTCATTACACATTACGTGGGCCTGTCTATATAGTAAGGGCATTATACCTGTTTCCTAAATCACTAGGAACTCTACTACGTGTGCTTAGGAAGTACACTGGTTTCAGAACGAGAGAACCTGCTTCTCCTGATCCACTATCTTGCATTTTTTATTAAAATGTATTCTATTAATGATATACAAAGAGCCACAATCCTTCATCAGCTGAACTGAGATCTGAACATGCAGTAAATACAACAGCTTACAGAGGTGCCTAATAACAACATAGGGAATGCAGAAGATTTACTACTGGCAAGTGTGCATGTACGTCTGGGAGTCCATGCGCCTTTGGTATGTAAGACAGACTAATACTAATGATGCTTGTTTAGATCAATAGTGTCAGTGAATTACTTCGTGTTCAATAAATGACACAGACAGAATGCCAGCTTTTCTGGCTCAAAAGAATTAACAAGTGACACTATCTAAGTAACCAACATCATGAAGAGTTTTCCCCAGCAAAGAGCAACCCTGAAACTCATGTAGGTGAACTTCAGTGTTTGAAAAATTGCCTCTCACAGGTTAGAGATAAACCAACTGGGCACAAAGGTTCTAAAATTAAAAAAAAACAACTTTGTTTTTTCATGGCCCAAATTAATTTTCAAACAAAAAGTCCAGCAGTATGGAGTAGAGAGTGCTCGTAACAGACAGGAAAACTCACGTGATACTAGACAAAGTATCACTCCGAGCCATTTTCTTGAATTGTCTCCAACAGCATCATCTTCTGGGTGCAATCCTCACCACCAACTATCACCTTCCACCACTCTTCAGCTAAAGGAACCCAGACATAAAAGAGTATTTAACGGTGAAAGTAAAAGAAGTGAAACGCCAATTACCAAAATGATTAAAAAAAGTTTAGCGGAATGTAAGGGTCTGCCACAAAAAAAGAGGAATGACTAAGCACCTTGAAACTGCAAGATGTGATATGTTTAAGACGGAAACAGAAGCAATGAAGAAACCAAAAGAGGAACTGAAGTGTAATGAAGATGTGGGGTCCGGTTTTGGAGGCAAGGAAATACATTCTGAAAAGGAAGGAAGAAACTGGGACAAAAACTTGGAAAAAAGATGGAAGGAAAGACCCATTAGATAAAAAGAGAAGACAGAGATGGAAGTCAAAGCTGGAATGGAGTGAGGAGGGAGAACAGAAAGATGATCAAGACACTTTCTGGACATTGATCTCATTTCTTAATTCACTGTGTGAAATTTCTCAGATAATTCAGGTGCGAGTGCACCGTAATGGGCAGAACAGATATTACTGAAGTGTCTAAACTCAGGGTAAAATAAAGGAGAATTATCAAAATAAGGATAGACAAATGCAGTAAATTATTTCGCCCATGTGCATGGATAAAGGAGAGCTGCTATGAGAGACACTACGTCAAGTGTTAGGATGTGCACTAGTTATATCAGAGGAATCTGTTCCACCACCGCAAATCAGCCTCATAAAAACAAAAAAAAAATCCAGCTATGGAGGACATAGCCAAGAGAAGTAATTACGTATGGTTTTTCATTAGTAGTTTTTACTGGGAAGCCTACAAAACCTTTATTCCTTCTTCTGCTAGGTATTAACACTGTAAAATCCAGAATCTCTCCAGTGAATTCGGTTTTTCTCAGTATTTTTTGTCTACTGCCCTCCACTTGCCTATGAATTTGCGAGTGCTGTCTGCGATGCTTTCGCAGGAGACTCTCTCTGAGCCCTACCTGTCTCTATGAAGCTCACAAACCATTTTTTGCAATTAAGACCTGTTTAAAAATTTCAGGATGCCGTGACTCCTATATGTCCAAATTTAGGTATAGTTATTTGGATAAGTGCCCATTAAAACCAGCTTCTTGAATCAGAACTATAAATTAAAATGGAGCTGAATCAACTAATATTCTCACCTTTGCTTCCCATAAGAGTTCAAACGGAGTGTATATCCGTGAAGCAAGAAAAATCCAGCTTTCAGAGAAAAAGTAATTTTAAAATGCAGTCTCCTTTCATTCTAAGTTACTAAACTATGAATAAAAAATTAATCTTTGAAAAATTAAATTTATGTTCACTTCAATTATGACAGAAAAGATATCCTCGTCCTGATAAAATAAATTCAAACTGCTGATTAATTTCTTACAAAGGTAAACATTCACAGTAATTTCTAAGTTAAGAGCTCTCTATTTACAGTGAACACACTAGCTAAAATAATTATCTTTTTCTTACAGCAGATTGGAAGCTAAAACATGCACCAGAATTAACTAACTACAGGAAAACAAGCAGTTCCCCAAACCTTCATAACTGTCATTAAAAGTTAGAACCCAAGTGATCTGCTTTTGAGAAACTGAAAAGAAATAACTTTTCTCATGCTTTCTAGGATTTAACTGAAGTCTCACAGAATATATGAACGATTAAGAAAAGCTTGAAAATCGGCAAAATCCATGGCATTTTAAATATAAAATTAATTATTTTATTTACTTTTCAAGACAAAAGACTGCTCTTCTTACCTGAAGCACTCTTTTGGTCAGGCCGGTTTTCTGAGCTAGCTGTTTCAAGTCCTTGGCATCAGGATTGTGGTTAATAGCAAAGTATGACTTCATTGTCCGCAACTGGTGGTGTTTGAATGATGTCCTCATACGCTTTGTTTTTTGATTGCTGGGGTACTGCTGGTCTCTATCCAGGTGGTCACCATCGTTTTCATTGCAACTTAAAGCTTAAGGCAACAAGAGGAAAAGGCGTGTAAATCTATTGCTCTGTGACCAACATTGTCTGCAGTTCATCTGAGTGCAGCAATTAAAATAACATACCATGGCATGTATTGTACTGGTACAAATCCTACTTGCCTTCCCCTCCATTTCTGCATCTTCTGTTTTTCCCTTACAATAACCAGCCTGCAAGGACCCTCACCTGCCTCTTTATGGCTTTTAAAATGTCAGGTCTGTTTCCTTTTTTCTCCCCTCCATCTCCACACAGCCTTTCCTCCACTTTCTGCTTGTAGGACAGTAGCTGTCCTCAAGTCTGTAAAGTGTTTTAATGCACTTTGTATCACTATAAATTGCATTGTAATGTACAAAGAAAGCTGTACAATGCAGTCCACTTAAAGCTCGATGGAACAGACCAGTTAAAATTATAATTATTTCCTCCATCACACTAAACCCTGTAGAGTACAAGAGAGACCATTAAATGAAACACTATAAAAGAAATAAAGTTTGTGGGTACCAGACAGCAAATTATGACTATAATTTGACTAGCTAAAGAAATAAAGCTGTTAATACAACATATCACTGGCATGCCAAGTGAAAAATATCTTTTTAATTATTTAAATGTTTATATTTCTTGTTTTAAAAAGTATTTGCAAATACTAGTTTGAATGATGAACTTTCTTAGATCCTTTTGAAATCACTGAATGACACTGATTGATACGTTTGCATAAAGCAACCGTAAAGCCTGTAAAGGAAGTCTATAAGCAAGGAACATTATAATAATTATCAAGTAGTATTAAAGGTTGAGTGCTAAGCAAAATAATCTCACAGACCAAAAGTAGTTTTCTGTTTATTTGTGCATACACTAAACCATAGAAGAACTCTTAAAATAACATTAAGGACCAAGCTTAAATCCACTAAAAAAATCAGGGATATAAATTAAAATTAGCTCTGACAAACTGTCATTAATTTGCTTTTTTCTGTTCCAATATCTACAACTCCCTTTTAATTTCCTATGAATTTTATGTTAAAAGTAATGAAAAATCACTTCTATCTCTGTTCTTTATTGCATGCAAAAAAATGAGAAAAAAATATATTTTTAAAAGTGAATTATTGGTGAATTTCTTAAACACATAAACAGATTTGTTTTCAATCGTCCATTATTGCTGGTTCATTACAACTCAGTACATCTCATACACTTGTCTTTATAGTCTTACTTTAAATTCATGCTATCCATCAGAGGTTTTCAGCCCTATTGAAAACATACAAATTCTGAAAGGCATACATTAAAAAACGTTTTAAAAAATATACAGAAAAGGCATATGTACTCACAAGTAAAAATGCATACAGATTCTGTAAAGAGCAATTTTGCAGCGTGTACAGTAGCTGCTTTGCAAACTTCAGCTTTTCAAAACCTTCTAAAAAGATAATGGCACAATATAGAGCAAGGCCTGCAAAAATTCAGCTTTAAGACCTAAAGCATGTTTGTTTAATAGATACGTAGAAAGTGTCCAAAGCCTCAAACATCTCTGTGTGTTTCTGTACTCGTATAATTTAAAAAACAGCTTAAAAAAATGGTACTGTGTATATAAGTGTGTGTGTATGTGTGCGTGCATGTGCATGCATTTGTATAAATCCTTTCCAGACCTAAGTATCTCATGCCAAATTCTAGCAATAAGAAGCATTTCTGCTTGTTTTCCTGTGGTGCGGAAAGACTGGAAGCACCTGAATTTAAAAGGCCTTAAAGGAGATAGGTAGTAAAAATACGGTATTAATGGAGCTGGATGGAATGTAGCAAAACCTTTTCTGGTTGAAAAACTGAGATCTAGTCGCCAAACTGGGGTCATCCCACGTGCTCCAGTGTCCTTCATAGCTACAATTCCTGACGTAAAGAATACTGGGATGAATAACTGAAACTATATTGCTCATAGCAAATTCTATTATGGAAATGTAAAACCAAGCAGTGCTTGGTTTTAAAATGTACTCACAGAATTTTAGATATTAGTAATGGAAAAGACCTCGGTGTGTTATCTTAAATGCTTTCAAACCCTCCCAGAAATAACAAAGCAGAGACTTAGGAGGAAATGCATCAAAATACCTGTCTGAAGGACTGAGGTCTGTTCATGTTAATATGCAACAAAATAAGCCCTAGGGCTGCAAGTAGTTGGATTTTAACTTGTTCCATAGAGAACGAGGTACATCCAGGGTCCAAGGAAAAGTGATTCTAAACCATCCCAGAATGGAACGAGGGTATCAGCTTTTCATCAAGCACTGATAGGACAATGAACAATTTACTCTTTGAATTTCTCGTCATTTTACCTCATCTACTAAATAAAAATAATATTAAAAGGACAGGAAATATGTACCATTTGAGACTGGCAAAATACTGTCCTTTTCTATGAAGAAAGTTATAGTACGGATTTTGAAAGTGCACGAGCGCGTCTGCTGTTCGTTGTCTTGCACAAGTGCTTTCGGTACCCCCAGGCATCACCCGATATGACATAAATATTCCTACTTAGTGCCAATTCCCCTCTTGTATTTGGTTTTGGTACCTGGCACCATCTTCAAAAGCCTATTATATTAGGTCTAATACTATATGCATCTCTCACAGAATCTGAAATGTCTATGGGCATTGCAGGCACAGAGATACAGAACAGGCCAAGGGTGTAAGCATGCGGAGATTTTAAGAGCTGAGGAGTTTCTGCAAAAGGCATCGTGGTGTAAGACTGACTCCGTAGATGCTCCTCGCACAACCCTCTGTTTTTCAGGCACTTCTTCCCTGTTCCTTTGTGGCGTCCCCATGTATCTCCCACAGGAACTGTTGAACTATCCATACGTAAGATTTCCATTCAATTACAGCATCTAGAGATCCTGCTGGGAGTTCAGAAATACAATTGGTAAAATTCCAGTTGAATAGAGGATTCTTAAATTAACCAATGTTTCATTCCTATTTTGTGATAAAACAAATTCTGAAATGGTGCCAACTCTCTTTTTTGACCCTAGAACATTTCTAAGGCCCTTGTGCCTTTCCCCCAGTCCCCACACGCAGGCCATTGCCCTCCTGTCCTTCAGCGGGTCTCGCCAGCGGCCAGCTCTTACAGCCTCCTCCATTAGCAACACGATACAAATGTCCACTTGGCCACAAGATGGTGACGTCCACAGAGAGCATCACTAGAAACTAAGATTAAAACATTGTATTTTGATATTGGTGACCAAAATACCCTCTGCAGACTAATGCATAATAACGCCTCTAAAAAAAGCAACATGAGCATAAAGTAGGATGTGCTGTTATCTTTGTAACAAACACTATTTGAAGAAGAAAACTTGGGAGTAGTGTTGCACACTCAGATCGCCAGGTCCCCCCACATGTCGGGATTCGGGGCAAAGCACACGCTTAGTAGTTAGTAGGCCGCTAAGTACGTGGCACATGACGAAGATGGGACAGAAGAATTTCCTTTGGGGGAACTTTTGTTCTTAGTAGCTTGTTTGACACGTTAAATTACCCAAAAAGAAAGCAAACTAATCCTGATTCTGAAAGAATGATGAAACAAGAGACACATTTGGTGCATGCATCAGCTCTCCATATTCAGTGGCTCAGGAACATACACCCGTTTCCTTCTGTAATAGGAGAGTCAAGGGGGTGTTTTAACCTTCTGCTGCCTGGAGAAGGAACTTGTGATTAACCAGGCTAGGCAGGGGTGCAGCCTTATTTGTTGTCTGGCAGGAGTGTGTAAAGGACTTGGTGGTACCCGCATCCTTGAAGGGGACAAAGGTGAGACAGAGCCCTCTGAATGGTACTTGGGACAGGAACAGAGACAGAGTCTTTCTCCCTGGTGGAAGGAGAGGACCCCTGGAGAAGGCAGGCGCCTGAACTCCTTGCAGCAACTGGGATTACAAGGGGTGAAGCTGTGGCACTTGTGGCAGGCAAGGTACCCCGTGCTGCTTCTGAGGCGCCAGGCGGCATTGAAAGGGGGGCACCTCTGCCCAGCCTTCGGAGCAACGGACGCAGAAAGCGCTGCCTCAACCTTGAAATGTCAAGAAGTGTTTCTTGGAAAAGGGAGATAAAGCCAGTCTTAAGGAGCGACAGTCTTCCGGGCTGAGCATCACAAGGCCACGAGAGAGGAGAGCTGGGATTAGAAACCCTCTTCCCTCCGGCCTTCCGCAGCCCCCTCGCACAACAGGGCTGCGTGTCCCGCTGCCTCCCGGGGCTGCTGGAGGGACGGGCCACCCCCCCCCCCCGCCGCGGTGCCTCGGTGCGGGGAGAGAGCGGCCCGGGACGGGACGGGGCTGCGGCGGGGCGGGAGAACAAAGGGTCCGGAGAGGGGCAGAGCGGGGGGGGGGGGGGGGCCCCC